>JASXSY010000189.1:0-332379 GCA_034509805.1 Sipha maydis | reverse complement strand
GAGTTTGTCAGTGAAACATTATTATTTATTTTGAATCCCGAGTTTGAGTTAATAGTATCAAAGTTGTTTGATTTTTAGTGAAAAATCTCTTGGACGAATTCTTGCTGTGCGCTACCTCTACTTATTATTTTATACCATTTTTCATCGGTGTAAAATTACCATAACTCTGATTTTACTAAACTTATATCGAACAAAATAATTTTGATTATAGTAACAATACGGATAAATATTATTATATTTTGCAGCATATCAATTTTATTTTCAGTAATTTATATTTATTGTGGAAGTGAACTACTTTATTGTTATGTGCACGTCATGTTCTCAAATCATAAAAACTTATATTGATAATACATTTTGTATCAAATTTTATATGTATTTTTATGTAACGTATAGTTGACCGCACTATAATGCTATACTTATATATAAGAATAATATGTATATAATATCAATAAACATAAAAATATTCGAATGCGTCGTGAATTGTGATATCGCGAAGAGTTATATTATTTGTATCAAGATATCTCTACATTCCTTCCAAAATATAAACTCTAGTTATATTTCGCACATTCACTCATAAATATATTTAATAGTACCTGGCATAATAGTGATACTATGTACTTAATGAATTTTTAGGGGATCGGTTTATACTCGGTTTTAAACAAATATGCCTAAAAATGTGTGCTGATTTTTTTAGTTTTTTTTAAATGGCTTAATATATGTCCTCGTAATATCATATTTTTTATTTTTTTGTGATTATTATCACATTATTGGTTTGTACGCTATAATTATTAAAACACTTAGACTAAGAAAATTAATCTATTTTTAATTTTTTAAATATATTTTGATCTACTCTTCTTAACCTACATTTAAATAAATATGATAAAAGAATGAATAATTTGTTTTTTTATCATATTGCATTTTAGATTCTGAACGGAGTGAAGAATGTATTGATTTTACAATGATGTGTGTTTTTTTTTTTTTTTTTTTTTTTTTGTGTCTGTCGACACGTTTAGGGGCAGTAAAAATGCTTCGATTGCCTTATGTAGCAACTTTTCTGAAAGAAAAGTGAATCTATTTGGTACTTTGGGGGGTCAAAAGTAAAAAATTTTCAATATTTTTTAAAAAAATTTGGGAAAAACGGGAGTTTTTACGCAAAACCAGTTTTCGACATAATCAAATTTTTTATTTTGCTATAACTCAAAAACTAATCGATGTAAATACTTGAAATTTTCACCAAATGTTTAGATTAACGTTCTCTATACACCATTAAATTTTCAAAGTATTTTGACTTTTATTAAGCTATTTATAGACAATTGAAATTTTCAATTTTTTTAAGTATTTTTTTTTTAAATAACGATAAAATTTTTTTGGCTGCCTAGAAAATCTTGAAAATTTAATACAAGGTTTCTTATAAGTTGTTCCCTAACTGATAAAAAAAAATCTAAAATCGTAAGTCACAATTTTTTTTTATAAGTGCTCAAAGTTCCAATTTATACGAAATATGTAAAAATCACGATAATTTGCAAGTTATTTTGTAGATAAAAATTCATAAAATTTTTTCTGTTCATACTTAAGGTTCAAAATTTTAACACGAGGTTATCTATAAGCTACTCTTCAAAAATCTTTAAAAAAATTTCTACCGGAATTAGAGGAAAAAATTTTATGACTGTTTGAAATTTAAATATTTACGAAATTGCATAAAATAGCGATTTATTCTCAAACGATTTTAAATATTTTTTATAATTCAAAAAGTATAAGTCGCAGATTTTTGAAATTTCTACCAGTTGTTAAGATTGGTATTTCCTTTATGTCATATTTTTTTCAAAATATTATATTGATTTTTAAACCACTTATAGGCATTTAAAATATTCGATTTTTTTACATTTTTTTTTTATAATCGGTGATAAAAAAAATTTGGCTCCTACAAAATACTTGAAAATTTAATAGAAGATTCCACAGAAGTAGTTCTTAAAGTCATTCAAAAATTATTAAAATCCATAGGCACAATTTTTTTTTATAAGCGTTTGAACAGCGAATATTGACATAAAATTACATGTAAAATATAATATAATGTAGAATGTTCTAGACTGACAAAGATACCGTTTTTTTTTAAAATGCTCTAACTCAAAAACGAAAAACCGCAACAACTTGAAATTATCACCAAATCTTTATATTGACGTTTTCTATACATGGTTAAGTTTTCAAAGTATTTTGACATATTTTGAATTATTTATAGACAATTTAAATTTTCAATTTTTGTAAAATTTTTGTTTTTAAACATCTATAAAATTTAATTGGTTGAGCGAAAACTCTTGAAAATTTAATACTAGGTTTATAATAAGTTAAACTTATCGTAACTAAAAAATATCGGTGATCGGTTAACTCAAATTTTTTTTATAAGCCCTTAATGCTCAAATTTGTATAAAATGTGTAAAAATCACGATAATTTGCAAGTTATTTGGAGATAAAAATTCATAAAATTTTTTCTGTTCATACTTTAGGTTCAAAATTTTAACACTAGGTTATCTATAAGCTACTCTTCAAAAATCTTTAAAAATATTTTTACCGTACTTTGAAGAAAAATTTTTATGACTGTTTGAAATTTAAATATTTACGAAATTGCATAAAATAGCGATTTATTCTCAAACGATTTTTAATATTTGTTATAATTCAAAAAGTATAAGTCGCAGATTTTTGAAATTTCTGCCAGCTGTTAATATTGGCATTTCCTTTATGTCATATTTTTTTCAAAATATTATATTGATTTTTAAGCCACTTATAGGCATTTAAAATATTCGATTTTTTTACATTTTTTTTTATAATCGGTGATAAAAAAAATTTGGCTCTTACAAAATATTTGAAAATTTAATAGAAGATTCCACAGAAGTAGTTCTTAATTTCATTCAAAAATTATTAAAATCCATAGGCACAATTTTTTTTTACAAGCATTTGAACAGCGAATATTGACATAAAATTACATGTAAAATATAATATAATGTAGAATGTTCTAGACTGACAAACTATATCGCTGTATGCAACTGCCAACCCATCCTAATTGAAAATATATTTATCGTTTCAAAATAAAATATACTTTTTACAATGTTTATAAATAACAATGTATTACATCCTAGACAAACATATGAACTCCGTTCAGAATCGTTATTCGTATACAATGATATCTATCATTGCATTCAAATTTAACAAATCCATTATAATTATGACCTATCCTATAAGCGAGGTGCACTCCACCCCTAACTGTACAGCAGAGCGAGGCCCATCCGGTTCTTTTTATAGTTATGTTTTACGTACACCTACATAAAAACTTAAGAACAACGATGTCTTTCGTGGTTCAAACATTAACATAATTGAAGCTACCGTATAATAATATCATAAGTATATCATAAGTCGATAGCGATAGCGATTTTTTAAAAAAAAACCGATACAATTGTAATATTGAAATCTTGAAAAAATCCAAAGTAATAAATAATAAAATGTAATTTGTCTATTGTATTCCCCGGGACATTGTAACCTATAACTAACTATTGGTTCATGCCAAAATAATCGTACCACAAAAACCTCACGGTTTCTATGTGAATACGATTGCAATATCAAATGCGCTTATCTACGAAAACGTCTCCTTGTACATGTTTTTCCGTTTTATTGTTGTTCGTCATGCATTCTCGCACAATACACTCAGGCTCAAGTTCATGATACGCGCATTAAAATGGTTCGCTGAAAAGTTCGTGTGTAACTCGTGTCGTCTAATAAAAGGACGACAACTGTTTGATGCTGATAATAATAGTAAATCTCATAAGTATTTACAACCCTTTTTGTTAACGTACGATAACGCTTGCTAACGTGGTTTTTCTCAAACAAACGACTTATACAGCTGTTGTATTGTAATATTGTCGAATTGAAGATGTACGCTCATGCTGGATCTCTAACTGAATCAAGTTAATATTTTTTTTTTGTTTTCAAAAACCATTTAGACTGCCTATTCATGTTGGGAACAAATGATATACTATTATTGAATTTCGAATTATAACGATGATCAGAATAACATTGCTTTTATTCCGCCACATTATATGCCATGCGAAAACATGAAATTCTACCTTCTGAATTTGTAGACAACCACTATATTAACTATTTAATTAATAATGCATAATTTTGACCAAAATATGAGATACCTCTATCAGTACGGCATTATAGTAGGTAGTAAGTTCAGTTGAGACTTTCTGGAAGTATTGAGGTACATGGATCCCTTTTCGGCAGATTCTTTTTCATACAGTTTAAATCGAAATTCTTGTTTGTGAACAGACCTAGGTATGCAGGTTTTGAACAATTTCGATTGTATAAACGTGTTTCTCGAGCTGTTTGCAAATTATAATAGTAGTTGAAGGGAAGCCAAACTTTGTTAATGACAGCGTCCCATCAGAAAAGTGTCTGATAACGTCACACTTGCTCGTGTACGTAATTATAAATTAATTAATAGGCGCTAAATTAGTAAAATAAATAATAATTATTATTGATGTGTAAAAAAAGAATCAATTTTTCCCCATTAAAACATTATGCGCTCTGTTCGAGTTAAACTCGATGGAATTATTTTTTCAAATAAGGTTAAAAACTTTGATCGATTCAAATTTAATGAACTTCCGTCGCAAACACGTATACCACTCGGAGCTCCATAGGTCATGCACTTTAAATATCGATTAGTTACGGTGACCGTTGCGATCCTCTTATTACTATAGCGTTATTGACTGATGCATTTATGGACACGATGGTCGAGGCTTGCAATCATTATCGTAAACCTCGACGGGTTCACGCGCGTGAACTCTGGTAATTGGATTGCCGCGATTGACGAGACAGTGCAGTGGCCGAGTAAAGTCGAGAAGGCAAAAAAAGTTTCTAAAACGTATATTTTTCCACAACTTTCACAACCATTCCTTGTAGATATTTAGTAATTTTTACGCTATATACCGTTCTTATCAGCTACTTAATCCGTGTCTACAAACCAGTTTAGATCATAGTTTTCGATCCGTCTATCGCGTTGTATCATCATTACAGAGCACGCGGCCTGTAAACATAATTTATACGTGTCGCGTTTTAGTTCTATTCGTGAGAATAATGATCGCGGAAAAAATATAGTTGTTATCGTATAATTTACTCGTTATTACACACGAGTACATCTATTATCATGCCCACCGTGTGTGCAGAACGCTTGATGGAGAAAATCTCTAGTACGTCATCGTCGGTGTCACGCATACCGTGGCTTAGGTAGTAAGGTAAAGTCGGTATCGGTATGCAAGGTGTACATTACAAGTTTTGTAAATGTATATAGTAATAAATATAATATCATGACTGCGCCTCTCGCTTCACCTACACTTTTTCGTTTTTGTACATTTCGACGCGAACTGCACTGTGCGTGCGTGCATGCATGCATGTGTGTGTGCGTGTGTTCAGAAAATAAAATATACTACGAGAAATTGTAAAAGTCAAGCCTCCCCCGCTCACGGTCGCCCGCGCCATACACGTACATATTTTACGAGTTTTTCAGCCGTCTAAAATGTATATATGAAGTGCATAGGAGAAAACTTGTCCCCCATTTATAAATATATATGTATATGCGTGTACACACGACTGCCGCATATCCAAAATATTAATAACACCTTCTTACAAGCGCTCACGGGACAGAGTGACCCGTCATGTATTTCACGTGTGCGATAAACCGACTATGGCGTATTACGTTTTCATTGATTTTTGAACCCACCCTACGATTTTCCGCATATATACGGATGGAAGTACACAAAAATACGTATTCTCGGGGCATCTATTCGCCGTGCCACCACGCTTTTTGTTTTTTTTTTCTTACCGAAGAAGTCACGTGGAACCGTCATTTTTTACAGTTCTTTTTTCTTCTCTTTTTTTTCTTTATAATTTTTTTTTTTTTGTACACATCCTCCTACTTTTATTATATTTACTTACTTCCTTTTTTCTTATGTTTTCTTTTCGCGACGCACCTCTATTCTTTTTTTTATTCCTTATTTTTGAAAATATGTCACGGGAAAAAGATCGTCCATCAAGTCGGCTAAAGTCAAATTAGTACCGTTATTTTGGAAAAAAAGCGATAACATGTTTTCCTTTTATTCGCGTTTTGATTTCCACGTGTCAATTACGATAGGTGGTACGCTTGATATTAGAATAATAATCATCCTTGTATATAATATGAAATCAAATAATATAAGCTATAGTTTCCTTTGAAAAATTAATGGAATTTAAATATTTTTCGGTTACATTAAGGCGGTTTTTAATCTAATATATGATCAAAAATCAAATGCAGTCAAGACAAAACCAAACATTTTTATCCAAATTCAAATTGAATAAGCTCCGTGATTCTTTTTTTTTACTGATCTTAAAACTAATCCGACATCTATAGCCATTAGTTAAGTTAATTACAATTATTATAAGTGTATTTAAATAAATATTTCATTTATGTCATTATACGGTGACAATATTAGATATAGTTATGATGATTACAGTATTATATAATGAGCGATAAAGAATGCTATTTATCAACATTTTACATTTTACTTTTTTTTCAAACCTTCCCTTTCCCTATTTCATTATATGAAATATTTTTCTGCATTATCTCCTGCCATTATCCTTCCATAATATTATTAATTCTTATCGATAAAAAAATATCTGCTATACTACAAATATTGATGACTTAATTTTCAAAAACTAAACTAATATATAGTCGTACACTAATAATTTATTATAATTTCCCTTTTATTTTAATATAACTTATGATAGCATTCCTAATAACTAATAAGTTATTTCGAACTCGAGACGATTGCGTACACATCAGTAATAAAATATCAAATATCACTGTGCGTGTCTTTGTTTATTATCTATTTAAAAATTTTAAAAATTATCAATTAGTTTATTCATCATGGTCTATAGATATACGAACATTATAGTTGATGTAACTTGTGCATACTTCGCAGTTCATCTAACCATAAGACATTTATTTTCGCGCAATAATCGACGGATTAAATGTTTGCGGTTCATAGCTATAGAGAAAGATTTCATTATTAATCAATCATTGCAGTGTTTTAGTTCAACTGTTGAACTTAATAATATATGTATATCGTTTCGACATGTATTTCATCTTCGTGTATAATTATTATTCAATATAACGTTACGATCATACGGTAAACTGAGAATACGGACGCATGACACGTTTCAATAAGTCAGACGTATATCGACGTACGTTTATTATATATTTATATATTGATATTTTTAATTAGTTACTCATTGATATCAAAGTACTAGATACATTATCACAAAAATATAATCAAATTAATTCAGTCAAGAGATTTGAACCCTTGATACAGTGATAACTAACTATAAAAAATAAAAATATATCAGTCACCTTCTAAGTTTAAGATCAATAATATATTCAATATATCCAAATATTTAATTTAACGTTTTTTCAGATAAATTTTATAAAAATATATTCAAATTAAATTATAATGAGTATAAAATATTATTATAAAGTATATTATTAGTTTGTATATTTAGTATACATAATTTATATTTTAAAGCCATTATTCATTACAATAATCAGATTATAGTACATAATGATACTACATGCGAAAAAATCTAGTATAATATTTAAATCAGAACTAATTCAATAATAATTTATATTGTGCAGTATATACTAGTTTACAAAATAATGATTTTCGAAAAAGCATTAAATGAACATTCTCCCAACAATTAATAACAATCTCCAGGAGTAACTCTAAACGAAATTAGATTTATAAGGGTTAAATGCATTTGATTTTGGTACAGTTTAATCAAGCATCTTAAAATAGAGACGTAATTAATCAAAAAATATTTGCAATTTCGTCCTTGGTAAGTTGAGCTCAAATTAATTACAATAAATAAATTCGTCTTCTTAGGTAAAATTATATAACAAGTTAGCAATGCGTGTAACTAAATATTTATATTTTCGACGAAAATTCATTATCTTAATACATGTTTGTTAATAGATAAACTTTATCTAATATTATTGCTATTGCTATTAAGTCTAACTTAATGAAGTACAAAATGTTTTAATAAATTATGCATTATAATACGAATGTATTATTTGTTACTTTGATAACTATGCAATTTGGGTGATAGGTATATAAGTGAATATTATATACTTATAGTTCCAATAAATAACATATGGCCGTATTGATGAATAAGCTCATAAATTCTGCTATCTGCGGTAAAAATGTGACAAGAAAATATATCGGCTGAATCTTCATATAAAAGTATTTTAACCACCACCTTACATTGTAACGAATATTTAAATAAACATAGAATTAAGGTATTGAGTGGTAATAAATTTAAAATGTGCATTATCAAATTTCTGGGCCATTTATCGAAATCATTCGTTAGCCAATCATTTATTGTGGTAAATCCACATACGAACGGATAGAGAGACCACATAAATTATATTATCCACAATTATTAATACGTATCTATTGTTTTTTCTGACGTATTGTTAATTATATGACCACGCATATTATTAATTTGATCGACAGTTTTTTAATATTATTTTAATATTTTTTTTGCTTCAGAAAAATAATTTTACCAAATAAACGGTCTGTTTAAATTCTTCCGCATCTAGACTGTGCGTGTTTACTTACTGCCCAGCCCCGACACGAGTTGCATTAAGCAAACATATTTAAAACTATAAAATTGCTTAAGTTATTAAGTGTAGAAAACGAACTCGATGGTTACTGCACAACAATTACCTGTTGAAGTTGTTACTTGCTTTCGAACCAAAGCACATTTTTTTCGAAAAATAGTTTTGAGGTTTGCAATTTATAATAATTGTTAAATATTAAATATTTAAAAATATATAAAAAGAGAAAAAACAAATGTTATTTTTTCTCTTTTTATAAATTAGAAAGTAATAAAATATAAAACATCATCTCTTTAAGGAAATTTCTTAGCCAATACATTTTATGATTGATTCTCTTCTCTCCTGAAGATATTATTTACGTCATTTATTCAAATTATTTAACGAATACCTATTTTAGTTATTGTTTTTTTTCTTATTTAAAAGAAAAACATGAAATCTGGGATAATTTTAAAAACCATTTCGCCTTTTTGCCGCTTGTAGTATATTTATAAGATGATTTATTCTAGCACTAAAGCTTTAGAAAATGATTTATCAGTAGAAATACAAAATCTTATTTCAAAGGATAATAATGCATGTGTTATTATTACCAAATACATTAAACTGAATGCATTATACACATTTGTGTATCCATATCAAACGTATTCACTTATTACCTTATATGATGTCAAGTCGAGAGCAAGCAATGTAGTATCGAATACAAAGTATAACGTTGAAAACGTACTTCGATTGAATATGTGCTAAATTGTTTTAGGGTGAACGTTGAATAATGTAAATTAGCAAATCTAAAAGTTTTAACCCCTTTGTTGTATCGATGAATCCACATCTTTCATACCAAATCCAACAACTCGTAGCAATTTCATCGAAGGTGTAAACTTAGTGAGAAATAATTGCTTTTGAATTCTCCTACACATATGTGTTTGATACCTACGTCAGAATACTGTTGTTACTATATGAAAACCTCGGAACTCGAAGTAAATTAATTCTGTTTCACCTTGCACAGTCAAAATGAAAAAAATACACAATACATTAATCATTCCATTTTTAAGAACAACTTGTTTATTTCACAAACTTTTCGGAAAAATTTTACTTCCAAACAAATACTCAGTTTATTCTTGTATAATTATAACTCATACAACTCATATAACTCATCCAGTATAGTTCGAATTTAAACTCTAATTACACTTATCTATTTTTTTCTCTTATATTTACTTTAATAATAACCACATTATTCTTTGAGGTAGCTTGATTTTGAAATTGTTGGTTTTCGTCCCCAGATTTTATAATCAAATTGGTCTATTGTAAAAATAGTGTATATTATACCTTATATATATATAATCTTATATTATAAGGTTATTCGTTATCAAATTAAAAACAAAAATAAAAATAATCCGATCAAGAATATTAATCTAAAATAGTTAATTACATTAAATTATTCGATTAAAAATAAATTTATTTTAGCAAAAACCTTTTATGTAATCCTTCCAATCTGATTAACGTATATCGTAATGAATGTATAAAAACAATTTGACTATAATCCACTTCTAATTATTACTTTTTGTAGTCGACCGAACTAAGTAATTTGAATTTATCAGATAACTCAATTTGTCTATTTCCCTTGAACAATAATGACCCGTTCATGGATTTCTTTGACTAATTCAGTTTGAAAATAGAAAATTATATTAAGCTTTGAATATAGATGTTCATCGAACTAATATAACATTTTTTTATCTTGCTATATTTACCATTTCAACTAATTTACCTGTCGGTTTTGAGAATGGAATATACGCATACCATATAGGTAAACATATTACGATAAATCATGCAATAATCATTATGTTATTCAAATAGGAAAAATGACTGTACAAATTGGCAAGAGTTAAATTACTACCGATTTCAAGCCTTTCGATATATTGCGTTAGATTGTCAAATTTAACTTGTATGAAAAATTAGTCGTGGGACAATATTTTATTTACATTACAAGATTATGAAATAATATTACAATGAAATATAATATGATTAATATTTAAATCAAATGTATTCTATCTTTAAAATGTATTCCTTGCAAAATTCTTTAGAAAAATAAATAAATACTGAGAATTTTTATTTTTGGCCAAAGGTAATTTATGACTGAGAGAAATTAGAACCATTTTCAAAAACGACTTGGCTATAAATTATCAAAAACCTTTAATCGTATGTAATATTATATTGTAATATAACTTTGACTGAACTATTTACATTAAAATATAAGTGCATATGTTTAGGTAAAAGCAATTAGTGCTTTTTGTTCAATGAAAGTTGGTACAACAGTATACAAAATACGTATTGTAAATAAAAAATGAAAAATGAATAAATTTTTTTTTTTTTTTTTTTTTCGCGTCTAAGTTTATGTACAGTCTCAAATTTATCACATTCGTATATATAATTTCTTTAAGTTAATATTTCTCATCATGGAAGTATTCTGAAGTTTTTTAATTTTAACGAACCATAATACACTTCTGATGTTCTGAATGTAAAAATGATAAAAAGGCAAACTTTTATTTATATTTCCTTATTACATGTTGCTTAATAAGGACATGCAATTTAAACTTTTACATTTACATTTTCAAATGAATATTTATGAGACGTCTTAATTACACATTATTTAAATATTACTTAAAACGAAAACAATTCTGAAGTTTTCCACTGATGTACTCTGATGAAACATTTATTCGTAGTAGTTCATATAGCTTGCAGAGAATGCATTTTCCGCATCCTATGCCATTGTAAATTATTTACTTATATATAATACATAATAGTATTTATTTCATAAATTGTTTAATGATTAAACTATTTTGTGTGGATTCAAATTTTAAAATTCGGTATGCCAATAATTTGCATGGATTTAATACGGAATAATACTTCAACATTTTAGTTAAAAATTAATTATTTATAATGAAAGAATTTTGTTAAAGTTAAACTGATAAACTTCTATGAAAGCAAAACGTAATTTGAATAATGTGTGTTTATATTGTGTGTGTATGTGTGTGTGTGTGTGTGTGTGTGTGTGTGGTGTGTGTATTAGTAAGTAGTAGTAGTAGAAGTAATAGTAGTAGTAGTAGTAGTAGTAGTAGTAGTTTTAATGAAGTTTCTCGAAATTAATGACCACAACAGATATATTCTGGGGACTCAAGGATTGCAATTTCCTCTTCAGAAATTAATTAATCCGTCTTTAATCGCATAAATATTCGATAGAGTTTCAATTTTGAATGATTTAGGATGTGATTGTTTTATTGTAGTATCACGTTTAGAATATTGTTGATTAAACCCGCGGAAAGAGAAAAACTCAAAAACAAAACAAAGACGAATCGATTGTATTTAACAAACAAAAAATTGTTTAAAATTTGTTAAATATCAAATGTCTGAAAATCGTTTTCGCGATGCATCTATTTATCTGATTGGGAAGAATAAAACGATGGTATTGTTTTTCATTACAACTGGAATATGTTTTTTATGTGAACTCACACGCACACGTACGTACGTACTTATGGAAATGGTTGTGTGTGTGTGTGTATTTATATATAATGTGTATATGTCCACGGATCATTTAAACTGAATTGTTCTCCAAAGCCGCTTTGTGTAACCCTCGTCTAGTTTTCAACATTTATTTGTTTAAATCGATAGTTTCAAACTTCTAAAGACCCAAATTCTCTCCCTGCCTAGGTCGAATTATAGTTTTAAGATAAATTAAAAACTATATACCTAACAAAATTATGTATTGACACAACCAATCCGGAATAATAACACTATTCTTTATGTCCCTGCGCATATTTTATGAAGACATTATTTTCAATTTTTATTTTTTAGTTCCTTGATAATTTGTTTACTTCGCGGGGCTTTATTTAGGTATAAACTCAGTCATAAGTATCACACATTTCCGATACAAATCACAAATTAAATTATCTTACGTAATTTTTCTGTAAATAAAAAAAATAAATAAATAAAGTTTAATTGCCTTATTTACTCGAAATGTATTTCAATCAGTACTGCTATACTCATGAGACACACTATGTATATAAATGTTAATTGAATTAATACGTCATTGATCGCGAAATAATGTATATATTATGCGGATCTTGCACAATGCGATCGGTACGCTTTCACGCTTCTCGGAATACCTCAGCTTTTTACACACATACGAATTATATGATAATTTTAGTGTCTTACAGCTTTTCAGTATAAAGTATCTTGTATAAGATAGGTGAGCCACGGTTGTTGATATCCGTTGAAAATCAATAAGCGCTTTATATAAACGCGACTGAATTTGAGCAACGATTAATTACTTTTAATATTTTATATTCACCGCGTTTTCATCTTATACCCGTATCGTTATAAATTACGTACATCATTTCGGGAGAATTACGGGTAAGTATTTAAGGTACGCTTTTATGATATTAAAACGAGCGTATATAAATATATATTATAAATGTTTAAGACGTGAAGGTTAACTCCTCCCAACCATTTCTCGCATTTGTCTAGTGTGGTAACGTTAGTAATAATTACAATATTGTGCATATGAGCATAAATAATTGTTTTTTTTTTTTTTTCAACAGTTATTTAATATTTTTGTACTCAGTTATAACGCGTACAGATATCCTCTACAACTTAAATTTTGACCATCGATACTTCAGTAGACAATTTTTATGATACGACCCCATCTGAAAAATAATTTCCTTGGCCCATCTGAACCATTGCAGATAAAGGTGGTAATTACCATTCATATGTATCAAAACGTAACTCTCTGGTGATAAAATGGTGAACGCTTATTGGTAGCATCAAATACATGTACAGTCATACGAATTATGCTTTGTTGTCCATGCGATTATACGTGTCTTACAGTTTTCCCGATGGAAAATCAATATCTTCATGATGACACTTATTTAATTGATATTACCGCATCACTTTCACCACATAAAGAAATCATACGTATATGAGTCGGCGAAGAGAAAAAAACAACAGTATTAGAACATGCGTGTTATTCAAAGAGTGCAGTGCCAGAGACCATGCATTGACGTCGACTTTTACACGGCTATAAAGTCGAGTTAACGATACACATAGTGTGGTACAAGATAACTGTATTTGATTGTTTGAACTACGTGGTTACATTTATGTATATTATATAGTATGTACAGAATAAGTACACGACATCGAAGTAATTATGTGCTACCGCTAAGTTGATTTTAAGATAGCGGTAAAGTTGATTTTAAGATAAAATCATATAATGTGTAACCAAAATTTGATGTATGATAAATACATAACTCATTATTGGTATGCGTATTGGTACCAATCAATCATTTTACAAAATACTTGGCACGGTGTAATGTGAACCAAGCTTTGTAATTTATTTGTTGAGCAGTTGGACGCACGTTCGGAGTGCTTGGGAACGAGAGGTTGATTCGCATTTTGCCGCGTAATTTAACTGACGCCACCGATATGACCTATTCCGGTTCGTATATATTATGCATATAGTAATTAAAAAGATTATAAAGTGACTACCGCTACCATATTTTCCTCTCTTGCCCTTTTGGATAATTAAGCGCGGGCTCGCTTCGCGTGATCCGTCTCGTTTAAAACTCACAACATATGTACGAGTATGTGCGATTATGGGGACATCGTCGCTCAGACGATTTTCTTTTTGTGCACGTAACCCGCGTAGTGCATTTCTAGTGAAGTTCAAAACGGCATATTATTATTATTAGTATGTATACCTACCGCGGTTATTGATGGTCGCTCTCGCATTGCCATTGCCCCCGGTATTATTTCGTTTCGTCTTCTTTTCATCTTCACATACGTATACGTAACACCCGTAAAGATTTAACGACATGACGGCGTTATGTAATCTGTTTACTCCGAATTCGATAATAAATTGTTCAAAACGATACACCTCTTCAGAGGACAAATCAATAAGCGCCTCCGCACGTCAAACCCGAGAACCGTCCTATATGAGTTTACGTTGACCAAACGCATTACGCGAAGCTTTGTTTCCCTCGGATTCTATGTTTTTATTATTTTTAACGTATACTCATAAAAAAATAAATATATATTTTTATCGATTTATAGATCGAGCACACATCGAGCTCCGTAGCATACTTAGTGCTATTTTTTAAATTTTTTTCTGTATTGAGCTATTTGATTATCATCATTTATCAATAATAAATCCATTTATAATGTATAATTTATAACTGTTTCATTGCACTGAATCAATTAATTAAGAATTGCTGAACCTCTATATAAACCATTTGCCTAAAAGTAAAAAACGAAAAAATACATATTTGAGCTGTTAGCATAATTTCAAGTGCTGACAATTTTAGAACTAGAAGATTCCAGTTAACTCTTACAGATAACTCAATATTAAAAGTCAATGTCCACCACAAAAACGAAGGTTACAACATTATTTTTATATCCATATATTTTTTATTAAAACAAAATAAATTAATTACTATCTCACTACTTATAAGATAACAATTTTGAGTTTTAATTTTTTGTGAAAAAATATTTTTTTCCTTGGAGTTATAACTTTTATAAATTCACAATCATTCATGTTTTTAATGAAACAATTATTACATTAAAACAAATTTGTGTTGCCTTTCGTGATTTTTAGAAAAATTATAGTATTTCAATATGAATTTGAAAAAATATGTTATGCCTAATACTATTGCATTCAATTTCCAACACGCACTCTTTCACTTTAATGAAAAGTATAAATTAAAATATTGAAAATGATGTTCTTAACTTCCTCGCTAAATAAAATTTAAAGGTAAGAGGAAGGTAACAAATAGTATGTTGGATACAGAACACTTGTCTCGTCTCTCTTCAAATACTATCTCCATCGTAAACTAACTTATATTGTATTATTATTTCTAATTTATAGCATTCATGAATAATATATTGAATTCTATTTTTTATGTCTTTATAAATCATTGAAACCAGTTGACGGCATTTTATCTATTTAGAGGATACCGTCTACTTTCGGTTGAACAATTTTTATGCTCTACAACTTGTTTTGGAAAGTCAACCGTACCGGTTATGCACGTTTTACTGTTTGTTCTCTTGCAGATGGCATTTTCTTTTCCGGTTTACAGATACTAAAGTAACTTATCGATTGGCGAAAACCTGGATAAATAATATAACTTAAAGGTCAGATTTTCAAACGTATTTGGCTGGCCCAAGAATTCAGTAATAGTTATGAATGTAAGGTTGCAAACAATGTACTTTTATTTTGTTCACGGTTCGTTAATTCATAGTAATTTTTCATCAAGATATTATTTTATGTGTCGAAAACTGAGAATACAAGAATCTCGACTACACAATGATACTAAGTTCATTTTGAACTCTACGGGTTAGCGAAACCAAAATAATAGTGACATATAAATTGCGAAAAAATGATGACTTCTCTGTTAGAAGATATGGTAGGTTTTTGTTCAAATCGAGTTTTGTAAGAAACCAATTACTGTACAAAAACCAATTTCACATTGTTACGTGAATATGATACGGAAACGGCAGTAATATATATATAACCTGTAGGATATATTCTATGAGTATTTTATAAAATTATTGATATGCATATAAATTAAGGTGCGTTAGAAATGCATTTGCATAAAACATTATGCGTTCTAGATGCTCTGTTATGTAGGCGAATACCTGTATTTTATTTGCTTTAATCTAATTTATATAAATACCGTATGTGGTCATTATTTATTATTTCTCTAAGGAATCTACTCGTTTTTCTTGATTTGTAACTTACATATTGACCATAACCGGTACGTTCAATCAAATAAAACATTACGCAAAATGACTAGTTTAAGAACTTTTGTATTTTTAAATACTCTGATAAAATGAAATTTTTTTAATATACACTATAGTGAAACACACTGTTGCTTTCCGGGAAAAATAAACCTTTACTTGTGACTTTTTTTAACTATATAAAATAATTTATTATTAATAAAAACATTCTACATTCTTTATACTGATATTTTAATTTTTTCAATAATCACTATAGGTTTAACGCGATATCAATAGTTTCAAGTATTAAGGGTTCTTGATTCTACGGAGTCAAATTTAATTTCTCCACCTTATTGTATTTATCAATGATAGCTATTTTTTATATTAATTTTTAACGCATAAAATAACTAAAAATTAAATAATATTAAATATTATTATTATATAGACTTAATGCGGCACAAAAAAAAAATTATAATATTCTTTCATTACATAGTGTTATAATGTTTTCGGTCCAATATAAATAATGCATTATGTTTCCATTTTAAAATAAACATTCCCAACTAGAGCGTTATTAATTTTTATTATTCAAAGTACTTAATGGATGCAAATAGATGTTATAAATATAATTTTAGTTGTATTTTATTCATTCACAATTAGGTTTTCCTTAAATATTTTAGTACTTTTAGCTTGTAGATTAATATGAGTTATTAAAATATAACGTTACTCGTAAGCATCAATTTATTCCTTCTTATACAATCATGTACCAAATTTAATAGAGTAAGTAAGTAGATACTAGACTTTAAAAATGTATATATTTAACAAAAGTTTTTTTAGTTAGGATTTTGAAAATGCACCATTATATATGTATATTTTTTTAATATATAGAATACATATATTCGTATATGACACAGAATATATTTAAATTTATTGTCTGAAAACTAAATTTGTTAGTTGTAGTATTTGTCAATTGATATAAGACGTATAAACTTACATTAATGAACTTCAATAGTATAACTGTACTATTTGAAAATTTTAAAATATAATAGTACAATGTATTAAATCGAATTAGGCATTGTTGTTTAAAAATTATATTTGACACGTACAATATTCCTATTTCACAATATTTTATACAATGTCATACATGTATTTATCCGGACATTATTAAAACCAATGATTGGTTAAGTTTTTCATTATACACACAATACTATATATAGATTTGTATAATGTTATAAATAGTTATAAACCGTATGATATTTAATTAATCAATCAAAAACAATTATTTATTAAATTAATTTCAAAAACGTAGTAATACCTAGTAACCATATGTAGTAATTGGACATATATTTATTCCCCTTAGCGATTCTTGGTCCATATAATATAATTTTTAACATTATAAACACATAAATGATCTTGTTGCTGTGTAAAATAAGGCACATTTTATATTTATTATTTTCTGGAAATATATTTACTGCAACATTGTATACAAAAACAAATTTATATTAACCTTTCCAGAGATAAAATTAAGTAAAAATAATATAATTATATTATATATACCGACCACGGATTTCTTAAACGCCAAATGAGTATTTAAAACACGTTTTCTCATAAACATCTTTTATGATGTAGAACCAAATTATTTAGTTTTCACTATTAATTCATAGTTATGATCTACAACGTCAAGTCTCGTTAAAATTCTGCTCTTCCTTGTTTTCCATGATTATCCTCATCATGTTGTTAAATGTTATTCACTTAGTACAAATAACGTCACAATAACTTAGTGTTCACTTTAATTTATATTTACAAAGTTAATATTGTTAAAATTGGCTCATACTCTTATTTGGAGTATACGTTTGTTGACTGCAATAACGCTTTTTGTATGACCAATATTGAAGCATTTAAGTTTAAATATTTTATTTAAACATTTTCACTTCCTTCTTGAATAATATAATATATAATCTAAATATTCACGAATATTATTGCATTATTCGTACGCAACACAATATTGTACTTTATCCAACTTGAAACACAATTTTTGATCAATGCTGATTTTTGTTAGTAATCATGCATTGATTCGCATTTGGAAGCAGTGTGTAATCCGTTATGAAACTTTAGTGTTTTGTATTTTTTTTTTAAACAAATTTAACTTGTCTAAAGTTAGGTATATCTTTAAATAGCTTTAAATTAATTCACTTATCTAATGAAAACTACATTGGTTTTATTTAGTTTTTTATTTCGTTAGATCGAATAAAATGAGTATATCCATTTGTATAATATAAGGTAATTAGGTAAAATTCGTATTAAACTTTTGAAAAAACCTTTAATCATTTTAAAGGTTTCAAATTTTTACATTACATGAATTAATGAAATTATTTAACATAATATTTAATCTGCTACAAAATCTATTAAAAATTAACAAGATTTAAAAGGATATAACTATATTATAAGAGAATAATTCTCAATTATTGTAATTAATGTATAACAAAAAAATGATACAATTATCAGAATTTTTCATTCGTGTTGATTGATGATTGTTTTGAAATAAAAATTTAATATTATTTTTGCTAATTAGTAATTAATCAGTGTATAATAACTTCACTTATGATGTATCTGTTATTTCAAATTTAAAGTCTATGATATTTATAATTAATGAATCACGTTGGGCCCACGCTTTATAGTACATTTTTTTTTCTACACATTTACAATATACTATACATTGTATAGGTTGCTGACAGCATATTTTTGAAAAATTAAAATTAAAAATATAAAAATTGAATGAATAACTACGCAATGATGGCTTGACCTGAGTTTATATTTATACATGTGTGTGTATGTGAAATTATTATATAATGATATTAATGTGGCTTACAATTTCACTAAAAGCATGCCAATGCAAGTATGCAGTGCTGAATTGCAAACAACTGAACAAACTTTAGAATTATAATTGTAAATTACTATTAATCAGGCTTTCTTCGTATACCGCTACCGCAATTAAAACAGGAGATAACTGAAGAAAGAAAATATATATAGGTAGTATATACGTTTATGAAACTCGCGTACACAATATCACGTATAATATTTATTCATTGTCTTAAACTCGTTTTAGCTTATCCATGTATTAGTAGTATGACTTATGTACATAAATTCGAAATGTTGTCTCCCCATCTCAATTGGCTATGCAGATCAAGAGAAAAAACCCATTTTTAAATAAACACAATTAAAAACATTATGTAACACTATGAACTCTACAAAACCGATATTAAACGGCATTTGTGGAATGTCAAACTTTGTAGTAACTCTTTTCGTTGGTATTAAGGTATTCTATATTAACATTTAACCTTAGTGAAATAATACCTTTATAATTTATCGACTTTTCAAATTTTTCATATTTAATTTTATCAAAGCATTTTATTTCAAACCAAAAAATATATGCCGAAAATTCTTTTGACACGATACAATTTATTATATAAGCAACCTTAATAAAATGTGTTATTATTTAAAGTTTTTCAAAATACAAATACATATTTAAAATTGGCATATAGTAATTTGTTGAATATGATTTTTACATTTCAATTTAGTTGTCGTTTTAAGCTTAGGTATAATATCTACAAACATATACATTCTCGTTGTAATATATGGAATAAACACCACCTTGGGCTCGTCTAAAAATAATATAATCATGTATTCATTTCACAACAGAAATATATCGGGTCTGATATTTTAAAAGTATATATATATTTACTTATTCACAGAGACGAAATAAATATTGAAGACATATACAATACTCCGAATAACTTGCTCGGTTATTAAAAATGTAGGAAAACATTGATTCGATAGTGTGTGTTTATATTTTTGACGTAGTCGTATTTTTAATATTGCATATCGAGAAACTTCAGGATTATATGAACCTCTGTACATGATCTGAAGAAAATATAAAAATAAGTTGGCAGTCTATTTTGACATCTTTCATTCGAAGGCGGTGGCGGAATTCTGCTGTTGTTGCGAATGCAATGCGCCATATGCGTTATTAATGTTTCTCTCGTGCTCATTAATCCCACGAGACACTAACTGTATTACTATCTTAATCCTTATATCTAGGCACAAAACTATGGTCTTAAACAAACCGCTAAAATGTAAAAGCTCCCTGTTCCCTAATCAAATATGACCACACCCCGTCATCGTTGTCGTCACTTTGATTTTCAAAATTAAATCCATCGTGTGTATGTAATATAATTTATACCTACATATGTTTACAAAATATGGACATATGTATATGTATATATTATTCATATGTATATTTTTTCATTGGTACGATACGCTTTTTGTTCTTGCAATGATTGTAGATTTATTCGCAAAAAAGTCGTTTTCCATAATTATTATTCCGTCGTGGTTTTTTATTCTTTTGGTATTTGTCGCAATATGTTGTAATACTTTGAGTCGTATCCGTAAGAGAGAATATATATTTATTCGAATTTAACACGTTTTCGCTCTCATGAGTAATGAACATCAACGAATACCACATATACATAATTTAAACGGAACCAATATCATTCGAAATTTAATATCCTTTTACGAATTTAGATGTTAATTTCTCGTCGACGAAAGTAACCCAATTATTATTATCATTTATATATTATATACCCTGGTCAATAGATGTGTGAAATAAATAATTTACTATGAAACTATTGAATTTTCGAAGGTTTACACTATGAATACATTTAGGAACCTATAAAGCACATATGTACCATATTTTATATACACGTATAACTTTTATTTATTGGCGACTATATATAATTAATTTACATTGAATTTAATGTTTTAAAAATCTATTCCAGTTTGGCACCGGTTTAACCTTTCACAGGATACGCACAATGCAGCTGCATTGAATATACGTGTGAGATTTTAAATACATTTCAATCATTAACCAATTAGTTCAAGATTATTTTATTAACAATTTCGTTAACCGCACACCACGTTAATTATAATTAGCGGCTCGTCTAATGATCGTTTATCCGAAATATAAAGTATAATAATTATTTTTATTCTAATGAAGATTGTTTTAATAAATATATTATTTATATTTAAATACTCTGTTGCGTGGTCGAACACCGCATTTTGACCTAAATTAATTTTCTACTTCCAAAATGTGGTTTTATTTCTTGTGTGAAACCCGTTAATTCTGACGTTAATAGTATACGTATCATGGACCCAAAATGATAATGTAGTTGATAATATTATATTAATATCCGAAGAAATGCCGTTCAAGAGCGTGGCGTCGCCGAGTCTAGTCTTTGACAATAAAAACGTCTTTGATAATAACTTCGACGTATATATAATCGGAATTGTTTTACAAATCAATGATTCTTTGGAATGTATATTTAATAAGGAAATCCTGAAGACGTGTAGAATCATAACTGTTGCAGTTTATTGAGCAGTATAAGATGAAGACGTCGGCAATGACGATAGTAATTAATAACTATAATGAGTTTCGAAACCAAAAGTTTTATCGTGAAAATGAACTAATTAAGAGATGGGCGGGGATAAATATCCATAAGGAAACATAATTATATGAGAAAAATATGATGCCGGGCTTGCGCTCATTTTAATAATAATTATGAGTAAGAAATCCCCGGACATACAGTCTAATGTGTTGTTGTATGTGCCTATTATATTAAAACTGTATAACAAGACTCCCGTGTACAACTTGATAACGTATATATCACTGAAAATGGACTCGTAAATTTTTCGTCAATTAACATAACAATATGATCGCACAGCGGTATAATAATAGTAATTATTAAATGAGGTATAAAATTAATATCTCCACTATTAGCCTAATAATAATATATTTAATTAAAAGTGTTCACGTACTACTCCTTTAATAAGGATGAATAATAATTTTTTTTTAGAAAGCAAAACGATATTTCTGCCTACTACGAATTATAATATATATATAACGAGCGATGCGTGTATACCTATTGTATACGATCCAATAATTATATTTTTAATTTAAATTATCAAGAACTCCGGCTCCCTACGCGTTTATGAACACCTACTCCCATATTATAATAATTACTATTACGACATCTTTTTTTTTGGATAGACACATACACAATATACAACATTTACGTTTTATTATATTAGTTTATATGTGATTATATTTTAGATGATTGACTCTGCAGATGTCGATGTTCAAGAAAATCTATAAAAATTAATCTTAAAATATATTTATGGCTCAACTGCTCTACAAATCCTAAAATATAATACCATTGATATTGAAAAATGTAATTACATTTTGTACGTATTTATTTTTTAAATTATAGCATTGATTAATTTTTATAACTGATGAATTAAAAGACTTGATTTAAGATGGTTTTAAAGTTAATAGCAGATTTGGAAAATTTATAATCACTCGGTAAAAATATAATTTATTCTTCAATTAACGAGAAAATGATAAAAAAATATATACCTTTTTGTCGAAAACTTATCAAAATGTCACTGTAAGAATCGGTATTTGTTGTATTTAAATTCTATTGAAACGTATTTTTAGATATTAAAGCGTTATCTAATTGCATACATAAAAATCGCAAAATCAATAAGTACCCTATTCCATCAAACATTACGATACACATATTCATTAAACGTAATGGTTCTTGTTTTTTAGGGAAGTAAATGTACCAGTGGCGGCGCCCCAGGACAACCGTATTACATGACCCATCAGTTCCCGCCAGGATCGTCGGCTACCCTACCCAACAGAGGCCGGCCGCCCACCGGATCCGTACCAGCCAGAACGTATTCACCGGCCATCCCGCCCGTGACTGCTAACAAATCTTCAGGTACGTTCAGAGGGGTGATACGAAGTTAACTACAGTGCGTTCGTATGGGGTGATGGGATGGAGAGGAAGTCTTAAATCAAAAAAACTAAACCTACCCCGGTGGAATATGCGTACATTTTAATTGTATTTTTTTCCTCGATTTTTTACCCAAGTAATTGTATTCCTTCAAGAAGATATTATCGTTAGATGCAATATTAAACAGACGATCGAACATAGCCACAGCCGTGTCTGATGTACGTTTATACGATTATTATATAATTAAAACGAAACTTCTACTATCATAAAACGCTGTGTAGCTAAAAACCAGCGTTTATATAATAAAGTAATGTTTTTCGTTTTATTTTTAACGTCACTCAAAGGCGAGCAAAAGTCAGACGGACCATACCGTCGCGAGTACATACCCGCAGTGTAAATCCTATAGTGAACCAGTCGGCTATAAAGATCAAAAGTCGTTTGTACAACGAAATTAATTTGGAAAAAAAGCTACTTACCTTTTCAACTCAATTCGTTTGAATGAAACAAATTTCAGATGAATTTATTATTATTATTGTTCTTCATCTAGA
Organism: Sipha maydis; assembly: GCA_034509805.1. NCBI lineage: Eukaryota > Metazoa > Arthropoda > Insecta > Hemiptera > Aphididae > Sipha > Sipha maydis. The sequence goes on along the minus strand of JASXSY010000189.1, from coordinate 308,530 downwards.
GTTATATTTTATTGTTTTTATGAAACGTTTATCGTTTACTTGTGCAATTGTGTTGGAAGTTTACAAAGAAAACAATGTTATAAGATAGGTATATAGACATCTCTCTGAGGTAGAGGCATCCGATGGATAGATAAACGTTTTAATGAATAAAATATTCCATTTATATCTCTCGATCACAGTTCGGTTTCGTATGCCGACAAGTGCGCACGTATACCAATACACGCTCCGTTATCAGAGTAAGTGAAAGGTCATCGTCATTACGCGCATTCGCGCCATGGACGTTGTACCTAAATACTATAATATGTTCGGCACGCCGCTTTCACACGATATAGCCAAAAAACTGTCAACAGTTTATGATATCAAGGGGAATGTTATTCCCTTCCAAAATACGGTACCGGAAGGCAAAATCGTTCACATTCACGGCAAACGTAATTTGTCTTCTTCGTCTACTTCTCCTAGACCTGCGGACAAGAAATCAAAACCATTTGTTTCCCCGAATCGATTCGGGGTTCTACAATGCGACGAGGATCCAAGTGAGTGTGCTTTTCTCCAACCTAGTGATCTTACTGCTGTACGTGAGACTCAGTCTCGTCCCGATATCAACAAAAATGTTACCCGTTCTCAACCTATATACATCAAAAATATTACCAATTTCACCTTGTTCAAAAATAAATTAATACAACTCACGTGTATTAATGGTTTCACTTGTAAGGCTACACCATCTTATCTTATCGTTCGACCAAGTGGGCCTGCCAATGCTAAATTAATTCTCGACCACTTAAGGAACTCCGACACGGATTTCCACACTTTTTGTCCACCTAGCTCTCGGCCATTCAGGGTCGTAATCAGAAATCTTCATCAATCAACTCTTAGTTCTGATATCTCTGATGCTATAACTGAGCTTGGCTTCTCGGTTAGACATGTTGAAAATATTAAAAAGAACAAAATATCTCTACCGTTATTTTTCGTAGACCTAAATCCCAATATCAATAATTCGGACATCTTCAAAACTACTAGGTTATTGCATACCTCCGTCGTGGTCGAAAAACCACATAAATCCAAAATCGGTCCACCTCAATGCCATAAATGTCAGACTTACGGTCATACGAAAACATATTGTTCACACAAACCTCGTTGCGTCAAATGCGCAGAAGAACATCTCTCCGACATGTGTTCCAAAGATAATAGTCTACCGGCTAAATGCGCACTCTGCGCAGGTGCTCATACTTCTTCGTATAAAGGATGCCCAGTCTACAAAAAACACGTCGCTTCTTTCCAAAAACAAAAATGGGGAAGACGTTCAACCTTCTTGTCAGGGCCTACTAAACCCATGAACTCTGAGAATCCCTGCAATTCCAACCAAACTCGTACCTACGCCGATGCCACAATCAATCAACCACCTACCGTATTATCTGTTAATTTAAATAAACGTATTAGCGAAATCTCAAACATTTTGTATCCATTAATTAAGTCATTAATGAATGTTTTAAACAATTTAAATTTAATCTTATCTACACCTTAATTATTGTTATTACTAAAGTTATTCTGATCATTGATTTCATATTTTTATTATTATTATTTGTATCATCAGCACATGTAGTGGTTCTGTTGTTTTTACCGTTTCATTTAAAAAAAAATAAGATACTTATTAATTTATTCTTGTTATATTCTATGTTATATTCATATATATTAACTAATATAATTGTATTGCTGTAATGTTATAAACAAAGGCAAAAAAAAAAAAAAAAAAAAAAAAAAAAAAATATCTCTCGATTTCAACGCATATAATTGACGCTCGTTTTATTAAAAACGGATTTCTGTTATTACGTACTAATTGAAAGTTTAGAAATAAGCAATCCGAAATATAGACAATTCATTCACTAGAACAATCAATCATCTTTCTTTTATTTGCTTAAACATAACATTAAAAAGATGATTTTCTTGTATTAATCTAATTCTATCGAAATATCTACTTTAATAATATTATGAAATATAATATAATAAATTAACTCTAGGACATTGGTTTATTAAACGGTGCTCAGAATTTAAACGGAGAAGAATAGTTGTGCATTTTGAAATCTAACTAAATAAATAGAATCCATTTCGAATAGTTGATACATTATAAATGATAACGATCGGGATATGGTGTGAATCATTTACCGGATACAACAGCAATTGAGATATTTTGGAATACATACGCTACACACTATTAATATTATACTAATTATTTTGTGAAGACGAACGGGTAAAAAGCATAGTGCAACATAGAATAAAGCATGGCAATTGATTATTAAACAACGCGTTACTATAATAAACCTAAAGAAAATAATTATTTTGCCAAAAATCGTGAACCATGTGATGTGGTGTTGAAAAAGTGAAGAGTGTAGTGCATTTTCTTAGAAATTATAAAAGTATCGAATATTTAAAACGCAATTTTTTCCAATGACCCTCGGTGGGTATAGAATGTGTGTGCGTCCCCAAGTCATAGCTGCCACGTTATACTACGCCCATAATATTGTATGGCATTATAATATGTATATAACAAAACATAACTTACATACTTCATAAGTTTCCTTTGCATGTAGACATAGATAATATTATCGTATTAGTAATTTATCGTGTTTAATATGTTAATATTCATCGTAATTGGAATTTCGTAATTTTCGCATGCGATTTCTTTGTGGATGACAATCGTGCACAGCAAACCCTCTTGTATAGTAGTGTATTACATATATTACGAATGCGTTACGAATATCCTATGACGCAACATCGAAGACTAAAGCAGTAATGTAACATAAAACAGATGAAAGTGCATAAACACGTTCAGAGCCGAATTTCGAAGCGGGCCCAGTGTGTGCAGCGAACCCCATACGTAATTCTTGGAGTGATTCTGTAACAGTATATATACAGAAGTAGAAAATAATAAAATCACACATAATATTATTGTAATTAATTCACAACATGCAAGAGAAAAACCAAATGTATGCTCATTTATTTTGGTTCGTTGTCAATTCGTTCACTATGACGAGGTGGTCTCCTCGCATGTCTATATAAAACCGTCGGCATTGCAGTAAGCGTCACTGGTCGCTTCAGATTTGGCTGCTGCATCAGGATCCCTGCAAGTCTGCGTAACCCGATCAGGTAATGACGTACAGCTGATGCAACAGCAAATGCTACGCGATGTGTGTATAAATTGGCCGACCGGTTGTGCAGCTGACCCGAGTCGACCTCTGCCACGCGAGTACAGTGCGTCTATGTTCATGTACACGTCCACGTATCCGCGCGCAATGTAGGAGCTGCATATTATAACCTTTAACCCAGGTTGTCGTGTAGTATGCGTGATTTATGGTGGTCGGTTTCAGTCGCGAGATTTACGATCGTTCAATTTAGATAAGTTTTTGTTAATACGGTTTCGCGCTACAAATGCACCTTGGCCGCCGAAAGAATGTACGGATGATTGAATATTTATCAAATTCTCTCTTCTTAACCTTTGTCCGCCGACCCTGCGAGATCCTCCGCGTGCAATAATATAACAACTCTCTCCGTTCCGTCGTGTCTGTGGGGTATAATACACGATGTACTACCCCTGCACCGTACGACCTCTCCATTCGTCCGACTACGTATACAACTGTTTCAATAGTCTCCAATCCGTATAATGCTAATTATGTTCGGCCATTAATCAAAACAACGTTAAAACTAAATATTCGTCTCGTTTTCGCCATACCGAATAATTAGCTGCGTACACACAACGCTGCACAGTATAATATAAAATTGTAATATATTCTACATTAGTCAACTATTTGTATCTTATTATTTCTATCAAACCGAATGTCACGGGATTAAAAAAATTTTGGACAAAACAATACGATGTATTGGTTTCGAGAGCGAAATTCGTTTGTTATCATTATAAACGGGCGTACTCGTATTTACACGTCGCGGCTGCACGTTTACATTTTTAATCAAATTTTCGATATTCCAAAACTCGACCTTCGCATATTACTTATCGAAAATATTCCCGATGACAATTGTTCCGTAGGTATATAATATTATGTTCATACGTACGATTTTCATCGATCACGTTCGCAGTGCCCAAATAAAATGGTTTCTTTTACTTTTGTTTCTGTGTCTAGACAACTGCACTCATATAATATATAATAAATATAATATATTACACATGTATATGATTTTCTGCGTACACATATTATGAAAACAATCATTATCCGAAAATCACATATAAATAACAACTATTCAATAAAAATTGGAATAAAAATAATAATAGTAAAAAACATAATCGATTTCGATTAAAATATGCAATATTAATAATAATATTAATAATGATACCTACGTCTGCGATTGTATTTGTTACATCACGGCGAAGGTTTTTCGTGTTTGTGTGGGTGGGGGTCATTTTTCTTGAATGCTTCTGAAGTTATTCTTTACACGACGATATTATGTTATATGCATGGTGACACGCGGGGGTTTTTCACCACGATCCATTGTCGCGGTCATAGTCTGTGTCGGCCAACATTGAACGCTTATAGGTTTCTCGAGGTCGGCGAGCCGTTGTTATAAGTAAATGCGACACGCTAACGTAATTCGTTCATTCAAAACGAACCCGTTATTTAATTATTCTAACCCTTGTTCGTCCTGCGCCTATTAATTATTCGAAATTAGTTACGGTTTAGACTACACGTTCCCCTACCCTGAGTGGACGGACGGGATACGAAAACGACAACGATGACGATGGCAGTGTTGTTTGAGGAAACTTTCTATGTAAATGTGTATATATATATATAACGACTCTCGAGGCTGCCCTTACAGAGATTCGCGCATTCAGACCACCTTCGTCACGCAGTATTTATTTGAAACAAAATCGAATTCGCGTGGTTATTAAACTTGATTTAATTTAAAAATATATAATTATATTCTCACTCAATAATTAAATACGCTATGAGTTGCTGCTGATTACAATGTATTTTCAGTATACTCTCATCGAAATTGATAAATTCGGACAATATACATGTATAATCAAATTGTTGCTTAAAAATTCGTTTAGGTGTATTATCGATAATCTATAATCTTAAGTTGTTTATTTGAATTTGTTATCTTATTTTCTTCTTTTTTTTCGATAGTTCTGTAGTGTAAAGTACCACGATTAATTTTTAATTTATTTCACATGACTAATATGTTAAAAACATCATCGTTCGGTTTGATTTGAATTTATCTTCTCTACGTTTTTATAATTCGATTCTTTAAATTAATTTTAAAGTCAATTTTAAACTTTAAGTTATCTTTAATAAGTTACTTTTAGTATCCCGCAACAATTAATAAACGTACTGGGTGTAAATATTGGGCAATTACATAACTCATACCATACCCACCGTTAATTTTATAATCATCGTACATCAAACCTCCTCATTGTACATATATTTTTGTTTAGATTGTAAATTTTCTTTTAAAAAAAAAAAAAAAAAAACTTTAAGTTTATTATATTATAAATATCAGATATAGTGTGATTCATTATATTTCATTATATTATGGCATTGTTCCATCCGTCTACATTAATTCGCATACTATTATACTTACATATTAATTACTATAACTAACAACAAAATAAACGTCGGCTATCACGGTTACTTTTGCTTACGTAGTTACGTAAACAACATTGTAGTTGAACAATTATAACTGTAGTTTTTTTTTAATCAAAAGTTTTTAATTAAACTACATTTTTCATTAAAAAATATATTTATTTTTCTTTTACGTAGTACACGAAACGTCGAGTAACTTTTTTAAGATTTGTGACAATAATCGTATCATCCTATAATGTTGCTATCTAATTTTTATTGTTTATTTATAATATTATTAAATACATGGTAAGCGATCAAAATCATATCAAATTTAAGATAATGTCGGTAATAAAATAATACAGGTGCGCCATTGATAATGATTTGATTTAAATTTTATAATAATTAAAAGTTTGTTGGAAGGGAAATTCCAGATCTTAATTGCTGTATTCATATAAATATATATTAGCATAGTATGTTTTTTACTATTTAACACCTATTATTTAGTTGGGACGCACATAAAGGCATATTTGCTATGAAATATTTTTTATCAAAGTTGATGTTCGGTGGTTATTACTATTTTATCAAAAGTTTGGATTAATGAGTCATGAAATTGTGCTAAACCAAAATTAAGTTCCTTTAGAGAATAATTTTGAGTCAGTTGGTTCTATGAAGAAAAAGCTCCTTAACTACAGTAAGAATAAATAAAAAAAATCGGAACATTATACATTTATTGATGCTATTGAGTCCAAAGAGTTCGAATTTTCGACATTTTGTGGCATTATTGTCCGCTTAACCTTGTCTTAATCTATCTATTCATAGAATTTTTACATATTTTGACTTTTCGTCATTACAAAATCTGTATTTTTCATTAGAATTTAGTTAATCTGTTAATTTGTTGAATTATCAAAAACATAATAAAAGTTTAGAAAAAATTGTTACCATAATAGTTTTTGAACCTATAAAATTAATTTATTATGCGTAAACGCATCTTATATGAATTCTTCGTTTTTTTTTCGAATTACTTTGATTCAAAATTGTGTAAATGATGATACTATAAAAATTATTCATTATTAATTGTGTGTATGTGTATTAAATTTTCCAAGTTTTATGCATTCGAAAAAATTATTTTTCACACTTTATACATTCCCTTTATTTTATTTAAAATAATACTATATAAATTTCATTGAGTTTCTTTTTATGAAATGGATTATATTTACTTTAAATCAATATTTTTATAACATTTCAATAATTTTCAAAAAAAACTTTTCAAGTTTAAAAATAACAATTATAATATTGAATTAAATAACTTACATTTTTCATGTAAAAAATTATTAAAAAAATTATATTAGATTCTCCAATTTTTATTATATAATTTTAATTCTACTTTTATAAACTTGGTGAATCAACAAACCAATTACTTTAGTACAACTACTTACAATTACTTTAATATTAGATTTATTTAATTCTAAATGGTTGAAGTATCCATCTTCTTATGGCGTAACTTCTAAACTAAGCGAACAAAAATGTTCCCAATATTTATAACTTAAATAAACGTATAAGAAATGTAATAATATATAACTAAAATATTTCAGGGTACATGTCATCACCAGAGAGGGCTGGCTCTCGAACCGGGTACACAGCACCTCCATATATGTCTCCTGGAGGTTCATCATTCGATGAAAACTCCTATTATGGCTATGGCCCCAGAACGGGATCTATCACTCCCGTTATCGACGAAGAAACCAGGTAAATTTGAAATATTTATATTCACTTTAAAAAACTAACAAATATTTGTTTAATTACATTGTTTTGTTATATTAAATAATAGTTATATTAAAATATGCGAATTTAACTTAATGCTAATATTATGTTAGAAATTCGTATAATAACACCTAAAAATATATGATGTACATACCAATGGGAATTATTGAAAATATGCTCAAATAATCCAATAAAATAATAAGCTTATAATCCTAAAACATCAGATAATTATTAGGAAGTTTGAATAGTTTATTAATATTTGACGAACAGTTTATTTAATATCGACTTGCAATGTTCGACATGGCTAACTATCGTTATTTGTAGGGATTTTAAATAAATACCAACTATCAATTTTATAAATATGTATGTATGACTGGTATAACCGCATGTTAAATACACTAAGTAAAGTATTTAATAACGCTTTCCGTAAAAATAAATAAATATATTTTTTTTATTTCTGTTTGCTTTCCAGAGGAAGTAAAAAAACCTGGGATGAGAGTTAATAAAAAAAGTATCCTGAGTAATTATTATGTATTCATAGTGAACGTCCGGAACGAATAGGAATTCTTAGAATTCATAATGAATGAATACTTACAAACACTTACGTTACTAATCCGGTAAACAGTACTTTAAAGTTTGATTTATATAAAAATTCTAATTGCGCTTAAATTATATATTTTTTCAAATACTAATTTTGGATGATTGATATGTAATTAAAAATTTTATCTTTTTATGTTTAAGTGTATAATACATCTTAAGGAACATCCTGTAGTAAAACAAAATTATGTTTTTCAAATAGAAAAAACTAATTTTTTTCTCAGATAGTTATTCCATTTCTCTTTTTAGAATTTTTGACGTGAGAGCCAAAATTTGGAATAGTACTTTAAAAATTATTTGAATTAAAAATCATGTATGGAAATCTGAAGATAACTAGAATAATGTAGAATTTGTGATTTCCTTTGTTGTTATAACTTCATTATTACTTAAATGTAATATTCTTATTGTTATTGTTATTTATTTCTTCGAAAAGATAATGTGTAAGTTGGCTCAACAATTGTATAATATACATTTGTTGTGCCAACTTACACATTATATTATAATGTATGTACACATAAGTTGCAAATCAGTAATAATACTAATAGTAATAACAATACATCAACATCTTAGTAATTTACAAAACTTAAAAAAACTGAACTGTAAATATGAACATTCTGTCTAGTTGCCGGAGCCATTTTTTTTGATACCATAACATTTCAACAAAAACAATCGTAAACTCTTAAAACCAAAATACAGATGCAAGTGACGAGATAACAGTGGTGAACGCAAACAACTTTCAACGAATTGAAATTATTCTCAACCTCAACTACAGTAAATGTTATAACACATTAAATAGTAAAAGCAATATCCATAAATAAAGTCAGAATTTTTAATTTATTCTTTTAAACAATTTATTACGTTTATCTTAAAGTAATCTTAAAGTGAATGTTTATGTAATTTATATAATTCGATTAATGAGCACTTAGTACGGAAAAAAAATGGTAGATATTTGGGAAATAGGAAGTGTATAAAATAATATTAAAGTGATTAAAATTATTTATAATAAAATTTAATTTATTTAATTTATTTATTTAAAGCAATAATAATTCTAAAAACTAGATGCTTTGATCGATAAGCTAATTTTAAGCATTTTATAGATGAAAAGTATTATTTATGACTAGACTATATTTCAATTTGATTTAATGTACAATTTAAAAAAACCAAAACACACATAATTTTTTTAAATTGTACATTAAATCAAATTGAAATATGGTCATAAATGATACTTTTCATCTATAAAATGCTTAAAATTAGCTTATTTATCAAAGCATCTAGTTTTTAGAATTATTATTGCTTTAAATATTAAGTACAGTTATGCACTATACATTCACCGCGGCCAATTTCACCCAACTCCTTTTTTTTTTTTTTAGTCACATTTAAAAAATTACTATTAAAAATTAACATTTCCATTTTTATGTATTAATTCTCATTTGAGTCAGTTTTCGAATAGCGCAGGGTTAATTTATTTGGAGATATTTGGAAGGTTTCTAGTACTTATTTTGTCTACGTTGTTGGTATTAGTTTTCACATTTAATGAGAAAATAAATGCGACCAAACACCTAATAACATCAAAAATATATAATTATGATGCATCGAAAATCACAAGAGGCATGTGTTTGCGAACCTCCTTCGTCTTAACGTGTGTATAATTATTTTTATTTATGTCCAGTACAGTAAACAAAATTAGTTATTAAACGTAAGAGGGGGATTCACTAATCATCGAATAATAGCAGTAGACTGCGTTAAATTAGCTATTATCTGTACATGTTGCGTCATGGTGCGAGCACGTGCCGTAGTTGCTTACATGCAATAAGATACACGCTCAGATAACATTGTTATTAGGTAAACGGTTCTCGTTGGTAGGTATAAATGTGTACTTCGCAGTTGCTTATAATAAATTCATTCTGCTTCAATCGTATCTGGACTGCGCTTATGGTGTGTGTCACCGGGACTCTGCACACTTATATCGGTGGATATATAATGTATAAATCAAATACCATTCATTCACTGAACACAGCTTTATCATAAAAACGACAGATTTTGAACTTGTAATTTGACATGGTTGTAACCTTACACTTTAGATATGTAGTAAGAAAGTTTTTTAAAATTCAACATCTAAAGTATAGAAATTATTAAAGACAAAACGTGGTAAATGTAAAAATAATCTTTCGGTAGCCGAAAACGCGGAAACATCGAGAATGCATTTGATGAGTAGTTTTGTTTTATGATGTAGAAGATTTCACAAAAACTTACTCTACATCTCAAAAACGATAAAATTTATGAATTTGACACAGTGGTTTCTTCAATATTCTAGACGTGCAATAAGAAGAGGTTTTAAAAAATATCGAAACCGGCAAAGACGGTAATAATGCAAAACCGGGTAATTCAGCGTACAACCAAAACTACCATACCGATTCGTTTGAAATTTCGTTTTTTTATTTTATAACCAATATATTTATAATCTATTTAAAATTATGTTCCAATTTAGACTGTTCCGTGCAAAACCGGGTAATTCAGCTGATATATATATATAGTTAATACATATTTTAAACTAGTGAACTAGACGACACAAACGTCGCCAATTGAAAATATTTTGATTGAAATACAATTAATTCACAAAAGATGTTTTAAAAAAGAGTAACTAAATAATTAGGTAATGTACGATGTACATATTTGTATATGTACAATATTTTGTCATATTATCGATCTTTACTTTTTCTAACATTAAAATTTATTTTTTATTGTTATGTGAAGCGAATGTGAAATATTATTATCATACACTGGCTATTTTGAGAAAAAATTATTTTTCGCCCGGGTGAAAATTGCTTATAAATACACTGCACGTACGAGTAGTACCTACATTAAATATACAATACTCCAACCGGTTTACGGCGTCTGACTATCCTTACCTACCTTTCAACTAAAAAAATCGAGCCTCCGATTTACACATAACGGCGGTTAAGTATTATAAAGAAACAAAAATTATATATTATCTTATGTATTACCGAATAAATAACTATCTTTCCTTCACGACTAACTAAAAAATGTTAATAAGATAAAAGAGAACTCGTAGTCCAAATTAAATTGTTCATTAACAAATTCAGCGCATAATATGTTATTTTTAATTCTCGTTCTATATATTGTCTATAGCTTACTGTCAGCATTTTTACTCAAATCGTTATTCACGCTTGTTTTTATTGACAGCTGCTCTTTCGACTTGTCGCACTGAATAAATAAAAATTAAAAAAATTAATTATCATCATGGCTCATGTCGTCACCACAATTTCCCCCTTGAGCGACGTATACCCACAAGGTATCACGTGTCAACGTGTTTGTTATCGAGTATAGTGATAGTCTCAACCAACTAACTCGTGGTGAGATTTTTTCATTCTGGGTTTTTTTTTTAGCAATTCGCGTTCTCATGAATATAGTTACGCGCGTCCTGTTGCGAGAACGAAAAATAATCTGCTATCTATATAATGTACGTATATACGAGTATATATTTGTTGAAAAAGAATATGTGCTTTACCGCCGTAAAAACGATCTCTCGAACGGCTTACGTATGGTTATTGCAGGATAAAACTATTAGGACAGTGACGACTCAGACTTATATATTTTCTATTTTATTTTTCAAAACAATCCTCTAACCGACCGCCGAAAATGTTCGTCAGTAACAAAATTGTTTACCTTTTATTCAGGTCGTTGTAATTTCCATTACGCTGGGTCGTTATATCGTTCGTCTTACATGCCTATAAATGTATACATATATATATGGCTCCGGTAGCCGACGAAAAATATCCTCTTAGTTGTTGTGTTAGATTGCGCGAAAAACAATTATTCAAGAATCCCATATAAAATATATGACGTCTGTTTGAAAATAAATCCACGTGCACGATCGCCCGCACTGTATGAACTTAACGTAATACAATGTGTATCCGATACAATAATATTCTGTTGGACAGACGAGTATATTATATATATTAATGTATGTATTTCGATCTCGAAAAGATGAACGCTACGCGTCCGCCGGGTATTAGTCTGTGAAATCGAGGAGAAAGTCATCGTTTTTGTTTTGACTCTTTTATACACATTTTATATATTTATATTTGTGTGCAATATACATATGTTACTCCTTTTTTAAAATTCTGACGCCCATTACACTCTGCACAAATCCGGTGTTGCAACAACTAAACATGTACATATATAGAACTGGCAGACTCGTGTCCGGACGAGTGTCTGTGTAGAAGCAACTCAAGTCGTAAATTAATTTTGTTTTAATGGATCTCTTTTGAAAAATAGACCGTCTTCCGGTACTTCTAGTATTCGTTAATGTATATATTTATATATATATATACACATACACATATTTAATACGCGTTTGTTAATTAATGTCGTCCGCTACTGAATTAAACCGTTTAAGTTTATTTTTCCGTACAATAACTATTCGATTGAGTACGAATACACACACACGATTTTTACTACTTACAACGTTACAACGTGTGTGGTTTTCTGATTCTGATGTCATGATGGCACAACACTTCCGGTTTTCTGCAAATTGAAAAAGAACCATTATCATAAATAATTTGAAACCATGTGTATTTTATTATAGTAGTTATAATCCGCATTTCACGCGCCCAACAACTAAAATAACTTGTTAACAACACACATTTAGGACACCATAGTAAATATTTTAGTGATAATACTTCGTTGTGTTAACATCATAATGTTATTAGTATAATATTTAAATACAACACCATTATAGCTGAGTAAATAAATATCTAATGATATAAAATGTCAAACAAAACTTTCTTTTTAAAATAACAACACCCACTAAAATTACAAATACATACACGAAATGTTTGTGTCAGAAATATACCCCAATTTTATATTCGCAGTATATTAACATGCGTGATTGAATCAATTACACAATATATATAATTTATTTATTCTTTTGAAATTGATTGTTAACATATGATAATGACAATAATAATAATAAAATTAGTCACGAATTGACCAATACGGATGTTACCAGAAAATACTTCGTAATATGGTTTTACCCTCAAAATTCATTACTCACTATCGTGTTACTCAAACCACATTGTTTGTGGAGAAAAAAAATATCTTTTGGTTTGATTATGCAATTTTTCATAGATTTCAGGTTCGTGTTATTTTTTCGAATTAAATATTGTTTATTTTTATTAGCGGGTTGGCTCTTTCTGTATTGGCTAGACTTTTTTATTGTGTTTTTAAAAGACGAATGATTCTCTCAACGATTTACCAAATATTATAAATGTTAGCGGCAATGTGTATAATCATGACATTTTGTATAATGACTAGAAATTTTATTTAATACCTAGTCGTTTTAAAGAAGTATATAATACTTATATTTTTACATAAATTTTCTAGGTATTTTATTTAATAGCTAGACATTTTATAAAATGACGAACAAAATAACAGCAATGTGCAGAATACCAAAATCCATTTATTTTTTATTATAATGAAACTATACAACTAAACCAAAGACAATTTATTTTATTAGTACAGAAATATATTTATTAAGAAGTAACAATTATTACAAAATATTTGCATACATAATAATTAATAAATTCAATTTTATGTTAGTCTAGAAATTTTAATTGTTTTTATTTAATTTTGTTATTTATTTTAAAGGTTATTGTTGAAAAAAAATATGTATTATTCAAAGAATTTCACTATTGAAAATTATATTTTTTTACACACTAATTTTATTATTAATAGTATTAGGTACAAACATTATAATTGCTATTAGTTTAACAAAGAGGAGTTACATTTATTTGTTGCAACACATTAAATTAAGATGACATTTTGAGTTGCAAAGCATTTTATTTTTAAATACTTACATCTATTATCTTGACACCTTGTTGAACAGGAACATTTAATAAAGCCTTATCCTGATCCAGTAGTTTCTTCTGTAGCTATCGATCGTAAGTCTAATTCTTTTTCATGGTTTACTTTTTCTAAATTTTCAAGACTTTGTTGACAGAAATTAATATGTGAAAATTACAAATAAAGAGTGTACAGCTGTAAATAACTATAGACATTTCCTTTTAACAGTTAATAACTTTTCAATATTATATTATCAATGATGATAATTTGCATTCAACACATTACCTAAACATCATTTGGCTTTTTATATAATGCCTAGATTGTTTAAATAATTTATTAGATTGCCAAGTATGTTTGGTATTACTTAAAACTCCTAGTCGTTATACAAATGCCATGATTATACACATTGATTTTAACATATATACATTTAAATGAAGAAATTATAGTAATGTATTATTTCCACGTGAAAATTAAACTCCTAAAACTTTCTGTATTAACTTTCAAGCATTTATATTATACTATAGATATTTTACTCATTAATTAACATTTAAATGTAACAATTAAAATAAAATAATCATTCATTTAAAAACCTATAAATAACTGATAATTAGAGATTTTTTACTTTGGTTATGTTTAATGATTTAACTAAAAATATTAAGAACACCAATAATAATTTTTTCTTAGTCACTATATAAATACTTCAATACTTCAAAATTACGTTTTCTAAGTCTTTTAGTGTTCTATTCCACCAGCTATATTTTTAAATGAAGAAAATTATAATTTTCAGATTCTAAGGGAGACGAGGAATGTATTGGTTTTCTTTTTTGTGTCTATATGTACGATTTCGAACAGAAAGATTGTTCCGATCATAACAATCATAAGAAATTTCTAATAGAAAATGCTTACTACTCAGTATTTTAAAAATGGTAATTTTAAAAAAAATTTCAAACGGCAAAACTTACGACATACCGGTTTTTGTCAAAATTGACTTTATTTTATCGTAACCCAAAAAATAATAATATTAGAGACTTGAAATATTCACTTATCAAAAGATTTTGCTGAGTTATTTATAGAAAGTTGAAACGTTCATATTTCCTTAAATATTTGTCAAAAATATTTGACAAAATATCTTGGAAATGAAATATAAAGTTCCTTTTGTACACATTTTTTAAACTAATAAAAAAAATTGAGCGATACTCATCGTTGTATCTCATCCGATCTAGGAGTTTCGCCCCTTTTTTTTCCCCTAATCACCTATATCTTCACGCTGTTTATTTTATACTCGTATAACATATTATTCAATCATAAAATAATCGTAAATATTGATAATTTTTCTCCTTTTTTTTTTCGTTTTATGTCAAGTTTTTAAAAATTGATGAAATCCCGTTGTTTTTTTCAACTTATTGAAATGTTGGTCAACATTTTGAAGCCAACTCTCAAATTATAATATATTTAAATAATATTGTCGAAGTTTTCACGTATACATAATAACCGCAGTGTACAACACACGTGCTGCTGTATCACATTCTTTACGGTTGGGTGCTGTGCGCGTGTAATATCCTGCGCTTATATAAGGTTATGCATTTAGTATTCGTCCGGTTCTGACGGTCTTTATCTACGGACAATCCTATTCATATTATACATAAATTGTGTATTTTATTACCAGCACACAATTTATTCTCGAGTTCGTTGAAAATCCGTCGCACATGCGGTCGTATTGACGTGTTTTCGTGCTCGACACGACTGGTTCGTTCGAACTTTATTCAAGTGGATTTATAACGTAAACACACGTCATTTTACATATTCGTCACATGCGTTTAACGTCCGTCTTCATTGTACACTACATGCTCGCTAAAAAACACTCACACTCGTGTGTGTATATATGTACTCGTAAATTAGATATATTTAAAACAACGCTCGGGCAAACGCGGACAAGAGCAGCCCGCCCTTCTTCGTATTAACAAATCATTTATTTAGACCTTGTTATTATATGATTATATTACGACCAATGTCGGTTTACGACATTCGATGTATAGTTTAATAACACTATTTACTTATATTTTACCGTGATTTTTCGACCTCTGTTTAATGGTGTGTATGTCCGTTGTACGGTGGCTGAATTCAAAATTGATTTACCGGTATATTTGCTTATCTAATTCGCGATGAAACTGCGTTTCAAAAAGTCATCAAGAATATTAGTTATTATTTGCTTACTATTCCTAGTCTTGGATAAGATATTGAAACAATTATTTTACCATAAAAATAGTATCGTAAAAAGGACGTGAATCACAAACATATTAAAAAAGAAAAATCCAAAAAATATGAATCATTTATTATTTTCTTCAAAAACTAATCATATAATAAACACTTTTTTTACAAGAATGAATAAATACATCTTGAAGAAAAATAATATGAAACAAAATAAACACATAAAAAAATTAAATGAAAAATTTGTTTATTACTGATAGTAATTGAAATAAAGACAAAGAGGTTTTTTGGATGTCCAAATAACTTCCTTAATGTTACACATAATTTTATTTTTATTTAATAACATTGACTATGTTGAGTGTACATAATGATATAATATTGGATTGCAGAAGTATTTTAAACTTTATAAATATAAAAAAAAAACCTCCCAAAGTAATTGATTGAAGTACTATGATGGTGATATTATTAATTTACTGTACTCTGCTATGAAAAAAAAAATAAAATAAAAAATAAAGTTAACAAAGTAGAACCAGAAAAAAATAATAAATTAACACAGAGTTATGATGTAAGATTTTCTAAAAAAAAAATTTACCGCCAGTTCCCTATTTAGTACGTACCAAGTATACATTGTATACGTTAACAGGTGTTCGAAAAGTTTTGAGAATATTTTCCAGGTTTTTTTGAATTTTAAATGTTTCCAAACGTTTTAAATATACTGTAAACGGTAAAATAATACAAGAATAAAATTATAATATAATATAATATGTATAGCACGATTATATTATGATTTACTAACACTGCCTGATTATGTTGTGTGCTTCGCTTTTCTCCCTTCCTCCTCTCATCGTGCCGCCGTGTCACCGGATATGACTTCGCTCTGTTCAGCGACAACGAGCTAATGGAAGACCCATTTAGCATGTACACTGTGAAACCATCGATATCCAAAAGATCGACGTACGGCAACCCGCCGTCCGTCCCCTATGACGCCACCAGGTATAATACACGTATTTAACGTTTTGTACCGTGCCGTAGTTTGAATAATATTTTTACATGTAATTAACTGTTTTTACGTGTGTAGTTAATCGGTTGTTTGTTTTTTGTATAACTTTTTGTTTCTATTATTATTATTATTTATTTTTTGCTCATCCTTTGTGCATCCTCCTGCAGTGAATTATAATAATATGAGTATTGTGTATGCCTGTTATGTAGTCATATATTCGTTTTACGTACAACAATAATAACTTATAATAAGTCGTGTATAACGCGTTTATTTTATACATATATATTACTATGCTGTGTAGGCGATCAAAATTTGTTTATTTCCCGTTGTTTTATTTACTGCATTGTAAACCTATCCGAGATTGTTTTATTATTATCTGATATTGTCCTTCCGGCCATTTTGCAGTCGAAGAACCGCGGCTAATCCTCTGCTTGCAATTATTAGTATATTTTAAACCCGACTAAATGATTATCAATTATCAAACGAAAAACGTATTCTCGCTTATCAACACTATAGATATGCGTGTTCTTAATATAATGTTTTTTTATTGTGTTTTTTTCATACATTTTCATGTTGCATATTATATGATTTAAATGTTCTACAGTAATAGACGCTCGACAACTCTTTATTTATTCTTTAAATTAAGTCAACGTGTTTAAAACTAATGAGTTTGAACATTTTCTCAGCTATATTATTCGTACTTAAAGTGTAATATAATGTTACTAAGAGTAATATACACTAGTAACTTTTAGCTCAACGTGGTTTTTTACCGCCGAGATTGCGCTTGACGATTAGCAATCATTATTTACGTTTTTTGTCGTGGCTTCCGTTAGGTGAAAAAAAAATACATTAAGCCATCTTCAAAATTGCTCGTAAATAAATTACTTTTCACTTCATCCCATTTTAATAATACTGTAACCTAAGTACCGGTACTATAAGCATACGCCGTGTATGCCCGGGTACCCCCCCCCCCGAAATGTTGTAAATAGGGCCCTACAGTTTCAGTATAAAAATAAGGAGCCCGTATTTAAATGATGTTGCTCCAATTAAATATAATTTGTTCTAAAATATTTGGTAAAAAATAAATGATGTTTTGTAAAAGAAAATAATAAAGCTATTTATGCAAAAATGTCTCATGGTGATACAAGTATAATAGCTATAATTGACCACAAAAGTACATATCATAAATAATTAAAGCTATCTGAGATAAATATACGATCTTCAAGGAAAACATGTTCATTGGGACTAATAATCCACATTATTAAATAAAAAATTAAAGTTATGTTTATTTAATTATTTATACATTATAATTTAATAAATATACCTAAATATTTTGTTAAGAACTGGTCTAAAAGTAGGTAGTAAAAATAATCCCTAAAATGCAATTATGCGCATGTTTATGATCGATGTAGACGCATGAACAAATCTAAATCCTATTTTTCAAGTATTGAAATTAACTATATATTATGTCCATGATAAAAATGTTGAAACAATATACTGTTTAATTATTATAAATGAAATTATTTTTTTTTAAAGAAATTTAGAAATTGATTTTTTAATGGTGCAGTATCTTGCATTTGACTAAATAATCCATCGCTTATGTTTTTCTAAAAAAAAAAGTACATAACTATGTACTATAGTTTTTTCTATTTTTTATTTTTTATATTATTTTCACCATTATCAGTTATTCTATAATTTTTTACTGCTATTATAATGTAATAACCCAAAATTTATACACTTAGAAAATTCATATTAATATTAATATGTCGCTAATTATTTTGTAGGATACGTGTGGAAAACATGGAAAGACAGATCGCCAACCTAACGGGATTGGTTCAGAAAGCTCTGACACACACGCCGGTCGTTACAGCGCCTTTCAGAAGTGGTAAGCATCCAACCAGTATTAAATACCAAACCGATTTGTATAAAAATGTAATAAACATTAATATTATTATCATTCCTTTGTACAGTAATTTGAAATTTTTCGGCATAACACCGATGATTTTTTTACTTTGTTTTTAACATTTTTCATATTTTCATGTATTGAAGCACACACCTAACATTATATATCGTATTTATATACACCCTCTGTATACATACACAACGTTATTTAATATTTTTATTATAATATCCATCCACACTCACATACTACCCATTGTTTATGACCTCGGACCTTTTCATATCATATATTTTTATTACATCTTAATATTATATTAATACTCGTATTACTTATCTGTTTGTCAATTTATTTTTATATATTATATACTATTTCTCTCTATATATGTATATATTTATACATTTAACATAAATATTTTCTAAAAAAAACGTATTGACACGGTTTGCTTGGTTTTTTGCGTGTAACCTTCTATGTTAATTCTCTAACACTTATCTTTTTTTTCATTATTACGGTTCAGCTAGTGATGAGTTCGATAAAGTCTCCAGCGGCAGTACCACATCTCTGGCAGGTACGTTGTCTTATTTCCTAACCCGTTTATTTATATTTTAATAGGTAGTGACTATATATGTATACCTGTATAGATATATACCTACATTGTGATACTTTAATAATGGCTTTTTGAATCAATCCTCTCTTCTTATACTATTTATTTAAATTTTATTTTTTAACCTTACAAGATAAAAATCTTACGTGATCTATGCAAATACATCGTCACTAAACATTTTATTTATGCAATGTACATTTTTAACCAAATATTATTAGAATATATTCTTATCCGAGTATAATGTGCTTTGTAGAGGAACCATACAAGCGGTCTGACACTAAACCTCCTAAACTTGGACGAGGTTAGCTATACATACTGTTAATTTTTACGTATTATAACGTTAATGCATATTGTATGTATTATATATGTATACTGTGTTCGTTGAAATATTTACTTGTATTTTTTTTTTCGCTTATTTTTAGCTTATTTAGCTTTTATTAGATTTATTTTTAACCCTATCGGATGCTTATAAAATGTCTTAGATTTGTAAATATTTACTTTGTTGCATCCATTTACTAATTTGATTTTAACCTCGTGCATTGAAATTACGACGCAACACTCAAAAGGTAAGATAATATTTTATGGCTATTTGAGCTGTTTCCAGTTTGATAAATAACTGCAAGGTGAATTAGTAAAAAATATTTATGAGCTTGAGCGTAATATTATTTGAAAGCCTTTAGTAACTTTCAATTATTTTTCACTACCATAGGTACTTGTTATTAATTAATTTCAGTAGGAGATACTATTGGCTCTTTTTTGTGTTTCTAAAACTTCCAAGTATTAAGCTTCTACAAATATGATTGAATAAAAATAGTATTGAACCGCAGAAAGTTCGCATTCAAAAACAAATAATATATTTGCTTAGCCGGATTCGCGATGTTGTATCAATAAATGTTTATGAAGTATATTACATACAATACTTTTATTACGCTTATTGATAAATATAGATTTAAAACAATTAATAAATTATTAACATATCGTCGTGCAGCTGATTTTATGTCGATTAACATTTCGGGTACTATTATAATATTACAGACAAATCAGTTTCATTTGAGAAGTCCGTATCGTTCAGTGACGAGCCACCTGACATGAACTCACCGAAACAACATTCACCTCAGAGTTCAGGTAGGTTAATTTTTTAATGTTTTCGATTACGTGGTTCTTGATAAAAACAGTTTCCCTTTTCGCGAACTAATTGCATATCAAATTGATGTCAGGTATACTATAGAGAAATTAATATTCTAACTTATACGTTACTACAACAGTAGTTAACAGTACACCTTTTTTATATTATATTATTAAATATTATATTGCAGAAAATTCTTGATGATACTTATGACATTTTAGGCGTTAAAAATTTTTTTTCATCCTATTTATGTACATAGGGAATTGTTATGATTGACAACTTTTTGAAATAATAGATGGTATATACACTCATATTTGCATTATTTTGTTGCAATCACAATATGTATACAATAATAATAATTCCAGTGTGATTGTGTGCATTACGGTTTCACCTGTCACGTCGTATCTGTAATAACATTTTAAATGTAAAAGAAATAAAATCATACAAATACTGTACGCTCGCAATAATTTCCAATAAAGTGAAACCAATTATAATGAAAAAAAGTATCGCAAAAGAATGTGAAATGTACACTTTTTCGTTAATTACATCAAATAAAATAAAATTGTTTTTTTTATTTTTTCATTATAATAGTGCTGAAAACTTTTATACTATAACTTTCATGTTTCGAAAATGTAATTCCTCGAATTTTTTCTAACATTTATTAAGTTTTAATGTATCAAGAATCTACTGTATTGGTTTATACTATGTATATATATATATATATATATATATAAATTCATGTTACCGGCGATGTTAACAATCCACTATATTACTTATTGATGCATATGTATTTATTTGATTCACGTGCAATGTGTGTAATAAATAATAAGTTTATTAACAATCGTAAAAAATAAGATTCTTAATAAGGACAATAATAAAAAAAGAAAAAACAATTATAATATTACATGAACATATTCATATAACTCTATCAAACTATAATATTTTGACGAAAAGAGCAAGTTAATTCAGAAGTCAAAAATAATATTATCGAAACCTCTAAGAAATAAAATCGTTTAAAATTTGTTTTCTCTTTGGTAGTAAATATTTTTATTAATCTGAGCGAAACATCGTGATTTAAAATGTCAATAATTACGAAAATAGAAAGGGGTGAGTTGATATAAACCCTTGTAATATTAAAAATGGTACTCTTTATTATTATTATTTTTCCATGAGAAATTGTTGAAAATTATTTTATTGTGGGTGGGACAATTCCATTGTTTTACTATAATAGCCGGTAACCAATCTGAGCTATACTATACCTTTATATGTTTTAAATTTAATTTAATTTGCTAAAGCTTATGATAAATTATCTTGCCCTCCCATTCTATTGTTTAAATATTTATTTATGGATAATAACCATTGGTTATATGACGACGGTATAAAATGTTTGATTATTCGTTATCGATCTCAATGGTTAGACCTAGAAACTTATAATACTCTTATGTCATCATCTATAGCCACTATTTTATGTACCCTTTGGAATCTCGACAAGAGCCTTCGACTATTGTCTGGTAAAATCTTTTATACGCAGCTAACTATGAATTCAGTTAAGCTAATCGTATTTCAGAACGTTAAAGTGTAATTAATCATCAGTACGTGATTAAAAAAGAACATTAAACAAATAGACAATAATTATTTGCCATCTTACGAAGTTCGGTCATGTATAGTATGTAACATACATAGCTTTATATAATAGTAATGATGTATAATCTAATTATCCTCGTTACTCTAGATATCATTATTCGTATAACACTGTTACGTGAAAACAGTTTAATAATGACAAATTTGATTAATTATACCTGATTATATACCTACTCCGTACGTTACCTAAGTCCATGCATTGATATCTATATAAAATATACCTTATTATATTTAAATAATATATGCTTGTTTCTCCGCGTATAATTCCGAGTTGGTTTAAGAAACTAAAAAAGTACAGAACGTTGTTATTTTACGCATTAATCATTGTATTATATTGTCTTGCATCGCTATCTTAAGGAAATTTGTAAAACGTTAAGGTATTGTGCACAATATTAAACAAAGACAATCACATAATCACATTGCCGGTAACACACACGTTACACATAAGCATATAAATATACCTAAATAATATTTTTAATCATATATAATAATATATTATTATTAACAACGAGAGCACTGTGTGGACTACAATTGTTTGTGTCATTGTATTTCGCTACTTATTTTATAGCGGACACGAAACCTGCGAAACCGGCAATTAAATCGTCTACATTGCCTAGAACAGCGTCTCAAGGTAAAAATAAAAAAACACGTATTTATATTTAAATATATTATTCACTTCACATATCACAGAAAAACTAATCAATGAGCTGGACATTTTATTCACTGCACTTTATCAATTTTCACGCGTGTTTTACACACTTACAATTATTCACTCTTCGCAGCATTCCAGACACTTATCTAACACTGTTCTTAATTGCACACTTCTCGATACTGATCACTTGTTTCTTTTTGATTTTTCTACTAGAACATTCCTTAAGATTCCTGAGTGTATGGTGTGATGTTTTTCTACTTTTTTTTTTTTATAAATTATCAATTTAATATAAAGATTCAATTAAAAATCTGCTACAGTGTGTAGTATTCTTGCGACAAATCTTCCTAAATTAACTATAAACGATGCGTCTTATTTAGAATGCTCAGACGTCCCGGGAATGTCCTGAATTTTGAAAGTTTGTCCCGATAATCTTAATCGAAACTTCGATTTATCCCAGAATTGAATAATAATAGTATGACATATACTGAAAATCAATTATATATTCAAGTATATTACCTTAAGTTTACGTCTTATTTTCTTTTCGGTTATATTTATATTAATTATGGTAATTATTGGTTTTCTCGTTTCTTTTGTTTATAATTTTTGTTCGTGCAACTAATATATTTATAAATTATATTCAGTCGTAGATTGATGAATTTCTTAAATTAATACAATAACATAATTTATTTACATAAGAATAAAAGTAAAGATTATTTGTAGAATATTTTTTTTTATCCCATTTCTTTTTTTTTTATTGAACTGTTTATCCTAGTTGTAAAAGTGTAATGATACAATGTCCTGAATTATACTTCGATGTGATAATAGTTCGTATGCGATACAAATGAATAGTGTAAAATATAATAATAGTGTAAAATAGTTTACGTCGCAGAAGTGTGTGTAACAACAATAACAATTTATTGTGTACGTTTTCACCATTATAGTTGTTTTCGATAATAACATCGCTCCTCATCATATAAAAGTCACAGCATGTGTAGTGGTGCAGTGGTAAAATATAATGTATTACATAATCTACAGAACTCCTCCGATCGTACGTTAAATTCAATAGTAATAAATCATTTACAAAAAAAAAAAAAAAATAACTACCTAAACGAAAATATTTTTAAGTACCTACTTAATGCATTTTATGAACATAAATATATACAAAAGAAATCCTTCCAAAGTCTGCAAACAATTGTATTTTTATTTTCTAAGTTTTACCTGTTACTATTGATTCGTTTTTCCAACATAAAAAAAAAACCCCGGTATACATATTTATCTTAAAAAAACATTTACGAATAAAAATATACAACTACCTAATTCTTTGTTATTCTTATTTAAGTGCTATGGTAGGTTCTTAAAAACACATTAAAATAAATATACTTAATAGTAATCCAACATTTTTATCTCGTGCAGTAAAAAAATCAAATTTAATTTAAGAATAAATGTATACTTTTCCTGGATTCGTAATTTTTCATGAAATAATGAAGGATGAAATTCCTTTTGATCCAAACCAGTATTAAAAAAAAAAACTAAATTAACTTCATTCTCCAAATTTCATTATTCTTCCTCTTACTTTAAGTAACTTGATTCAATATGAAACGGCCCTAGTAGCATTGTTGCATGTTGGCATTAAATTTTTATTTATCAAGCAAACTAAAATTTATAATCTTATTTTATGAAATTTTATCGAAAATGATCGTTATGATCATTTTAACTTCTCTCGAAAAGTGTTCTCTCCAGGAGAAGATAAGTTTTTAGTATTTTATTATATTATAGTGAAAATAAATATATTTCAATATCAAAATGTTTTTAATATTACCTTAATATATTTTTTTTATACCTGACCTTTTATAATAACATCCAATTTTTAATTTCAAAAATAATGATTTATAATGTACTGTAAAATTTAATTTTATATAATTAAAATGTATAATGTATGACTTAATTGTCTGATCACCAATATTTAATTTTAATATTTTAATGTAATTACTTTTAGAAAAAGACAGATTTAAGCCTCATCCCCCACCTAAACCATCTGCCGTACCTGGCCAATATGACGACAGGCATTTGTACAGCGGTCAGTCTGCAATTATAACATGATAAACTATTTACGGTTAAAACGTCTGCATGCTAAATTTTTGTACAATTTCAGATTTACAACTCACACCAGAAATGTACAATCAGCTAAGAGTATTACAGAAAAAAGCAAAAGACTTGAGACAAGAAGCACGAAGCTTAAGACGTATGTCTCAAGCACAAGCCCACTCTATTCGTGAAACTATTAAAGACACGTTCATAAAAATTAGGTAAATCTCACATGTTGTATATTATGTACTCAAATACTCGTATTGTAAGGGTACTTGAAGTTTAGGCTAAATATATAAGTATCAACAATTGTATACTTAATATTATATGAAAATACATCAAAGCCCTGCTATAGCATCATAGTATGCATATATAATATTCTGAAAGCTAAAACAAATATCCTTAGGCGATATCCTTTGAAAATTTCATAAATCGATTTTCAACTCTTAAACTTATATTATTTAAAATATTTAGCATTTTATCTAACTTACTTATTTCAACACCGTTTAAAAATATACATTACATATTATAATAGTATAGATGTATAAATATATAGTTACAACAATTGTCAGTTTTTAATATTTTGGTAATATCAGATCCTTCTGTAATTACTGCGACAATTTAATTGATGGCGAATGTTATTAATTATATAAAATTATAATTTCATTATAATATATTTATTATATGTGCTGTGTGTGGTTTATGTAATTTAATTTTGTATCTAGAGCGTTGATCGCTTCCGGCGCCGACCAGGCGTGGAGCGAATCCGGATCGAAAGAGAGGGCACGCGTGGACAGGGAAGAGGATATATACAAACAGGAGATTATCAGGCTGGAAACCGATTTGACGTAAGTGTCAACCGTCGACGACATGTTTTATAATAATACACTATGATATGATATATTGTGTAACAGCTACACTTATTTACTTTTTTTTCTACTATTCGACCGTAGTCGGAAAAAAAGTTGATGAGTTACAATACTATTAACACGTTTTTATTCACACTATAAAGATTTAAAACACGCAATACCATTGTCTGAAATCTCGTCTTAATAGATCGCTGGAGTGTAATTCCACACATAATAGTATAATATAATATAATATAATATGCGGTTTGGTGTGTAGTTATTATTATTATATAGCTAGTACCTACTGTTTTATGAATTCCGTTCTCGCGGAAATAAACCGTTGTTGTTGTTTATACTCTCGCTGAACGTCGGAAATCATGAACAGTGTAGATAGCTACGGCTTATTTTACACGTTCGTATCGTGCTGCGAGTCGTAGCCAAACATATTTTCGGAAGTCTTTTGTAATAATAATTTGTTTGTTCGTGAAATTCTCTCGGACAAATTCACCTTCGTTGCGTCTTTCTTAATTGGTAACGTAACAATTATTTTAATACGAGTACGTAATAACGTACACGTGAAAACTCGAAAAATGTTGCCCTTATTGTATAAGTATGAGCCTAACGCGAATGCCAAATTTTATAATTTACAAACATTCTGTTAAATTCTTACACGCATGCTTCTAGTACATTATAATTTTGAATTCCAATTAGAAAAATGTTCTTCCAACATTGAAACCTCTTATGAAAATTTGAAAGTAACTTTAAAAAATGATAAACCTCGAAAAATGTATAAAGGGTCCACCAAAATAGACGATTTTAATGTAATACTGTTGAAATAATATTACTACGTGAACTTAACCTAACATACGTTAAAAAAAATGTTAACCGATGTCGTTGTGACATGATAATTATTTATTTAATTTCACGTCACAATTCGATGAAAAATTAAATTCAAATCAGCTGTACAATTAAATCGTCTACGTCCATATCACACGGTCACATTGTCTTCTCGTCGCACCTAGTAATCGTAAAAAAAAAATAACAAATATATTTCAATCGAAAATGAATAATCCGACTTATCAAGGTGGCCGGAACTCCGTACATAGTACTGTCCTTCCCTCTCCAATATGGCGATATAGTGTTTACGAATATTATAATTATTGTTCTCTCATTAGTTTAAATGAACTTCTTTTCGTAATGATCGTCACACTCGTATTCATAGAATATTTAACCTAAATAAATAATTTGGTATTATATAACAAATCAGTAATCCAATGCCGCGTAACCAAGAATTTACAGTTTTTGCTTGTGGATTTTGTTAATGGATGTTGTTATTTCGCCGCGTGTGTCCACACAGAGAACTCGAAAGCACGGTGGAAGAATTGAGGGGAAACGTCATTAACAAGAAGTCCCGAGTAAACATGTCAGACGTGGAAAACATGGCGCTTGTCCTCAGCAAATCCAGGTATCCAAAATATATATCACAGCCAACGGGCTCAACACGAAAGTTCCATTGTCCCTAAACCAAAGTCGTTACGATGTCGTTTCTCGTTCTCCTGAGAATCTCGTTCGCAACGCATATTTCTCGTGAAGCTAATTCCTCTTATTCTCTTCTTACTATATATATTATATTTCTAATTGTATTTCTAAAATCTAATGCGATTTCTTTCGAATTTTTATGATATCGGAAAAGTTAATACATGAACTCTACGTAAAATTACGTTTAGTTTTTAATTAAAAAATAAATATCTTCGTTTCTTATTTTTTTTCTTCGTCTTCAGCAAAACTGTTGCGGAATTGAAATTGAGGTTCCCGAGTCTACAGGAGTCTATCCGAACCGTATTGACCAAGGAAATGGACCGAGCCGTTACCGAGGAAAAGTAATTGAATCATATAATATTCATAGTAGGTCTCTAATGTTATAATATGTAATTCAATATACCTATTCTGTATAGGTTTCTCAAAGATGAGCCCGATCGACTGGAGAGTGCACTAAAACGGTGTAAAAAATTAACCGGAACGCTTGTAACACTCAAGAGGTAAATCATTAACATTTTACAAACCTACTACTCAATAATCAATATTTTTATTATTTATAAAGAACTATCCTATAATATGTGTTTGTAGGTTATATAGATTATTTTATATAACTGAACTCAGTATCTAAGTATAAATACTTTTAAAAATGTATTGTTAATTTTTAATGATTTATTCGACGAACATCAGCGATGCAGCAGTATGCTTAATGATTTTAAATTGTAAACCATTTTTTTTTCATCTATTCAGATGTTTTGTAGATTTTTTTATTTGTATAATATAATATTAATAATATTTTAAAACAAAACGTATAGATGAAAAAGAAAACGATTTTAATAATTTCAATCGGTTTGCCGCATAAACTGTCTACGACTTAAACATATTATTCTTCTCTTGCAACTCAATATCATTATATTTTTGGTCTGAAACCTTAATACATGTGTCCAAAGTCCATTAATTAACTTGGAGTTCAGTTGGTTAATCTGGTCCTATTCTTAAGTTCTATTAGCCTTTTGTCTGCAATCAAGAAAATTTTGGTTATTTTAATTATCGTTATGTTCTCCCATCGGATGCCTTATCGCTTAAAAATGTCCAATCGCAAGCCGATGGTAGTTTCATCTTATGTCATTATTATAATAAGTGAACAAGAAAATTAATGATCACCGGCAAGCATTTTCAAAGCAAATATTAATTTGTCTAAAATGTCTTCGATTACCAACTGAGACTACATAACCATAATGTTTCAAGTATGCCAATTTCCAAATGATATATTATTATACCGTCTTACCGATAATAACAATTATAATTTATAAATTATAATATTAAATTTCAATGAGTAAAAAATAAATCAAAGCCTTTGTCAATTCAAATTAATTCATTGCTCTCGATGTATATGACTACTTCATTAAATATTATTTAATGATACAAATTACTGTGAAACAGTGATATCTAAGTATACTGCCCTGCTAAGCAAAAGTGCCGTAAAACTCAATTTCTTATTTTTGAGAAAAATGAATGTTTGTTTTTTTAATTTTATTATAACTTTATTATTTGTTATCCCAATTAATTTAGTATAATACATATTCACCTTTATAGTTTTTTTGACGAGGAATGCAATGAAATAATAAAATAAAACTTTTATCCATATGTTACATGAATAAAAGTTATTTTGATGTTATTACTTAGAGCCATAAGCCGTAAATATACCACTATTTACTAAATAAAAACGCCGTAAGTCAATTTTACGGCATTATTGCTTAATAATTATAATTGTCTATAGATATAATTACTTGAACTAATGACCGTAAATAATTTTATATAATAATATAATAAAGAAACTATTAATATATACAATGCCGTTACTTCAGAAAAAAAATTGAATTGCTAAGCAATATCGCCGCAACTTGGCTAGAACATAGAAATATTAAGCAAAAATGCCGTATCTATCAAAATATTTACGGCGTTTATGCTTAGTAAATGTATGATACGGCGTTCTTACTTAGTAGTTCTAATT
Source organism: Sipha maydis (assembly GCA_034509805.1). Taxonomy (NCBI): domain Eukaryota; kingdom Metazoa; phylum Arthropoda; class Insecta; order Hemiptera; family Aphididae; genus Sipha; species Sipha maydis. The sequence continues at coordinate 279,129 of JASXSY010000189.1, read as the reverse complement.
TTCTTCGTTACTTACGGCGTTTCTAAATAACGTTTTATGTATTTGTAGCCTATTTAATGTGATTTTGGGGGTATTTTTTCTACAGAGAATGTGTAAAATGTGTTTACCGATCAGATGCCGTATCTATCTAATTTTTTTTTTTTTTTCGAGTTACGGCACTTTTGCTTAGCAGGGCAGTATATTAATACATAGATACTTATATCTAAATATTTAATCGACTGAATTCACTCTCAGAACTTGACTGTTGAACATCTTAACTCAACTAGACAATATTGGCGTAAAGAAAAAAACGAGAATTTTCGTAAAAATAAGAAATGATTATAAAAAAAATTGTTTTTAACCACACCGTGTGTTTTATTGTTTTCCAGACTAGCGTCCGTACAAGAACAACGTTTGCCCGATCCCAGACTATCACCGACTAACGAAAACACTCCGCCAATTACACCTACATCGTCCGCCAAGGTATAATCGGTTACCGAAATCTCGGTAACTCTTTTGAGTCGCCATATAGTTAATTCGTTTACAACTTCTTTTATTTCTTTCGATCGGCTACATAAAAAAAAAAAAAAAATTAATAATAAAACGACATTTATATTGTTATATAATGGGTTCTTTTAGTTTTCGTATTCGTATTTTCAACCTGCAAGTCTTGCCAAACTTGCGGACTTTTACAGAAATATAGCTTTGTTCTTTTTGTTTTATTTATTTATTTATTATTATTATTATTATTATTATTATTATTATTATTATTATTATTATAATTATTCAATATAATGTTGTTTTAGTTTAACTTGCTTTTTACGAAAACTTAGTTGATCAATTTCTAAACGTGTGTAACTAAACATATTATTATAATGCATTTCCAATGTGTTTTAACGTTTGTTTTGCATTTTATATTTCGTAACGTAATATTATTATGCCATATATATATAAATATATATATTATATATGCATTATCTCGTAAATAACAATATATTTATAAATCATGGGACATGCCTTATTAATAGTATTTTTAAAAAATTACTACAAAAAGAAAAACCAAAAAAAAAAAGCTTTATAGAAATTAATTTTTGTTTTTTATTTTTGTGTTTTAAATCGGCTACCAGTTTGGTTGGCGTTGGAGTGCAAACTTCAAGGATGCGATTACTAGCCATGAGTAAATGTTTATTATTTCATTGTTTTACAAGTCCAAAATTCTTCGAATCGTTGTATTTTTATGCTTATGAATTGATGTAATACTTTTTTATTCATCTGCTTGACTCATTTTCATGTTCATCTGAGTTTTATTACTTGAATTCATAATTATTATTTTTATTATATGTTGCCATTTGTTATATGTATTATTCCATTTTTTATTCATTAACATTATCCCCATGAAATGTTGGTTTTATATATATATATTTTATTTTTTTAGATCATACTGACGATGCATGCATCACTCGTTAGATATTATAATAATATGACCGTAGTTCAGGTAAACGGTTCAGTATTTCTTTTGTTTAATAATTAATGGTTTTTATTTTCAATATTTTCTAATTTTTATGATATTGTTTCATTTTCTATATTATCTTAACTCACGAGTTATTTTTATTCTCATATTCAATGATTTATTTGCATGGACTTTTAGACAACATGTGTATTTTTATTTTTTATGTATACTAAAGTATGCGACTTCGTCGTGCAATGGACATAATTAAATTTTTTTTATTACAATATATAATTTTTACTTTGGTCACACGCACTTACGTACACAAATATACAAACACATGCGCGCGCACACACACTGACTTACACATTCAAATAATGCCGCGAAGAACTACTAATCGTATATTTTTTACAAATATTACTCTTCATGTGTACGACTTATTACTATAGTTTTCACTATCGTATAAAAAAAAAGTTAATTTCACATTGGAAATGTTTATTAAATATATTGTTTTTTTTTTATTATTATTTAACCGTAGCGCTTAATTTAAAGCAAACAATTGTTAAATCCATTGAGTCCAATGATAATAACTATGATTATTATTATGTATTTTTTGACTTTACACTTAAACTGCAAGTTTTATTCCTTGTTTTATAGATGTTATTTGGTTTGTTGTTGATTTGTTATTATCATTATTTAGTTTGCGTGTTTTTTTTTTTTTTTTTTTTTTTTTAATTTAGTGTGTGAATAACGCCTGCACGGATAATGTAGATTGTGAACAAGTATTGTAATATATATTGTATTTTTCCGTGGACATCGATTGCAAATCACTCGTCATGTTTCGAAACGGATAAATTTTGGTAATTACCCTAATATATGTGTAAATATATATTTAATTTTATGATAACTTTATATAAATTTATTAATAAGTATATCAAAATAAAAATAATTCAATTACTAATAATGTATCACTCAATAAATTTAACGTCTCTTCTAACTGTTTTAAAATAAAGCTAATAATCATCATATAATACTACCTAATACGCATATTAATAAATACATTTTTTTTTCATAAATAATAATTTTTACTAATATACTTTTAATCACTATAGTCAAACTTAGCATATAATGATTAAATATTTTTTAAATTTCATATTATTTAACAATTCCTTTTCACTGAAATCAATGTAAATTGCACTTTTTTGTCTTCATTTCGTTTATAATATTAACTAAATTTGTACTTTCAAATCGATTTTCACGCAATTCGTCCTTAGATTATATACGACAATAATTGTTTTAAACCATTTATAATATACATTTGTACATATTTTTTGCATGTTGCTACGAATATAAGTATATCCAAAAGATTTACTGATTCGCTTGAAAGCACCGCTTGAATATTTAAATAATTTGTTTTTAAATAGTTTTAAATCCGCAGTACTTGCATCGCAGTAATACGTTTCGTATACATTTGGTATGCTACTTTTTTATTATAGCTTATTTGTTTTTGAAATAAATATTTTCGTTATTTTGGAAATATTTTGTTCAAAGGCAAAATTGGCTTTTATTATGTTATCTTACCCACGCCTCATACATTTTTTGCATCAAAAATAACGTGTGTAATTAAAATGTATAGTTTGTTTGTAGATTACTTTTGCACTCAATTATTAATAATTTATTATATAATACACTGTTTGATATGACTGTCTTTCAATTACCTATTTAATAAACAAAATTTTGCTTAAACATAAAGTTATACAATAATATACATGTATAGAAAACTTCCTTGTGAATAGTACAACAATGAGTGTTCATATATCAGCTTAAATGTCTGTTACAGTGTTGATTTGACTCGATATTTTTTGAGATTAAAGTTCATAAAACGTCTTTGTCACTGGTAAATGTTATGCATTTAACTATGTTTATTAGCTGTATATTACAGTTCGTCTATAGAAAATTAATAAATTTGGAAAAGACTCAGTCAATGTTTGAAATAATATATCAACAGGTACGTTCCCTTTCAGTTCGCTTCAGTTGGTACAATAAGCACAACCGTAATTTGTTTTAGCATAATTTATGTCAATCTAATTTCGTAGTTATTTTGCTTGGGAAGTATACATTTAAATTAACCGTTCCCAGTTATAAATATAAACTTAATTTAATTGAATTATATGAACGAAATTTATTAATTAACAAATATTTAAATAAAACATATATATATAGATTTACCATAGTTTCACATATTGTCTTTAGTATGTAATAAAAAACTTTCAAGTAAACCAAAATACGTTTGCTATTTACCTTTGTTTCTGTTATTCATTTTTTTCTTATTCCGAATAAACATTGTGAAAATATATATACTTAGGCGAAAATTCCGTGAATTCGCAATGAAATAAGTATATTTGTTTTTTAACATATACTTATTTCAAATAATTTTTTTCTCGCCTTTAGGTAAACGTACTAAAAACAACTTCGTATTTCATAATCAACAAAAGTTTATGAAATTAACGTATTACCATCTATTCATTTATAAAATGGCAACTCTGTGAAAACTTTTAAGTCACGTTAACAGTCGATAAAGTTCCCAATAAATATACTAATTTTTACGTAAATAAATCCAAAAATCTATGTGCTATACTTGACGTAGAGTGTAGATAATCTGTCATTCAAGTGAAACTTTTACATACGAAATTATAAAAAAAAAAAAAAAATGATTGACACATTATGCACAAAAAATTCCTTTAGTATCTAATGGAAAAAGTGATAAATAAACTACCTAAAATTGTACCACACTAAAAAAAATCAACGCGTATCCTACGTGTTTTAATTCCATTATTTGATTAAAAAATAAAATACGTTTATAAAAAACATCATGAATGTAGCTTTTACATTTTCGAACGTATGCAAACATAATAAAAGTTCATGTTCAACTGATGTAAGGAAATAATGTAATCATTTTTTGCGTTTTTGAGGTGCTTCAACAATTCAATAACATAGTTTTTCGGTGAAACCAATTTGCTTGAAAACTCATTAAGTACTAAGTTCTATAACATGTATAACTAATGTTTTAAACGTGTACACTAAAATTGCAAATAGTTCGTAGTTCGCTGCGACGTTATATTACATTCGAAATTTGTCATTAGTATACCAAAGGGCAAAAATACTTGAAAATTTATAGTGAGAGGTGCCCCGTTTTTTTTTTTTGATAAAAATATGCAAATATCAATACCGTCCGTTTTCCAAATGCATAACAGACGAGCGTACGTAAAGAGTAAAGAAATTGAAAGACAGTCTCCGCGACGAATCTTCGAGAAAAATAATGTATTATAATATTTAATGTTTATTATACTGTACTGTGTGTGCGCGTGTGTATGTGTGTGAGTTTGTATATGTGTTTGTATGTGCTAGTCAAAAGGACGTCGTACGTTTAATACTAAAAAATCTTTCTATTTCAACACTAAAATTCACAATAATTTAATTTAATATGATTTGACCATGGTACCCGTGATTTACTATACCGACCGTACTGCCAAAAACCGTTAGTTTTAATCGGGCGTCATTTCAAAAGGGCACATGATATGAGTGATATCCACTGAAACGTGTTTGATACAATAAGAAAAGTTAAACAAAAATACTATAAGCTTAAAAATATATTTCGCTATTTCGACACGAATTCTCTGTCATATCCGTGTACGGAATACAATGTAATGGCAGATTTGTTTTCTTTCGGGTGTTTGGATAGATAATGCAAAAAAATTTCCAATCACGTGAAACGTGTTAGCCGTTTCAAAAAATTTTTTTTAAAAATCCCGTGACCGCATGTATATACGAGTACATGTATATACATATTTCGAATTATACTCGACGTGTTCATTTATCGTGATTCGCGAGGAGGGGAGGGGTTCGGTCGGACGCGTTATTATTTATCGCTTTTATTCGAATATGTCATCCTTTTGACAAGCGTGCACGAACACCGGATTATTATGTCGAATCCGTCGGCCGCGTTTTGATCGGTTTTTCTTTCTTTTTTTGTGTTCCACAGGGGAGTGTCGTTGGACAGGGGAGTGTCGTGGACCAGACCGGAACCGGAACAGACGGCGGTGCTGGAAAGTGCGAGCCAACAGGTGCGGAGAACGCACTCGACACTTTGCTAGACGAACTCCAGACCACCCCCCCGTCGACATCGTCCGCGGCGACGGCGGCGGCAACAGATACGGCAGCAGCGGCTTCGGTGACGGTGGCCGAGACGGCCGCGGTAACTGCGGTAACGCCCGCGGCCCCCGGATGCCTGGCCCCGAAACCGGTGCTGCGGCGATTGAGCAGCACTTCGTCGGAAGCGGGCAAGCCGCCCGTGCCGGAACGCACGCCCGACCTGCAGAACAAGCGCATGCCGCCGCCGCCGCCGCCGCGGACCAGTTCCAAGTCTCCGGTGGCGTCGCCGACCACGTGCGCGGGTGGCTCGGTCGCGTCCACGTCTCCCAGGAGCTCGGTGTCGTCGTCGACCGGCAGCCCGCCCAGCCGCAAGGGATCGCTGACCACCGTCATGTCAGCCGTCCCGTCGGCGATGGCTCCAAGCGGCGGCTGCGGCAAACCGCCGATGCCCGAACCGCCGGTCGCGCAGCAGCACCAGCAGCCGGCTACCGTGGTCGTCGCGGCCGGATCGGTCACCAGGCAGGAACAGCTGGAAATGCGGCACCAGGAACTTCTGAAGAAACAGAAAGCACTACAGGAGCAGTACATGCGTCTGCAGCAGCTGCAACGTTCGCAACCGACGCCCGACCTGCTGCAGCTGAAGAAGACGGGCAGCGAGGGCAACCTGTTGCTGAAAATGGGCCTGTCCATGAGCGCGGCCGCTCCCATATCGGGTTCGCTCACCCAGCTGGCCGTCGCGGTGCAGTCGTCCGCCGCCGACGCCGAGAAGCGGCAACCCGACGTGGACGCCGCCACGGCGAACAAGACCGCGGCCACGATGTCGAACAAGACGGCCACCGCGACGACTACCGTCAACAAAGTGTACGAGACGGACATAATTTGACCCACGACGGATGTCTGAATCGTTACGACGAACAACGCGGTTGCATATCGGCGCACGTGTCTGTCCAGGGCACTCAGCCTTCGGTCGGCGCGCGCGAGACGTTACGGCGTATCACGGTTTCTCGCGCGCGCAGTACGTAAGTTCCCGTCCGATGACGTGTCGCACGACCACGGCCGTCACACCGCTACGCCCTCGGCCGACTTGTCGAGCTACAATATCCCCAAAACGCGCATTCCTCCGCACGCCATTCACGCGACGGTCCTCGCGGACAAAAACTGCCCCTCCTCCGGTCTCCACAAACACTTATAGTATTATGATACGTTTTCTTCTTCCGCGAACGGTTTATTCCCCAACGAAACTTGGGTTTGGTATAATGTCGGACCTGTACGCGGAGGTGGATCCAGAAGGAGCATGATACCGGACGCGGTTTAAAATATACTTCAAACTAATGCAATACGCAGTCAATCTGAGTATATTTTAAGCCTTGGACCCCCGTCGTCTTGCTTTGGATCCGCTCAGGCGTATAATATCTGTACAACGCTGCCGCTTTCGGAACTTTCGAATTTCAACGAATCTGTCCGTAGCACACATAAATATATACTATCGTCATGTCGTACGTACACCTACCTCTTACTACCCGGTTTTTAACGCTGCGGACTTCGTCAAGTAAGGCGCTATACGCGTGAACACTCGCAACGACAAAGGTCGTATCCTACCTCTGTTACCAACTTTCCGGGGTGATGTATATATATAATATATATATATACCAGTGTTTCAAGTATTAGTTTTGAAAAATCTCTTCTGTTGTTTTAGAAACTATAAACCGTATTCCCCCTTCATTACTAACTTCAAGTTTTTTTTATGAGATACAGCCTATATAAACTTCCGTATACTATGAACTTTTTCGTTGCGAGTGTCGACGCGTGTTCGTCATTATTGTTTCTACTACAGTGAAAACCTTCTAAGACGGGACCTAATAAGTACTATATTATGTACGCCCGTCTTCGACAATTTTCACGTTCATCATATTATATGTACACAATGTGTTCCCAACATTATTATTATTATTATTATAGCGCTGTGACGCGAACGCATTCGTTTATATATTCTTACGAGTTACAATGGTATATACACCTCCCTGTCGACGTGCCAAAAACTTTTTTTTTTTTTAAATATCAATATTATACGCATACCGTGCTCGAAAACGAACCATGATTAATCTCACGCGATACAGTACTAAAGTATGTATAAGTATGTACTCGAACAACTTGAAAACCGCATTTCCGCACGTCTCCCGCCCGCTTGTGTCGAGTTTCTCCAGCAATTTCTTCCGCTTCGTCGGACCGTCCGAGCCTCGCACAGTAGCCGCCCTTACAACCGTATTATTCGTATACGTGTATACACGTATAAGAATGGACACGGGGATTTGGGTCCGGGAAAACGTTCTCAAAGAAATAATAATATAATAACAGGTAACGCGCGCGTTCTGTTGCATGTACCTCGGTACGCATAACATTGCGTATCCGAATAATATGTCTAACGCATTTGAGGAGAGGAGAGGCTATTGCGGTTGCCGTTATTTAAAATATTTTTTTCGGAAAATATCCGAATTCATTCGTGCACAATGCAACAATAATAGCGTTCATACATACATTCCGACGGTACAATACAGGTTGTTACCTGCTTACTTTTACTTGCGTGTAGGGCTAAATCTAAGGTGAACGCATTATTACTGTAGTGGTGCTCGTACAAAAACGGGATTTGATCGAACGCGCACTTTACACTCGATTTTTTTTCGCCTTATTTTTTTTTTTTTTTTTGTAACCCCATACAAAAAATTTAATTTCCGGTACACTATTACCGGGTGGAAAGTGTGGAATAAACGGACGGTCAGACAGAGAGAGAAAGAGAGAGAGATTATAGATGGTAAAGGTTAGTGCACGCGTAATTCGGTATCTGACAATCTTGTGTCGTCTAACACAAAACATGTTATAAAATAAAATGAATAAAATAATACAAAAGCGTAATAATAATAATAATAAAAGGTACGTACTCATCACGAACACACGGCGGCACCGTTGTACATTTATCATTTTGTACATTGTTTTCGTTTCATTTGCGATGGTGTATAATTGTTTTCGTTTTTCCTCTCTGTAATAATGTTCGTTAGGTTACTGTTGTAATATAATGATACAACACCCATGTGCATACTATGTTATATAATTTATTGCCTATATGTTGCTCAATACGTTTCTTGTGCGTACTACCAAAGTCGCGCACCGTGCTCTGTGTATAAACAATTATAGGAAAAGAATTACATCATATACTACTACTACTATTATTATTATTATTATTATTATTATTATTATTATTATTACCATTATTGGGTAAACTTGCGATTTTCATATCTCTTGAAGTATACGGAATTCACATGCAACTATAACCAAGGGGGGTCTGAGGCCTTGAAGGCCCTCGGGTGGATAAAAGTGTTACAAATTATGATACAATAACATATATAATTTGAGGCCCACACATAACATTTCTGGAGGGTCCGGGTGGATACGGCCACCTAGCCGTCCTACCAGTCCGCCCCCGACTACAACGTTATCATAACGTACCTATGTACATCACATAATATCGTTTACGTACACATACGAGTGTAACGCTCTCAACGTGAACTTCCGGATCCTACGTCGTAGAAGAACAAGTGATCTGTATGTTTTATTCTTGTTAGACATTTTTCACGAGATTTCACTATGTTCCATGTATATTTTCATATCCATCCGCTCCGTTGTTCGTAAAAATATCTTTGATATTATTCACATGTCAGACAACTGATTGTTAAATGTCCCATCATTACTTATTTCATTTATCACGCGATTAAAAAGAAGTAGTTTAAACGTCTTCTTGTTTACAGTTTTCCCGTTGTAAATGATCATATCGCCTTATCCGTCCGCATTTCCGAATCGAACAATTTCAAGAAGAAAAAAATAGTGGTACTTGAAATTTGAACTCAAAAAACATACAGGTACCCACTTGATAACTACAAATCAATGTTGTTATTATACAGCACTAATTACGAACGGCGGGAGTGAAATCCTTTCAAACCGCAAAGCTCAATTAAATAAATAACACGCGAATAACTGGTGTTGGCTATAAGTTTTAATCCGATTCTACGTCATTAGCCTCGACTTGCACCCGGGTGAAATACAAAAGACGACCACGTCAGTAATTGTAGTAATAGTGTAATATCGTTGTTATTAGCTTCCGATACGTGTAAGTACGCAATAATATTTGTATCGAACGAACTATTCACGTACATTAGTAAATTTTATTACGACACATTGTACCATATTTTTACGCATACTTAAAGCATTGATATTTGATTTTTATTCGGCACACACACAAACATAAACCCATAATTATTATTACGTTTTACAATTGTATATTTTTTTTTTTAGTCTTGATTTCTTTATTTTACGTGTATATATTAATTTATTTAAACAAATACATATATAATATATTACAAAACTCATATATATTACATGTGGAAATATATGTATATTTGATCGTTGTATACGCGTTATTAATATATTATTATTATTATTATTATTATTATTATTATTGTATTACAAATATTATTATTTTATACATTTTAAAATAACAAAAACTATGTATGAACCGCAATCAATGTTCACCTGTACATTTTTTAGAAAATAGTATAACCGATTACTATAGACTATATTGTTGGTGGCTCAACGAGGCTCAATCCCCAAAGGGTATGAACAAAATAATAAATTATTGTTTTTTTATAATTATTATTTATTATACCGCGTACATATAAACATACTCTATATAATTAAGTCATCAAACCACACAATCATCTATACATATACATACATATATATATTTGTATATTATTATTATTATTATCATTATTCATACAATTAATTTATTATTATATTTATTACTGATCATTATTATTATTATTCTTAATAAAACATCTACATATTGTTTGAATTACAAGTTTTTGTATTAAAATGTATAATTTATGATGTAAAGTTCATAAGAACTAACATTGTTCAAGACAACTGATACAGTACAATTCCTCAATTATTTGTATTTTAGTTTTCAATCATAATTTCATTAAATGTTCATATTATATTATACAATAAGTACCTAAATGTATATATTACATGCACTATCCTAGTACACGTGAAAACAAATTTTATCATGAATTTGAAAGAATATTAGAAAGGGAAAAGATTAATAAAGAGTAATTAATCAAATAGTAAGTAATAAACAATATTTGGTTGGACTAGACTCCAGAGCCTAAAGTAAAGTTAGTTTAAAGTTTACTTTTGTAGTGTTGAGACTATATTTTAAATATGATAATTATAACGTGAAATCTATTTCCAAAAAACAATAATCAAGTATAAAATAGTAGTAACAACTCAAAACCTTTTAGTTTCTACACCTTTCACTTTTATTGTAACTGCCTCTTAGTGTAACTCATTAAAATTTAATTTACGTTTAATTTACTTTGGAAATTATTTATTTATTACATTCTCTAATGTAGTAAAATTAATAGTTAAAAATGGTTTTCATGGTTTTTAACTTTTAGTTTTCTTTTAACTTTAATTTTAAACTACATTTATAAATAAGTAATGTGGATAAAAAAACATAGATGTAACATGATTATAAAAACAGAATTTTAGTTTAAAAAAAAAAACTAAAATATGATAAATGAAAATTTTTCAAGAAACTAAAATTATATAAATTAGTGCTAAGGTCGAGTAATAAAAAATACTATAAGTGAATTAGCAATTCAAACATTTCAATAAAAATATACTATATTCTCATTAACAAAAATGTTTTTATGGAAAACAATTATTTTTAACGGTAATAGTACATTATAAATATATATATAAATATATTGTTCATAAAGACAAGAATATTAATCATAATTTTCTAATACATTAACAAATTTCCATATTTTTAGACTAAAAATTATAAATTAAATCAAATGGAATTATTTTTAAGTAAAAAAACATATATTTTAAATGAATTGGAGTCTTTTATAATTTATATTTATTTTCCATTTTCGGTCCCAATAAATTAAATAATTTAACATATATTGTGGATCACATTTAAGCTTTGTATGTACTAGCAGACACATCTCCACCTGTACCGGTCCAGTTGGTATGAATATATTTTCCAGGAGCTGTTAACAGCTCGTATGTATGAGCACCAAAATAATCACGTTGGGCCTAACATAATAAACAAAATTATAAAAATGAACAATCAAAATGTAGTAACAAATATTTTACCTGTAATAAATTGGCTGGAAGCCTAGCACTTCTATAACTGTCATAAAAGGCCAAAGCCGTACTGAATGCTGGTGTGGGTATTCCTATTGTTGCACTAGTAGCAACCACTCTGCGCCAAGCAGCTTGACTGTCATGTATAGCACTCTTGAAAAATGGATCAAGCAGTAAATTTGTAAGATTTGAATCAAGTTCAAATGCTTGTTTAATTTTTCCCAAAAATGCACTAAAATATAATTCTTATGTAAATCAATGTATTCTATAAATTACAAGAAACATTAAAATACTACCTTCTAATGATACATCCTCCACGCCACATGAGTGCAATTCCTCCATAATTTAAGTTCCATCCATGAATTTTAGCAGCTTCGCGCATCAACATGAAACCTTGAGCGTATGATACAATTTTGGATGCATATAAGGCCTAAAAATAAAATTTTACTTTTAACAAAAACATAATATAATAAAGAGAAGGAATTTACTGTTTCATAGAGATTAAGTAATTTAATAACCACTTTAAATTAATAAATCTTGGTGGAACATATAAATACATTATAAATTATCAGTAACTTAAAAATAATATAATATTAAGTAACCTTTCCAATATCTTTTAAGAAAGCTTGTTTGTCACCATTGAAGGATTCAGTTGGTCCTTTGAGAACTTTACTAGCTTCTGCTCTTTCACCAATTAAAGAAGATAGACAACGAGCAAACACAGATTCTCCAATCAACGTGACTGGTATACCATAATCCAATGCAGAGATTGCAGTCCATTTACCAGTACCCTTTTGGCCAGCTGAATCACGAATTTTCTCAACTAAATATTCTCCATTGTCATCTTTAAACTGCAGTATATTCCTTGTGATTTCTATCAAAAATGAGTCCAATTCACCCTTGTTCCATTCTTCAAAAGCCAAACTCATCTCTTTGTGGTTCATATTCAATGCCGATTTCATCAAGTGGTATGCTTCACAGATAAGTTGCATGTCTCCATATTCAATACCATTGTGAACCATTTTCACAAAATGGCCAGCGCCATCCTCACCAACCCAATCACAGCAAGGTTCACCATCAACTTTAGCAGAAATACTCTATAAATAAAGAATAAAGGAATGTAATACATTCGTTTAAATCAAATTTAAATTATTCTTTTTATATACAGTACAATTGTTTTATATAAAAAATATAAAATTCAGCAACATTTTTAATGTTATTGAAAATAAAATAATAACCAAAGTGAAAGTAATTGCTTCCTTCTATTATATTAAAATCTATTTGGTAGGTTAGTTTAGTTGCCTTGAGGCACAATATAAATATAAATAAATGACACACCCAAATAGCCCTGGTCATTATAACAAAAAAAAAAATTATTTTTAACGTTAAGATAATATCATGACTTAAAACTAAGCACATAAATAAATTCTGAGTTTACTTTTGTCATTATCTTAGAAGGAAACTTTCATAGAACCAAGGCTAGATTGAACAAAAATATATACAGTTACAAAAGAGCTGTTTCCACTCAGAAATTAAGTCTTTTAAAATAAAGCTCTCTAAAAATTGTATAGTCAAAATAATAAAATGTTCATATATATCTGAAATTATATATTTAAAGATGATGAATGAAATAAGAGAATACAAAATAATACTAAGGAATATTCATGTTAAGTACAATAGTTCCAAGATTTTACTGTTCTTTTCATAATCAAAATATAGGTCCAGATGAAACAAAGTGAATAGAACAATATTTTTAGTAAAACAATGCTAACTTGGAAAATGTCCTTAATATGTGGCCAAGCTTTTGGATTTCCACCAGGCATCAATGATGGACCATATCGTGCTCCTTCTTCACCACCAGATACACCTGAACCGACAAACAACAAACCTTTTTGGGCAAGTGTTTTAGTTCGACGTTGGGAATCCTGGTATTCAGAGTTACCACCATCAATAATAATATCACCTTCTTCCAACAAAGGTTCAAGTTGAGCAATAAAGTCATCAACAGCACTTCCAGCTAAAGAACATAAAAAGCATTCATTTAAATATTTACTTATTTGTACATTTTTTGTAATAAATAGGTATAATAATCTTATAGTCATTAATAGGGCTCAGAAGTTGTAGAAGTTGCATATTATTCTAAATGCTCTAAATTTATAGCACACAGATCTAGAAATCCAAGCTATATAAGCTAATAAATCAACAATTAAAAATGCATATTTTATATATTTGGTAAAATGTAAGGAAAAAGTGTGCATATTTTGTTAATTATCATATGCATATTGTACATATTTAATTATTTGTAAAAAATTGATTTTTTTTTTCTTTCTCAACCTGTATAAGGTTAAATCTATAACCTGAAGTTAAAATGTTTTCTCTATATAAAAATATGTTATTAAATAACTGTCCATCATTTAAAATTTAAAATCTTAAGAAAATATTGGAGATTCAATACAATAATTCAACAGGTATCATATACAATTATTTTTTGTAATTAACTTAAATAATACGGAAAAATATTTCTTAATTATATTTTCAGTCTAATAAGATGTCAAAATAATAACGTTTTTTGTTTTTTTTTTTAATTCAGAATAATTTTTTTTGCATAATTAACATTTTGAAAATCAAATTCACAATTTTTCGAGTTTATTTTGATTTTAAAAATTAATTTAATTTGATTTACAATTTTTTTTTTCTTCTTTTTTTAACTGACAAAACTGAATAAGTTTTTTTTTCGTTTTTTAAAAAACAAGAGATGATAAACATTTATGATTGGTACCACTGTTTTAATTATTATATTCAGATAACACTTTATCAGTAGCACGTTATTGTGCACGATAATTTAAAGATTTAAACTCCGTATCTTTCATGATTCGTCAGATCCAGACAACCAGTGGTTGTATATAAACCTATATTCAAATTTTTTATAAACTATGTAAATTATACAATATTCAAACAAACTAAAATATATAATTTAACTTTTTTGAATTGCGATACATTAAAATGAACATGATAAAGAATGAACGTGATTTCGATGTGGATGAAGATTCAGTGCCATCGATAGAAGAAAGTGTTGAAATACCAGAACACGTTCCGCCATCAGTTGTTCAACGGTACTATGAATCTCGTTATGCCACAAACGTTAACAACAAGCCCAATCAGGATTATAGTGTACTAATTCATTCTAACAACCTATGTATTTTATCACTGGCTCCTACACATGCATTAATGGGGAAAACTATCGATAAAATAGATTTTCAAGTTTCTGGGAGTACACATCGACTAACAAATATGATGACAGGGAAGGGCAAACGAGGAGCTCAAGTTGTACAGGCAGAATCAACTTTATGTATAGTTCATTGTTCTGATGGAGAAGAGCATAAAATATTGTCAGCTATTCCAGGTAAATTGGTGGAAATGAACAGAAAGTTGGCAGAAACTCCAAACATCATGTTAGACAAACCAGATGACCTCGGGTTTATAGCAATAATCTTACCACAGAAGCAGAGATTTGAAAAAATTAGAGACGGACTTTTGACTAAAGAACAATACAAAATAAGAAATTGCACATAATTTGACTGAAATACTATGATATAATTGTTGATTTTGTTTATTTTTATAAACTACTTTTAAATAAAATATAATAAGAGAAATGTATAAATATTGTTAATTTGATTTCAAAACTATTATACACATTAACAGGTAATACTTCCAATAATGTACATTTTTGTCATAAAGGTATCACAAGTTCAATTATTTTAAGTATTTGATTTGTTGAGTATTTTTTTTTAAGTATTTATATTTAAAATGTTTGAGTCTATCTTTCGAGGACTTTTATTTCATTACTTTAATATTTTGGTTAAAAAGTTTTAAAATAGTAAAAACCAAAAATAATGACTGGCATACATGAGTAATATTTTAGAAGACAAAATAAAATATAAAATACCTTACTTTGATTCTATTAAATTCAATATACATAAAATTATAAAAACAATAATAATTAAAATGTATGTTTTAACAAATATGATTATAGTCAAATAGTGGAAATACTAATATAATGTAATATATTTGGATATATATATTGCATTGTTTGTGATATAAAAAGTATAATATTTTATTTAGATTAAAAGAGGAATTATTGGATTGAGAAATTGAGTTTAGTAGACGTGAACCACGGCCATGAAAGTCTATGGAATAAGCAAAATTGAAAAGAGCCTACAATTATAAATTATTCCAATGTGACATTGAACAAACAATACCAAATTGAAATTATATATTACATTATTTTTGGTGAATTACTACATATATAACTATTATATTTATCAGTACTACACAATATTAACGAAAACTAAGAATGTGATCAAAATCCCTGCTTATAAATAAGCTAGTGTACTATAACACGAAAATGCCCATGTTTCACTAATCTTAATCAAGATTCAAATAAAAGTGTATTAATTGAAATTCGATAAGCCGTAACAGACAACAACATAATATAGAAATACAGCCATGCATCTTTCTAACCTTTGACGAGCATCATGACTCTACGGGGTTTTTTCAATGAGTTGACCAGTTCCTTGAGAGAGTGTGCACCAACGATGTTGGTGCCTTTAGCCCCTTTGTTGAGGAACTCGTCTACCTTCTGGACGGTTCTGTTGTATGCCGTGACGATAAATCCGTGGTCGTTCATGTTGAGTATGAGGTTCTGGCCCATTACGGCCAAACCAATAAGTCCGATGTCAGATCTGCGGAACAACGACATGTTGGATTAAGACGGACGAGAAACTCAAGAAAGGCGATCTCACGAAACGTGTTAAATCACAAGTACAGCAATACAATAATGTGTAATAATTGTCGAAAAAACAGTTATGTTACTCACTTGGCACTCATGGTTTTTCGTTTCTCGTTGATTTTCGGTTCGACGTGCGTGTGTACGGCGACACGGTCACTGAGTGAATGGGTGATTTACGTCGTCATCGTGATCGCCGCCGCAGAGGTGATATGATAAAAATATGAACGCGAAACGGATCAAGGTCCTGCCCGGAATACTATCGAACGAAGGTCGACCTGCTGACCGACTGGTTCGAGTGGAGTGCGCTGCCCGGACAAGGGTATGACCTCAACGGCAACCAGTCGCCGGTTAAAAAAAAAAAGCAGCGGATTATTTCATGTAGGCATATAATTCTCCTTTCAATCTTTACCAAGCTATTATTCACCTCGAGAAAACGATCGACGATCGTAAAAAACGATTATGCCTACTATTTCAACTATTATTGTTACCACTATTATTATCACTGCTACCGCTGTAGTAATGATGGTTTTACCGCAATAAAAATTGTGCACAATGACATTAAAAGTGGTAAGTGTATAGGGTAGGCGGTGTAGGCCGGCACCATTCGTGACGGATAATGATAATGATAAATGATAATCGACGAATAATAAGGGCTAACCTCCTGACTACTGCTCGGTCGCAATGTCTCGGCCGAGGGAAAGTGAAAGTATAATTCAGATTTATTATCACCTAGTGGTACCTACTATAAAAATACAATGAGCGCATACACACAAAAAAAAAAAAAGGAAAAAGAAAACCATTACACAAAACGTGTCGCAACGAGCTACGAGTAATTAATTATGTTTTAAAAAATAAAAACGTTTAAAATGCGCGCGTTATCAGTAATCAGTGACGATAGGACGCATAATTTCAACATTTCAACGTTTTTCCCGTAGTGGTAGTACTCGGGTCTGGCTAAAAAAGATAAAGATTCTTACCGGATTCGGAAATTCAGAACTGCTCAACCGAAATAACTAATGATAGACAATCCATAATTTGTGGGTACTGCCCTCAAAACCCCTTAGATCCTGACTATCTTTGGTCCTGGCAATATCTATATACCTAATAAAGTCCTTAAACGATAACGTCGCGGTACCGTAATAAACGGGCGATTGTAAACTCGGATCGAAGAAAAAAATGTTCTATAAGTCTATTGTAAACTCGACCAGAGGTTTTTTTTGGGTTACTTGTAATTTGCAACAGTATCTTCTTACCCCTCCGACAATGACGTTGTTTCAGACTTCTTCATTAATTCATTGTCTCACAAATGTCCTTTTGATTTGAAGACACCCGTGCACCATCGATTGTATAAACTATAGAAATTATTTTTAGCCACCATCATTCCCTTACTAAATCAAAAAGCATTGCAAACGTTCCAAAAATATTGTTTACAACTCACATATTGTTTCTATATTTTCAAATACTATACGAAGCTAGGAAGGAATTGTTGGTTTTTCACAATTATTTATCTAGTACCTATCTATCTATAGTATTTCTACACCTAAATTTCCGAGCAGCAACTTTTTGTTTCGAAATTTCGGAAGTTAGGTTACTCTTAGGCACTCTATAGGTTTTCGGCGATTTTTCTTACGTGGAAGATGAATTAAACAAAATAGTAAAAAAAAAAAAAAAAACAATTATTATTCATGATATGTCAAGTTACGGTTATGTAGCTATTAAAAATACTCATTCAAAATATTATCCGAACTGTCGAAGCTGTACTTATTTGCTATCGACGTTAATGTTTTCTTTATAGAATATAAGTAAATACACGGTACACATACAAAAAAAATATATATATAACGTACACCACCTTTACGTCACTTCGCATCTTACTTTCTGAATGCATAAACACAACAAAATCGAATGCGTTTAATTAATTTTGAATTAAAAGTGCGATAACAATAATATTACTATAATACACACAGTTTATTCGAATTTAAATGATAGTAAATTAATAATACAAACCACGCATGACGCACGCCATAACAATATTACAATAACGTTTATATTAATATGATCAAATGGTATTATGATTAGATAGACTGATCAACTTTATACGTATTATAATCTGCAATCATTTTTGGATTTTTTATGCGTGACCAATCATAAATACTCCAACTTGTTCAGCTACAATGAAACGATTATTTTATTATTCAAAATCAAATTTTTGTGTGAACATATAATATATGTGTGTATATATATAGTATTATATAATTATAATTAATTTACCAATTACACGAAGACATTAAATTACACAAATTAAGAATAACCACATTCTTTCCCTTGAGCTCATATTTTTAATTGACCCAGGACCGATTCCGAATTATTATTTTCAACTTCTGCGAAGATTTATTTTCCAAATATTTTTTCGGTACATAAATTTATTAGCAATTATTCTAAGCAATAAAAAACTGTTAATAATTAATAATATGTACGTATAAATAATATATATTTACTGCCAAACGGGACAGATGCATAAAGAATCATGAAACTTTTTAAACTAGCTACCTAAATAATTATATTAGTCTACGATAGTACACTTCAATAGAAATAGGACGTTTTGTGTGGCATATTCAATTAATTTATTTCGAAAAATAAAGGTTATCACTAGTATAGTTTATAGACTTTGTCCGATTCCTTGTGTAAATGCACGACACCGCATAGCACAGTTTTAATTTTTTATGATAATTGATTTTGGAAAAAAAACAACTTAATTTTTATATCGATCGACTTCTAGTTATTTAACCGTATACAATATTTATATTTCTGACGTGTGCCGTGATATAGATGCACAAATTATCATAACTATTTAATAGGTAGCCTAATAGGTACATACAATAAAATATTTTGATAATAATTGTACTGCTATAGCACTAGGTACTGCCGAATTGCTACATTTATTTTAGTTACATCTACTTATTCAATACCACTGCTGAGAAAACATATTTACTTTTTAAATTATAGGTATATTTTGATCCCCAAATCATTTAAATTACAATAAACATGAATTTATAATTTTCAAATGACATATGTACATTTCATTATATAGCTATAGCTATAGTTACTGGCTATTGCTTTTTCCGCTATTAAAACACTCCAGCGAACTAATATTCACAAATTATATTTATTTGACGTCCATTATAATTAGATATATTTATGCTTGCACATAACTGTAAATATTATAATTATACAAGCCAAAATAAATAATATTTTACAACCGTAGCTAACTCGCATAAATACGGATATTGAGTCGCAGATTTTAAAAGGGAAAAGACATTAATTTTTTACGAAAAGAAACTCTTGTTTAAATCGTGAAATCCTGACATTGTGGATGGTTTTACACACCGAACACGAGATATTTTTCTTGGAGGACGCTTTTGAAAAGTATTTGAAGGGCTAACCTGGGCTTTGTTGTTTGAAGATAAATAAAATCTAAAGGAGGTAAATAAATAATTCAAATGTATTTGTATCACAAAAGCTTATTATTAAAATTAGGACTGACCTCAATGAGCTGTACGAAAAAAAATAATCTACATTAAACGAAACATCTAGAGAAAACATTAGTAAAAAATTTTATACTGCATGATAAATATTAGTGTTGGGACATATATTCGAATTTTTTAAATGTTCTGATAATCTGGATATGATATCCGGATACCTAATTTAAATTACAAAATCCGAATATTTACGATTATCCAAATATCCGTAGTATTCGGGTATAAAAAAATACTTGAACAATCAAATATTAATAGTACTCGGATTTTTGTACTCTCAATGTATTTAATCAAGTATATTTATTTTTATTGTGACTCGTGAGATAAATTTAATGAGACACTGGGTTTTACGTTTTATAACAAACTGGTAGTATATATTATAACAATAATAGTTATAAATGAGATATCGTAATCATATATTGTCCGTATAACAATAACGTATAAATTTCAATCGTTTTCACTTATTCGGAGACTGAATTTAATTAGCCTTTTTTTCGATTTTATGCTGTTGAAGTTTAATTTAAAAAAACTCATTAATTTACTTGTTTTGTTTAATTCTACATTTCAATAAATAAAAATTATAATGTATATATTATTGACAACAATGTCTCATAAAAATATAAGTGAAGTGTGGAAATATTACAAAAAAATGTACCTAAATTCAGCTAAATGTAAAATATGTGACGCAACATTAAAAAATAAAAGTTCCACATCAAGTCTTTGGAATCATTACAACCAATTTCATCGATTAGAAAATGGATTTAATATTGTTGATACTGAATCATCTCAATCGATGTAAGTATCTACTAAATATTTCAATTAGGTACTGAGGATTTAATGGTGGTTTAGTGTTATACAATATACTCGTATACAAAATAAGAACTCTACTCTAGTAACTTTTACTCTAGTTTTCTTAAAGCAAAATAATAATATTTAAGATTTAAAATAAGTATTTTTGTATTATTTTTGTTATTTATTGTTTAAATACTATCTATTTATAGTTATACGTTCTTTCTTAATTATTTAATATTATCCATTATAATATATATTTTGTTAATTCATACCATGTTTTTTTTGTATTATTTGTGTTATTAAACACATCGTACAAATTCAGAATACCTAGTACGATTATCCGAATATATTCGAATAGTAGGTACACGAATAGGTACCCGAATATTTTCGGATCACGGATATTCGAACTGATTTTTATCCGGATTTAAGAATATCCGAGTATCCGGATAGTACCAACACTATTTAATATATACATTTCATAGTCAGCAGCTGCGTCAACTTTTCAAAGACTATTGACTCAAAGACTACAACTTATTGCAATGACTACTTCAAAAATTGTCAAATATTTACCTATCTAATGCATAGTAAGTGTAATAGTAATATTATATTTATTATAATATGAATAAATTTGGAAACTGAGGGGGTAAATAATAGCCCCACGGATTTGTGAAGTTAGTCATTAGGGGGTGGTAGTAAGTACTTAAATATAAAAATGCGTCATTTAAAATATATGTTCAGTCCGCCATTGGTCACAGTCATAAATATATATATTTATCGATATGTAACACATTATATAATCAAAATATAGTAACCACAAGACACATAATACATATATGAATGGGCGCCGAGAGGGGAATGCAAAGGGATGCACTCGCACCCTCTGGCTTAAAAAAAAAAGAATACAATTTAAAAATGTTGGATAGAGATTGCTATTATCACTATCGGATTTTCTAATAGTCCGCATTCATTTGTAGCCATCAAAAAAACTAAAACGACTTTGTATTTCCATACAATTTAAAAAAATATTTCTACACAATTAACTTAAATAATTCAAGCATTATTTATAAATCAGCGTACATACTGTCATTGATTAGTAATACTAATAACATATAATCAATAATGGTATTATGATGTGCATATACTATGATATACATTATGCACTCTCCTGATGTGCACCTACGCACATATATGTTATGCAATAACGTGGGTGAATATATATCTGGCGCGGATACAAGGGAGGCATGGGAGTGATAGCCACCCCTACCCCCGAATCTCTAAAAAAAAAGGCTAGCACTATTTATTTTAAATTTGTGTATAATATATATATATATAGTAGTATTACTATATTAAACTTTATCTTCGATTTGATGATATAAAAACTTACACGAGAAAAAAATATAATTTTTTAATATTTTTTTATTAAATTTAAAAATAATAACCGTTATTAACCAATTAAATGTTATAATAAGGAAATATGTTTTTGAATATGGAATTTTTGATTTTTGTAGAAAAGAAGTTCAACATACTGTTTTTAGCTATTAAGTTTATAGTAAGTATAACTACGTATCACAAATTATAAGATTATAAGATAAGAATTAAAACTCGTCATACCTGTGTATACGTTCCACTGCTGTAAAGTTAATTGTACCAGATTTCAACTATGATACTTAAATATACTAAGCTTTTTAAAATATTGGTATTTTCCTGTGTATAATAATTTAAAACATGAACTCCACGTGACCACGTAAGGTAATTATTTACGACACGTATAAATGAATATTGTACTTATATGAACCTATACAATATATATGCATATTATGCACAAGTACTTGTTCATAACCATTAACATGAATCTCATTAAATTACTTAAAATAATGTTGACCTCATTTGTGTACATAATTTCGCTGCGAACAAATCGACGATTATAGAACGATATAGTGAGTATAGTAATTTGTAATCACACGAAAGGTGCTGCTGTATATGAATCATAAAGATTAGCGCAATCAGGATATATTTTCAAGGGGGGGGAGGAAGTTACACATTTTTAAAAAAATGAATTTTATGTGTTCGGTGGGGAGAATGGGGTGAGGATAGGTTAACCACATATTTCGGAGAGGGTTACAACTCTCATCCCCTGATTGCGCCACTAACTATAAATCCGAGATTTTTTATAAACTACAACCGGAACCTGCATTAGCGCATGATAGGCGTACATATATTTCCAACATATCTAGTACTTAAGTATAGTATTTGTTTAAGGGGGCAACAATCATTACTTATTATTTGCGTGAATTACAACAAGTGTATAATGCTCGTAGAAAACTTAATCCTTGGTTCTGTCAAAATATATTTTTTTTTTTTTTGTATAAAGAGGAGAACCAACTATGATTTGCTTATCCGGCACGATGTGAAATCCTGAAGTCTTACATTAATATTGACAACGATAAAGATACAACCGCAATAATCTCGTACCTCATTTACTCATTGAATACGTATATATGTATATATAAGTTTATATTTTACTCGTGTTCTCGCCACAAAATAACAGCTAATGGATACCTGCCGCATATATTATAGCGACGTTGTAGGTAGGTAACCGATATATCGACTGCTTACGCCTTGATCTTGCATAATGCATACACGCATTATAATAATATTGACAACGTTGACCTCCCGGTTCCCTGCGCAAACAACCATTTTGTTTCAAAACCATTCTCATATAGGTTTATCTAATGCGTGCATTTAATGTTTTCCGTGTACTTATATAAAAGATTTAGGTAGGTATATAACCTTCATGGTGAAAGATTCGTATCTGCGAATGATGACGGTTCACACCACATCACACGCAGTTTCATACATAGAGTCTTAGAGCACAGACAATTGATGTCAGTTATCATCTTCACAGTATACATGTCATGTATACCCGTAAATTCGCGTGGAAACAGTATTATTTGCATAGGGCAAATATGAAATTTCGGTACCCACCCTCCCTTTAAAAATTCATAATGTCTCACTATTTATATTTAATAAAACGTCTTAATTTTTACAAATAAGTAATAACTAGACAACTGATACCAGACCTAGTTAACTATACCAAATGATAATTTATAGGATAAACTATATTAATAATTAACAATACTTATTAGGCCAGTATCAACTTCCCATTTACTACTGAAATGTTTTGACTGCATCAAAACAACTGTTTCCTCACACCATGCTTATATTTTTAGTGCATATTGGTTAGCACACATTTTAAATTTAACTATGTATACCAGACGACCAGAGGCGTGCTCGCCGTCGGGCAGTTGATTCATTCATATCTCCCTGTATTTATAATATCATGAATATTTTTACCAAGACTAAAGATATATCCTTGCGTAATGTTCTATAAAAAATTATAAAATCGAAAAATCAAACGAGATATTAATAAATTCATTTATAGTCATCTTATCTTCTCAGCAGTGGTGAATTGAACAGCCGAGAATTATATCGAGTTTTATGAATAGAAAAAAAAACAGCAGCACTGAGTGCACGACGCTCGTCAATAGGCGCATCGGCGTATTGTCTAATATTACACTATTAAATCATAACGTAAAATCCGTTCAGCAGGAGGACCTGATAAATTGTATACATTTATGTTTTGAAAAATAAGTGAAAATGTTTTATTTTTTAATGCCGATGTCATAATTAATGATATTTATTAATGAGATTTGTACAGGTATTTTTATTATTTCGGTATATACACGTTAAGTCGTGACAAATTTGCTCATATTTTGATGATATTATTATAATAGCAAGAAGTAAAAAGAGCTAATAGAAAAACTTATGATAATCAAAAAAACATGGTAAGTTTCACGGGATTAAAAATTAACACAGAAAAGACCAAATACATGAAATTATCTGCTGTATAAGCACGATGAAGAATACAAAATATTACAATTGGTGAGAATAACTTAGAAGCCGTTAAAAGTTTTTTAGTTTTTTAAGTTAAATGTTTATGTTTTTACAATAATAATGGTACTGAATACTTGAAGCGCTGGAATAAAATAGCTTATAAAAAGCGAAATCATTTTTAGACTACATTTTTTTTTTTTATTGAAATTTTTTAAAAAAAAAAAAGGTTATTGGACTTATTCCAGTAATAGTTAAAATTTGAAGACATACATTTTTGTCAACTACAAGCATCCCATATATTTTTATTATTGAGCTTATAATTTTGATCATTTTTTCCAACAAAAATTCTTAAACATCTTTAATAAAAACAAGTAATATTAATTTTACAAAATTAATATTATTGATTTTAAAAACAATTTTAATTAAAACATTTGTTCAAATAGACTATTTCTTTTGGAAATATGAACGTATAACACTTAAATATCAAGTAATTTAGTTAATTATTGTCAGATATTTTTAATACATTGACAAGCAAAATGACGGTAGAATTTAAACATAAAGTGCTTAATTAAATAAGTTAAAATATACAGTTTTTCAATTATGAAAATAAAATTATCCTCTTACTTTTAAATTTGAAACAATAGTTCACAACAATTTTAAATTTGTTTTTACTTAAATTCCAAGACAACATGAAAAACTTATGAGTTTGATTTATAAATTGCTTTAAAATAAAAATATAAATATGAAGATGTTATGCATCCTACTGGACTACACAAGGATAGGTTAATAATAGTGTTTCATCAGAGACATCCATCACCACTATTCAGTATAAAAACCAAAATTATAAAAAACAAATAATCAGTTTTGTAGTATATTTTTTTAATGATAACTAAAACAATATTTTAGAAGTGACGTGCACAATTAATTAAATACATTTTAGTTGAAAAATATTTTTTAAATAAATACAATATACACAGATACAAAAAAAAGTTAAAAAATTTAATTCCGATTAATATGTTTACAATTGTAATCCAACAACACTAAAATACATCACATCCAATAAGGAAAATCACATATAGTAGAATACCTAATCATATAAAATATATTACCTAAATGATATATTATAAAACATATTTTTCATTAAATATAATATTTAAATATTTCAAACTTTAACAACTCATGGTAAAACAAAAAAATTAAACAACTATATGAGGTCGACATTTGATTAGTAATTAATTTAAAATTAAATCAAAAGGAAAATATTGTCTAATCAGCAATAATTTATCCAAAA
Organism: Sipha maydis; assembly: GCA_034509805.1. Lineage (NCBI taxonomy): Eukaryota > Metazoa > Arthropoda > Insecta > Hemiptera > Aphididae > Sipha > Sipha maydis. Next base: position 253,045 of record JASXSY010000189.1, on the reverse strand, counting down.
CAATTAAATTACTTATTAGGTAAAAAAATAAAAAGTTAAACAAGAGAATTTTAATAACTACCATTTCTTAAAAAAAACGAATATTAACAGTAAAAGTACAAAGTGAACTTTAAGGTTCAGCAGCTAACCATTTGTTTTTAGTTTGACTAGTATCAGGTACGAACTGTATGTTGGCATAGTTATGGTTATCTTTATTTTCAGAGGCAATAGACACTAGTTGCAGAGTATCAGTAGACTGATACAACGCTGATGCTGAATCTATGTCAATAACAACATTGGCTGATGATGGCTTAAAAAGATCACCATCAGTATCAACAGGTCTTGAATGTTCTTCTACTTGATCAGAGACCAGGTCTGACATATTGCACACATTAAATCCACCAATGTGGATGTATTCTCGGTCACATTCATCTTTGATGACTTGTGTCAATGTGTACTCTTCTTCATTAATTTCATCAATATCAATATCAAACTGATCTTCATCAACATCTGGTAAGGTTTCAGTAATCACAGCATCAATGGTTGAATCCATAATATCAACAGGTTCAAGGTTATTATTGATAGTATTTATTTTACTAGTAACATTATGGCTGTTCAGAATGGGAGTCAATGGAACATTTGCAACAGACATTGATTGCTATAGAAATAAAAGTTTTAGTTAGATTAGGTTAGAAATGAAGTATGATTGATTTTTCTTTTTTTAGTTTAATGACCAATTTACATACTTTACTAGGTTGATGAGTAGGAATACTTGCAGGTGGCATTGATTTCTATGAAAAGAAAAATTATAGTTAAATTATAAAATTAGAATTTTTTTTTTCGTCAAAATAATATCAGAAGCCATTGACTTACTTTACTAGGATGATGAGTAGTGCATAGCATCCCATGGCCCAGTGGATCTTTAAATATATTCCCTTTTGTATGGGCAGAACAAAAAGATTTCACACAAAATTTACATTTCGCCACTACTTTTCTTTTATTACATATAGAACAAAAGTGAGAAGGGCAAATAAATCCAGCTAAAATAGAATATGACAGTTATTGAAACACATAATTTATAAGTAAGTTACGATATACTGACATTTAACAATTCTAGTTTTGTTCATACAACTAAGATGAAATACTCTGGGACACTTTTTGTTTTTGCATGCTAGTTCTGTTTGACCTTTGCCACATACCAAACAAGAATCGTTTTGAAAGTAAGTTCTGGACAGTAAGCTCTGTTTGTTCATACTATTTTTCTTTTCAATAGTTTTCAATAACATTTCTCCGCGTTTTTGTTTGGTTTTTGACACTTTAGCAGTATTTTTTTTTTCTTTAGTGAATTTTTTCCTTTTAGGTAATGAAATTGGCAATTCATTTTTTTCTTTAATAGTATTATTCTAAAATTAAAATAAATAAAATGTATAATTTTCTTTTACTTAAATAAATGAATCTTTTGATAAATTGTAATATAAAGTTTGTTAATTAAATACATTTAAATATAGTCTACTTATGAAATGCCAAACATTTAATTAAATATTAAAGCTAAAAAGATAATACATGTTATAATATACCTATAGAAGAATTTATAATTATACTTATACGATACAACATTTGTTTCAAATTTTAATTCAAAATTTTAATATAAATTATTTACATAAAAATGTTGTGTTGGGTTATAATTACAATCAGAATGTTGATACACCTAAATTAAAAAGCATCTATGTACATTTACTAAAAAATGCATTATAATCTAAAATATAAATTAATATGTTCTGCAAAGTAAAGAAAATATAAACTATAGATTCAAAAATTAAAATAATAAGTATATATATTTGATTTAAGCCAAAGTTTGAAGATGGATTTAAATTCAGAAAAAGTATAATCTTTGTGGATATAATTTTTAACATTCCCAATGAATCAAGGCAAAAATAATCATTAAATTTAAAGGAAAACTATTTAAATACAACATAAAATACAAAATATAGAACTATTGGAACACTTATGAGGAATAGTATTTTCGACCAATGCTTGACTAAGAGAGGGATACGGGGGACTGAATACCCCAACAATTTTTTCAAAAAAGTGCAAGGTACTTTATTTAAGTTTAATTTTCTCTAAAGTTAATATTTTTATAAAAAACAAACCATTAATAAATTAATAAATCAAAAATGTTGTACACATACACAATCATGTACCTATTGACATTACATAGAATGCCTGTAGTTAACTTTTTTTTAGTTATAATTAGAATTTTGATGATAATTAGGTATATACACCAATCTTTAATAGTTTTTAGTTTTCTTCAATTTATGGTTTTTGAAAACATTTAAAATATTGTGTGAAATAAGTGGGTGGATAGGTACTGAAATAAATATTGTACACCATGGTTTATAGATATTCACTACATTACTGCTTACTATATTTATAAATTCAGATTATGGTTCAAAGTTTAAAAATTGAATAAAAGTTATGGACAATTTGCTGGTTTGCGATAACATGTTTAAGAGTATCTTTAGGGGGAACCAGTGATATCAACAGGTAGCAACTGGTATCAAATATTTGAAGAAAAAAAGATCATGGAAGCAACTGCTCCCCTGTCTCAGAGGATGCCCCTGGAATGAATTCAATTATGTTTAGTTTTGAATTAGGGATAAAAAATTTGTATGTCATCAGAGTACCTTAACTATTTTTTTCCCAAGTCAAGCACTGTTAATAACATTAAAAAAGGCAAGTCTTGACTTAACATATGGTCACAATAAATAATTAATCAAGACAATTTTTTACTTACTTTAGATAAAAAGGAATGTCTGCTTTTGGCCAATCTAGTTAAACTATGTCTAGATTTTTCTTGAGTTATTGAACATTTATCTGGTTTGATGACATTCACCTATCAATAAAAATTAAACTTTATTTTTCTATAGATACTAGTTAGCAGTAACAAAAAAATTAAAAAATAATTACACCATCAGTGTTTAATACTTCATGGGTTTGTTCAGTCTTCTTGAAATCCTTTGTACAATTTATTGAATCTTTTGTTTTCATATCTTCTTTAATACTTAAACCAGCAACATTATCCTAATCATATTTAAAGATCATTATCTTGTTTAAGTCAAAAACATTTAGAATTTATCTTACTTTTCCTTCAGATAAACATAATGTTGAAGCTGTTGATAAATCAGTCAAATTTTTAGGTAGTGGTGATAATTCAATTTTGATTACATTCTTCTGAAAAATAAATTTAAAAAATTATAAATTTCAAGTTACTTTGCTTCTGATATAAAATGTAAGAAAATTGGCAAAAAATAATTTATAATGTAACTTTTCAAAAATTAAATTAGAAAATGCAACTATTAATATTTAAATATTTGTCATTTTGTGAATTGTATTATTTAAAATTATCATTAAAAAAAAAAAAAAAAAAAATGTTATTTAAAATATAACTTTAGTATGCCTACTTTTTTAAAACGCGTGCATTTTCTCTTTTTTTTCATTACAATAGAATCATCTGTATCTGATGAATCATCCTAAAATTATAAACATCACGTATAAATCTGATGTGATCATAGTTTATATATACAATTGATTTCAATTAAACATAATTTTTATAAATGTTTTATGTCAAATACTATAAATGTATATAAATAAATAAACAAATAGTTTATATATAGAAAAAAATAAATAAATGTTCAGCCTAGAGTATTATTATATTTGTAAAGTACAATTGGTTTCAAATTAAAAATTCATCAATTCAAAGATTTCATACTTATTATTTTATTTCATAATCAATTGCAATTATTGACTTTGTATAAAACTGACGATGAATTTTTATTATGAAACTGGTCGTATTTTATAAATATTATAATCCAGGCAAAGCATTTATTTATATATTAATTTACAAGTATTAATCATTTAATAATTTATAATTTTTATTTTATTTTTTATTATTTTATTACTATAAATGTATTTACATTTACTGAACTTAATTTAAAATTAAAATAACTCAATAAATTAGAAGTTTTATCTTAACAAGACTCTAATTGATATATACAATAGGCAATTCTTTAACTATATATCAACATATTAGTCAGGGATGGAGTATCATAATATTATGAATATAAAAAAATTACAACAATCAATAACTTTGTATGACATTGAATATCATATTTTTTTAAACAAATTGTTTTATAAAAAAAAAAAAAGGTAAAAAAATTGATACTTAAGCTTAAATCCTAGGATGTACAGTTCATAAAATCATAAGTGAGCAATTATCAAAGTAATTGATACTATATTACTAAAAAAATGATTAATGACAAGTAAAAAAAAAGGTATGAATACAATGTTTCAGTATGTTTTGGTAAAATTAAACAATATTAAATTAAAAATATATATACATAGTAAAAATGTATTTAAAAAGTAAACATATTGGTACATTTTTTTGAATACTAAAACACAATATATTAAAGTTTTTTTTTTATACAGTAACTAAAAAATGTTGTTTTTTTATGAATATCAAAAAAATTAAACAGTATAAAATATGGTAAAATAAATTATTTATCGAATAAACTCATACTTTAATAAATTGTTTTCTCGAAGATGTGGATAAAGTATCTTTTAGCTTTCTTTTTGATTTAATATTTTCTTCAAGTTCCAATGAATTAACATTATTATCAACCTAAAAATAATAAATGTACATATATATAAATAAAATATTATTAAAAATTAACTAAAACTAATAAAATATTATCTTCAGATACCTTAATTATACATTGTCCATTCCAAACATTATTATCAATTTTTTTGAAATGATATTTATCATTTCATTATTATGATAAATTTGAAAAAATTGTTTTTAAAGAGATAAGTAGAAAGTATTAACAATTATATTATTGTGTTAGTTATTAAATAAATTATGCATAGTTGAAGACATTATACATATTTACTTTTTTATTATTTTAAATTTACCTGATTTAATTAATTATAATGCACAGTTCTTAAATAATAGCAATAATAATGATACTTTCACTGAGCTTAACCCATTTAAAATACCAATACATAAATAAAGGAAATACATTAGATTAAATTCCATTTTCTAAATTCATAACATACAAACATAATTTAATTGCCACATAAATCAAATAATATGTACATAGTATTTTAATTACAAAAATACTTAATATAACTTATTTTAATTAAAAGAAAATATATAAACACACTATTACAACTTATTATTATTTTTTAAATTTAAAAGCACAAAAAAAATATGTTATTATAAAATATTTATTAACTATAGAAAGAAATTTTAATTTGTAGAACTTAACATACCGAAAGTACTATTAAAATTGAGATTTAAATAATATTTTTAACAAATAAGAATTAATTAATTTCTTTAATTATTTAATTAATAACACATAAATTATATTTATTTAACTGAAAGAAATAAAAATGTAAGCACATAATATGTTGTTTTGTCCTTGTGACAATTCATAATATGTTATATTATGAAATATAATACTTTCACTTAGAAACTTTCACTTTGGCACTGGATTTTAACCAAAAAATTTGATAACAAAATTTATATTCATCTATAATCAAACTGATTAACACTTTTTAAGTATTTTTCTTATAAATTATTTAAAATTATAAACAATTAACACAATCAAAAAAATATCATTTACAGCATTTCAACATAAAACTTTTTTTTTAACACATCTACCTTATAAATCTCCATCTCCAATAAATGAAGTGAATTTATAATCATTGACTAACTTAGTTAAACTTACCCACTTACAATTTTTCTACAATAAATAGTAGAATAATAAATATTAAATAGATTATTTTTTGATACAGAAAAAAAAATCTTGTATAGGAAATTATGAAATAAATTGTTAACACTTAAATAAAATTATATTTTTTAATACAATAACTAAAAAATTTAACAAAATGTTTATAAATAGACTATATTTAGACTCAGAAAAATAAATTTTGTATTTTTTTTGTTTATATATATTAATTTACAAGTATTGAATTGACCATTTACTATTTTTTAATTTATATTTTATTTTACCATTAAATGTTAAATAATAAAATCTGTTACAGAGAAGTTAAAGAATTAACTATTTCAATTTTATTTTTTAGCTGACAGTAAATTTATCTTGCACCAAAAAAATGAAATTGATATTTGCTGAATTCATAAAATATAGACAGTGATAGTTGATTTATTAAATTAATCAAAGTAAACAGTTTTTGCTGTTCATGAAAAACCTATGGCTATTTACAATTTCATAAGAAAAATGTAAAGGTTGTTAAAATTTTTTAAATATAATTTTTAACAAAAAAAAAAAAAAAAATATTTTGAATTAATCAAAATATTTAACTATTGAAAATGTAAAAGATTTAATAAACGTTTTGGTAATCTAATGGTTTATGAGCTAACCTAATATTGAATGAGAAAAAAACTACAAAAAATTCAATATTAAGAGTTAAATACTAATTCATTACATAAAATATACTGTATTATATCAATATAAACAACAATTTATCAAAAAGTAGATATATTGCTTACCATACAAAGAAATAATGTATAAACATTTCTGGTAAATTTATTTATTTAGGATTGAAATATTTAAGTAATATACAAATAATATTATTTAACCATAATTATAGTGATTTTTTTTCTTAATTATCAAATCACAACTTGCATTGCATTAAGAAACATAAAAAATGAAAACTATACAAGAGTATATTATTTACACCATTAAATCTAATTATAAAAATTATTATTTATTTACACAAATGATTTTGTCAGATCATAATATTTGAGGTTAACAAAGAGTAACAAACACTAAATGATTTATTTTGTAAGATTGTTAATTACACAAATTATGGTCTATATAAGTGGTTCTCAAACTGTCAATAGATATGTACCAATTCATAAAGTAAATTTGAAAAAACTATTTAATTTTAGTTAGGCTTATGTCAACATACTTTTTATCCCACAATTTATTTAAATTTATAATATTAATAAATATTATGTTGAGATAGCAAGGTATTATATATCCATTCTAACATACTACCATATTGTTATTACTGTGATAATATTCCGTGGTATTTTTTTTTTTAAATTGATGAGAACCAACTATACAATAGTGTATAAAACACAGATGTTATATAATCAAATTAAACAGTTTATCAATATCAATGATTTAATTCTATGTAATTATTCAAATAATAATAATAGCTCAGTTAATTAAAAATTGATTAATTGTTTATTGGTCAATAACTCTAGATAGGCTGAGAAGCATACATTTATGTTAACTGTATAAATAAAACATATTATAAAATGTGTACATTCATTGAAATTGTTTTTAATAGAACTTAAATAATTATTAAAACTTGTTATATGGTATGAATTTAGTTAATTGAAATACATTTTTAAATTAACTATTTTATTTTAAGCGATAATCTAAATAAAATATAATTTATGAGTAGCAAATAACAAAGCGTTATTAAGTAAAAAAAATTAAAAATAAATAAACAATTAAGACCAACTAAATATCACCTAATAAAATATACAATATGTACAAACTTCAATTTTCAATCAATAAAATAATACAATTTATTTTATGACATAAGGTTTTATGAAAATTTGAAGCATATTTATTACAATTATTACCAACATTTAATGTGAAATGCTAAAACAATTGAGTAATGACAGTAAAATACTAATTTTTTTTTTTTAAAAATACGCACAATGTAAATTTCTTAATTGATTTTTTGTCTACATACTTTAGTTATATTTGTGTTTATCTTAGTTGAATTTTTCCATTTCTTTTGGACAGTATTGGGCGAGTCCGTTAGTAGAGAATTTTCATTCTAAAATCAATAAAAAATCAATAAAAAAAAAAAAAAAAAGATTAAATTATTATTTAAATATCAATAATTAATATGTACTTTTACAACAGAAGACAGTTTTCTAATGGATACTTTATTTTTTAGTTTTTTAGAATCATCTCTTTCAACTTTGGTTTCATTAACCTACATAAAATTATGAATCATAAAAATAAACATAATGAAAATAAATAGAAAGATTCATCATTACTTCATTTTCAGTAGTAGAAATATTTTGATCATTTTTAGGTGCTTTGTATGATTTAGACTTTTCTGAATCAGAAATGTTGTCCTAAATAATAAAAATAAATACAATTACATAAAAAATAGGAAAACTAAACAACACTTAGATTAAATAATATATGTAATATAAAATTCTATTTTCCTTCATTTGATAGTAAATAGATGTTGGATTACCTTTAATTTTAATGGCTTCCGTTTATTTTTTGTAGTAGTCTTAGATTTTTCAGTATCATTAGTTAAAACTATTTTCTTTTTTTCTTCTTCCTAAAAAATGCAATAAAAAATAATCTATTTAATAATAACTATCAAATAATTAAAAATAAAATTTAAATTTTGTTTTAATAAAAATTACCACTTTTACTCCAATAAATTTAGAACATCTAGCGGCTCCACATTGACAAGGTTTTTTCTCAACCCCTGAGCAACTTTGTAAACGATAATCAAACACCAGCTCTGTACCACTTGGAATGTCATGTAAAGCAAAAAGTCCAATTCTAGTGTCTCCATTTACAGTCCATTTTTGAGTTACACAATTTGGTTCACAAGAATGATTCATAAACCTATTTTAAAATATTAAATTTGACAATAAACCCAAAATATTATGTTCTTACTTAATATGATAGATTATTAAACTGTAAAATTAATTAATAATATAATTTATGTTATTTAAATAATTATACTAAAATAAAATAATATGTTATAGCTATTATATTCTTAAATCAGATTTTAAATAAGTTAAGCCATATGATCTTAAAATTTAAACTAGAATTGCAAGAATGCTAGAAAACTAGCATTGTTTGAATTTGTTGTATAACAATGCTATATTTTATATTAGTTCATATTATTCAAAAAATATTTTTATTTTTAATATCAGAAAACTATGTTTACCTGGATAAATTTCCTTTTGGTCCAGCATCTATCATTCTACTATTATCAATAGTTAAAAAGTAATAATTTTGTTCATTTCGTTGATGCATTTCCAAGCATCTCTTTTTAAATTCTTCTTCATCAATAACATCACCAACATACTCAATTACAAATGATCCTAAAATCATGATAATCAATTTATCAAATGCTATCACAAAAATATAAATATTTTTAATAGTTTCAAACCTTCTTTAATATCTTCCAAAGTTTTGAGACCCCAGCCTCTACCTTTAGTCAAAAATGGAACCATATTGGGATAAATGGTTTTTGTAAATCTCTGATTATTACATTTGTCTCCAGCAGGACAAATTTGAGGTTGACATTCAAACATAAGCATTCTATAAATTATAAAATATAAAAAAATTCTAAAAATTACAAAAATAATTAAAATCAAATACCTATTAATACAATCAGAACCAGGGCCACATGGGTTTGGCTTGGTCGAGTCACATTCACAAGGAGTCATTGTGTTAGTATTTAATTCCATATTTTTTACATTGCCAAAAGGTTTGTTAAATTTTATTCGCACAAATTTTGGAGGTCTCTAGAATTAAGGCAATTAATTAATTATTTATCAAGAAAAAATTGAAATTAATTTAATATAGAAATAAAACACCTACTGTTGAACATTTTTTCGCTACTATAGCATCATTTTTGTCTTTATTTAAAATGTAAGCATTATGTGCTTGAGCTGCTTCTATGATGGCATCTTGAAATACTTGATCAATAACCTTCATTTTACTTTTGGTTAAGATATTTTCATCATCCTGAAATAGGTTTCAAATAAAAATTAGTACATTAATGCTAATGGAAATGTTACATTCAATTACCCCTTCATGAAAATTAAATACTCGGCCACGATTCACCCAATAATAATCATATGATCCAAAAAATCGTACAGCAAATTGTCCTACAGAATGTGCTATTGCGTTTACAGTATCTGGAACTTGATTTGGAAAAACAATTTGAGCAGGCCACCACCTGAAAAAATAAAATGTTATCAATTAATTATTCATACTTAAGAAATGTAAAAATGTCTATAAAAGTATGAAAATAAATTAATTTGTTAAGTTATATTATCAAAAAAATAAATAAAAAATAATTCAATAAAAATTCATTAAACAATAAATTCTCAATTATCTTCTATATATCATGTACATTTAATTAATAATAATAATTAATATGAAAAAACTAAAAAAATCAACCAATTTTTTCATAAGACATTAAGAATGTAAATATTTAAATGATCATACAATAACAAAAATGTTAATACATTTTTGTATTAATTATCAGCATCTTTTGTCCTATTTTGGATTATCCATGGAACTTGCTTAACCAAAAGTATAGCAACTTAACTTCATAAATAAATGAATTAACTGTAAATATCACTTTTTAATATGTTCTAAAATAAATTATTATAATAATAGAAATTTAATCATTTTTTATTAAAAATAATGAGTTCTAAAAAAATATAATATAAAACATAAACTTTTGGTATTTTAAAAATAATCCACATAAATTACAGTAATTTAAGTACATCATATAACATCAATTAAAAGAATAAATCATACCTATAATTGCCTATTTTAACCCAAACAATTTCACCATATAATGGATATCGTCCAGTTTGACATTCTTCACAAGTAAAACCGGATACAAATTCTGATGGATTCTGATTTAAACATTCAATGTGGAATGAAGAAGGACAGAGATCACAGCAAATTAATGCACCACCTAATAAAATAATATATATAGATATATATTTATAAAAGCATAAATTAATTAGTAAGCTTAAAAAGTATCTTCAATAACTTATAATTATAACTTCAATAACAATATCTTCTTACCTAATGTACAAATAAAGCACCAAGTAGCATTATAATGATAATTTTGTAATTTAAGTGGTTCAAAATGCCTGCTACAAATAATATCATTGTATGTTAAAACTTCACTACCAGCTGGTAAACAATATTCACCTGTAAATGTAAAAAATATATACATTAGAATAATTTTTAAAAATTAGATAGTTATTTAAAATATTATTACTTCTATGATATGCTGTTGGACATTTAATACATCTACTTAATTTTTCGGCAGGAAAATGAGTTTGACAAGAACTTTTAGGGTTGTCGGATATACACAAATGACAAACATGATGCGGGCATATAACAGTGCGTATATTGTTCCTTGATCCTTGAATCCATTGACATTGGGGCCAATCTCTTAAGCAGTTTTCATGATAATACTTTCCACAACTAGCTAAAGATTAAAAAAAATTTATATTTTTTTAATAAAAGTTTTTTAAATTTATTTATGACCTAGCACATTATACTTAAATTAAATCATTATCAACAATTAAAATGAAAAATAAATAAAGTTGGGTATCAAAATGTAAATAAAATTGAAAAAAATGGACTACATAGATTATTAACTTAAATTATACAGGTCAATGATAAATCTTTACATTTCAAAAACATTAAAAACAAAATACTATTATTAATATTTGAAATATTCAATCATGCTGTATTATAAGTTCAAGTTAAAATTGGCTCAGTTTAATCTTTAGAATTTTACATACACTATACTCTATTCATGTTTAGTAGTGACCCAGGCTAACTTATGCTTGGTTGGACGTTACATGTCCACTACCTGGGCTGCTTCTAAACATGAATAGAGTATCGGTAAAATAATTTAGGTTTTTTTTTTAAATTATAATTTATTCTATAAATATTCTTGGAATTTTCTAGATTAAAAAAAGTAAATTATATACAGTATACATACATATAATTTCATTTTTAAAAAACTCACATATTTTACAAGCAATCCTTTGTCCAGAATCTTCAATATCCAATCCACACACATAACAGTATGTTTTATCAACTTTGCATAGGCTGCATAAATATTTTAAATCAGGTTTAGGTAGTTTCTCTTTACATACAGATGAATCTGTAGGTGTAATTAGAGAATCACTAATGGTTTCTTTAATTGATTCTTTAGATACATTTTCTAATTCATTCAATTCTGTATTATTTACATTCTCAATAGTAGTTTTATTATCATTTTCAGTTTTATTTAGTTCTAGTTCCACTTTAATTTCTTCATTAAGATCACCTTGTTCTTTAGGTAATGACTTCAAACCATTCAAAGAATTAGTATTACTTTCTTTTTCATGCAGCTCATCAGTATCTGTATCATTTATGTTTTTGATTATTTGTGGAACACAAGTATCAGAATTACAATTTTTAACTGAAGATTTTATGTATTGTCTTTTAGAACGTCCATATCTTTTATTTTTTATCTTAATCTTGGGTTCACTTTTATGATATCTTTCTTCGCTTTTATCTAAACATTCTTTATGAAAATAACTTTGGCACGGGCCCATACATTTTATAGTATCTTCAATATTTTTACAAACTACACAAGCTCTCTTTAAAGTTTTGACAAAGAGTTGTTTGTTTTTTGTACTAGCTAAGTAAATTGAATTGTGTGTTTCATTTTTAGATGATACTTCACTTTCCGCCGTGTCTGGTTCTGGACTACTTTCACTCTTGTTTTTAACAGAAGTTGATTTTCTAAAATAAAATTTTAATAATTAGACAAACATAAAATGACGGAAAACAAAAAATATGCATACAATTTATTACCATCACAAATCTAAATATTGAAATAGTTTTAAATTTTACCTTTGACGTGGTTTTTTTGTAGCCGTTTTTTTAGAATTAGATGAACTAAAAAAAAAAAAAAAAATTAAAATAACTTATATTCATAAGTTATATACTTAAATAACTATGTATGTTTATTTACCTCTTAGAAATTACATTTCTTTTAGAATAGCGAGAATCTGGGTAAATGTCATCATCTTGTTCATAATAGCCTTCTAATATTCTACAATACAAAATATAAGAAAGAAATTATAATAATTTTTGTTTGTGAAAAAGATCACAAATACATAAATAGCAAGAATTTATATTTTTTATAACAATCTCATAACTATTACATTACTCAACATATGTATGTTGCAATCATTATTATTTTTAAAGCAAAATACATTTTTTTTTTATTAATTAAAAATTTATTTAATACAAATTTAAAATATTTTTGTATGTATTTAGTATTATTATACATTTATATGTTAGTATTTATAATTATATCTTAGTTTCAAGAAATTTTTTAAATAATATTTAAAAATAATGTCTTGAAATAATAATATTTATAATATAATAATAATAATAATAATAATAATAATAATAATATTATACTTTTACATGTTGAAGTAATTAAATATCTCAAAATGTTTTTCCTCCTTCGGACTTGAAAGTCATTAAAATATTACATACACTTATAGTATAAGAACTTTAGTTTTTTCATACCTAATGTCATGTTTCCTTTGTAAGGGTATCATTCGACTGGAAGTAGAATCCATGGTTGTAGCTGATAATTTATCAGGATCATACGATAATATATTATCATCATTATGCTCTGGAGAAGTCAGAGTTGAATCAGATGAATTATATTTATCAGTAATTGAATTTTTTGGTGGGTATGTTTTTGTAGATTTTCTTTTTCTTGAAATTCCTTGTTTTTTTAAACCTATTGCATCTTCAATATAAACATAGTTCATAGAAATATCAGAAACAGTACTATCTACGTCATCTGATTTCGATAATAGAGAAATATCAATAGATCTTGATGATGTACTACCATCCACAGAAACATTTTCAGTCTTAAATAGTTTAAAAGCATTACCTTGTTCTGAAATGGTAAGAGATCTTTTTCTTGAATATGTGCGTACTTTCAATGCCTAAAAAGAAAACAAATTAATTATATAACATATATATATAAATTTTTAAAATTATTATATTAACTTACAGAAGCAGCACCTTCATTAGAATTACTTGAAGAAGGAGTTAAACAATGTACATTTTCTAAAGAAAATGTTTTGAAGAATTCAATCACTCTAGCTTCTCTGTAACATTAAATTTAATCATTGAAATAGTTTAAACAACAAATAAAAATTATAAAAGTTTTAATCACTTTTATCTAAAATATTACCCATCAAGTTTACATAAATGTTCAGCTTCTTCAACTGCCAAATCCCACGTAGCCAATAACTTTTTGTTATACTTGAGGGTAGACTATAATTATTTATAATAATAGAATTTTTCAATCAAGTTAAGTCTTGTTAGTATCAAATACAACACATTACTAATTTTGTACTTACAAAACAATTAGGATATTTTAAAAGGAACTCATTTTTGCCCAAAAACTTTTCCACTAATCTTGTCCAACTACGTCTACCTTTATCATTACAAAACCGAACGTGTATCATAAATTTTTTGTCTTCTATAAAAAAAAAAATGTACATTAGATAACTTTGAATTCAAAAATAAAATATAGCAACTTAAACCAAATATAAGTATAGTTACTAAAAAAATAATTCAAACTATAAATATGATATTTATAACAGGATTTTTTTTGGAATTCTAGAAATGATAAATAACAAATTTTAGCAATTAATTGTACATTTTTATTTAATCCAAAATCCAGTTAAATAACTGCTTATTTGTATTACACTTAGGTAATTAACCCATTGAATTTAAATTATTGAAAATAGTATATCAAAAAATAATTCACATATTTTTTACCAATTGATAATTGTATATAAATTATAGATTAAGAAATAATGAAAAATATAAAAGAAAAAAGGTACTCAAATAAATTACATATAGATACTAATATTGTGTAGGTATAAATGTAGTATTATTTTATCAAAACAGATCATTTTATTCAAAAGCATTTCAATAACATATTATGAAATAAATGTTTATGTTAGAAAGAGATTGAATTATGTTAGCAAAAAGTACAAGTAATACTAAGAATTTTAAAATATATTCAATAAAGTTTATGAAACAATAGGCAAAAATGATAATATAATATAATCTTACTAATATAAGTGTTTGATGTTGGATCAATACAGACAACACTAGGCCAAAACGGATATTTCCCAATTCTAGCCCAAACAATATCACCAACTTTGTAGTCCAGATTTTGATTAGTAGTTAAAGATTTATCAATTATAGAATTAACTTCTGTATCATTAAGTGAATTTTGATTGAGAAGAGGTGTCAGTGCAATTTCAGCATCATTATGGCTTAACAAATTACTATCCAAATTAGATACTTCAGTTGATTCAACATTTTCATCAGAATTTAGGTTTCTTTCATTTGTTGGATTAACTTCTGTATCATAAGGTGAATCTTGACTGTGAAAAGGTGTGAGTAAGTTTTCAGAATAATTACTGCTTAACAAATTACTATCCAAATTAGATAATTCGGGTGATTCATGATTTTCATCAGAATTTAAAACGTTAGTTAGAATTGAAGCATCAACTTCTGTATTACTGGATAAATCTTGATTGTGAAGAGAAGTCAGTGTATTGTCAGTATTATGGTTGTTCAATAAATTACCATCCAAATTACATAATTTGGTTGATTCATTATTTTCATCAGAACTGAGGAAATTAGTTTCAACTATAGAAACATCTTCTGTATCATGAGATAAATCTTGATTGCGATGAGGAGTTACTGTATTGTCAGTATTATTACTGTTCAATAAATTATTATCTAAATAAGATACTTCGGTTGATGTATGATTTTCATCAGAATTGAGAATGTTTGATTGTGTTTGTAATTCGTCAATATTTAGACTATTATCGAAAACCAAATCATTCAGTCCTATAGATTCAGCCATTTTAGTGCTGAGTCAAATCTGAAATAAAAAATAATTTTTAAAACAATAAATACATGCCCATAAACGGTAGTTAACTGTACATAAACAGTAGTTAACTGTTATTAGTTAAGTTAAATATTTGTTTCAAAAGGTTTATTAGTCATGACAATATTTTTTTTTTTAAATGTATAATAGAGTTTCAAAAATATTAGTGCCCCATCTGTAGGGCAGATTATTAAACTCGATTGCAGAATTTTGAATGAAAAATTATATTTTTATCATCAAAAATTGAATACTATTGAACACAATTACTAACTTTGTAGTTGAGTTGACCATTTATCGATTTAAACATTGAACATAAGTCATTTCAACATCTACACGAGTGATAAATCAATGGTTGAAAAACTATACTGCTACGAACAATCTCGTGCACACACATTTAGTAATAATTATTTATTAGTACCTCTCGAACACTGCGCTGATAGTTTTCTAAATGCTCATATCATGGTCTCTTCACCACTTTTGGCACTTAAATAAAGTAATTATAGAATCACACGGGAGTCATGAGCCCATCCGTCGGTGACTACTATCAAACTATTCAAAAACGTATTACATGATACAGGAATACAGAAATGAAAAATCATAACAAAAAAAAAAAAATTATTAGGACGTATACAGTAAGAAATCACGTATGAAAAAAATTGTATATATAATAATAATATCATAATATAGTAGTTAACAGTTTAACACCAGTACACCACCCCAACAACATTACAAACGTCGGCGCAGGCGCAAAACATCAATTATTCTACAAACTGAAATTCTGCCCGACCGTTATGATATTCTAACATTGTTGCCAACTGTATTTTCGTAGTTCATTTGTCAACATACAGATGACAGGCGCGTACTCAAATACTGGTGATAATGACGTTATTGTGTTCACAGTAGTTCATCAGTAAAATCATATACATAATCAAAAAAATTTGTTTTTGAATTAATCAAAATCATTTTTTTTATTTTTTATACATATTTTGTTGAAAGTTATGTATAGTTTTAATATAATTTAAATTTTTTTTATAAAATTGTAAATAGCCATAGGTTTTTCATGAACATCAAAAACTGTTTACTTTGATTAATTTAATAAATCAACCATCACTGTCTATATTTAATGAATTCAGCAAATATCAATTTCATTTTTTTGTATATGAAAAATTTGCTGTCAGCTAAAATAGAAAACTAAATTAGTAATTTATTCAAATTCTCGGTAACAAATTTTATTATTTAACGTTTAATAAAATTAAAATTAAAAATTAGTAGATGGTTAACAATTGTAAATTTACATAAATAAACAAATACAAAATTTATTTTTCTGAGTTTAAATATAGTCTATTTATGAACAATTTGTTTATTAATTTAGATATGTTTAAAAATATTAAGAAATATAGTTTTATTTAATTGATAATTGGTTACTTAATTTACTAAATAAGATATTTATTTTCTATATAAAAAAAAAACATATTTATTGTTTACTAATCTGTTCAAAAGTAGTATGTAAGTAAGTGTATTCAAATAAGTCTATGATTATAAATTTATTTAGTTTATTAGAGATGGAAATTTATGGGGTAGATGTGTTTAATAAAAACTATTAATGTTGAAGTGCTAAAAATGATAAAATTGTGTAATTTAAAAATTGTTTATGATTTTTAGATTCTGAACGGAGTGAAGAATGTATTGATTTTACAATGATGTGTGTTTTTTTTTTTTTTTTTTTTTTTTTTTGTGTCTGTCGACACGTTTTGGGGCAGTAAAAATGCTTCGATTGCCTTATGTAGCAACTTTTCTGAAAGGAAAGTGAATCTATTTGGTACTTTGGGGGGTCAAAAGTAAAAAATTTCCAATATTTTTTAAATGCGACGGGAAAAACCATAAAAAAATTTGGGAAAAACGGGAGTTTTTACGCAAAACCAGTTTTTGACATAATCAAATTTTTTATTTTGCTATAACTCAAAAACTAATCGATGTAAATACTTGAAATTTTCACCAAATGTTTAGATTAGCGTTCTCTATACACCATTAAATTTTCAAAGTATTTTGACTTTTATTAAGCTATTTATAGACAATTGAAATTTTCAATATTTTTAAGTATTTTTTTTTTAAATAACGATAAAATTTTTTTGGCTGCCTAGAAAATCTTGAAAATTTAATACAAGGTTTCTTATAAGTTGTTCCTTAACTGATAAAAAAAAATCTAAAATCGTAAGTCACAATTTTTTTTTTATAAGTGCTCAAAGTTACAATTTATACGAAATATGTAAAAATCACGATAATTTGCAAGTTTTTTTTGTAGTTAAAAAATTCATAAAATTTTTTCTGTTCATACTTAAGGTTCAAAATTTTAACACGAGGTTATGTATAAGCTACTCTTCAAAAAATCTTTAAAAAAAATTTCTACCGGAATTAGAGGAAAAAAATTTTATGACTGTTTGAAATTTAAATATTTACGAAAATTGCATAAAATAGCGATTTATTCTCAAACGATTTTAAATATTTTTTATAATTCAAAAAGTAAGGGTCGCAGATTTTTGAAATTTTCTACCAGCTGTTAAGATTGGTATTTCCTTTATGTCATTATTTTTTTTCAAAATATTATATTGATTTTTAAGCCACTTATAGGCATTTAAAATATTCGATTTTTTTTACATTTTTTTTTTTATTATCGGTGATAAAAAAAAATTTGGCTCGTACAAAATACTTGAAAATTTAATAGAAGATTCCACAGAAGTAGTTCTTAAAGTCATTCAAAAATTATTAAAATCCATAGGCACAATTTTTTTTTATAAGCGTTTGAACAGCGAATATTGACAAAAAATTACATGTAAAATATAATATACTGTATAATATTCTAGACTGACAAAGATATCGGTTTTTTTTAAAATGCTCTAACTCAAAAATGAAAAACCGCAACAACTTGAAATTTTCACCAAATCTTTATATTGACGTTCTCTATACATGGTTAAGATTTCAAAGTATTTTGACATATTTTGACTTATTTATAGACAATTTATATTTTCGATTTTTGTTAAATTTTTGTTTTTAAACATCTATAAAATTTAATTGATTGAGCGAAAACTCTTGAAAATTTTATACTAGGTTTATAATAAGTTAAACTTATCGTAACTAAAAAATATCGGTGATCGGTTAACTCAATTTTTTTTTATAAGCCCTTAATTCTCAAATTTGTATAAAATGTGTAAAAATCACGATAATTTGCAAGTTATTTTGTAGATAAAAATTCATAAAATTTTTTTTGTTCATACTTAAGGTTCAAAATTTTAACACTAGGTTATCTATGAGCTACTCTTCAAAAATCTTTAAAAAAATTTCTACCGGACTAAGAGGAAAAAAATTGTATGACTGTTTGAAATTTAAATATTTACGAAATTGCATAAAATAGCGATTTATTCTCAGACGATTTTAAATATTTGTTATAATTCAAAAAGTATAAGTCGCAGATTTTTGAAATTTCTACCAGCTGTTAAGATTGGTATTTCTTTTATGCAATATTTTTTTCAAAATATTATATTGATTTTTAAGCCACTTATAGTCATTTAAAATATTCGATTTTTTTACATTTTATTTTTATAATCGGTGATAAAAAAAATTTGGCTACTACAAAATACTTGAAAATTTAATCGAAGATTCCACAGAAGTAGTTCTTAATGTCATTCAAAAATTATTAAAATCCATAGGCACAATTTTTTTTTATAAGCGTTTGAACATCGAATATTGACATAAAATTACATGTAAAATATAATATAATGTAGAATGTTCTAGACTGACAAATGATATCGGATTTTAAAATGCCCTAACTCAAAAACGAAAAACCGCAACAACTTGAATTATCATTAAATCTTTATATTGACGTTTTCTATACATGGTTAAAATTTCAAAGTATTTTGACATATTTTGACTTATTTATAGACAATTTAAATTTTCGGTTTTTCTAAATTTTTCGTTTAAAAATAAAATATACTTATATAATATTTATAAATAACATTGTATTATATTCTAGACTAACATATGAACTCCGTTCAGAATCGTTATTCGTATACAATGATATCTATCATTGCATTCAAATTTAACAAATCCATTATAATAATGACCTATCCTATAATCGAGGTGCACTCCACCCCTAACTGTACAGCAGAGCGAGGCCCATCCGGTTCTTTTTTTTTTTAAATCCAAATATTTTAAGTGCAAGGTGTACATAAATTCATATTTTTTAACATTTTAATGCATATTTTCCCAATTTTTAGTGCATGAACTTACGAGTTCTGGTTATGAATATCCTCAATTGTCATAAAAAGCTGTGTTGGCACTTTTACGATTTGCAATTACTTATAACGGAATTCTTTACCTATTTATCAACTAAAATAAAAATATAATAAAACCGCAACTGACTTGATGCTAAACCTTTAATGATAATACAACTTTCATCAATAAAGTCCAATATTAATAATATTTGTAATAACAAAAGGTAATTTCACTCATCTCATCAAAATTTAAATTTAAAAGTCCTGTTTGTTATTTGAATTTTTTTTTTTCGAATCAAATATAGGAGACACATTATTGTTATATGATATTATTATAATTTTTGCAAATAATCCTTATCTACATAAAAAAAATGCATAGAAATTATTCAAACAAAGTAGGAATGTGAATTGTTAAACTATTATAACTTATTATTGAAAACTAAATAAAAAAAACTTAATAACTACAAAAAAAGTAATGATACCTCAATAAAAGTGATCATTAAATTGATGCCACAGATAAAAAAGTTTAAAAAATGTTGCTATAATCCTATATTATTTTTATTATATGATAAATCTATGGTTTATACACACATATTATGTAAGAAAATAGAGTATTAGTATTAACTCTCAAGCTATACAATATGGCGTGTTATCGAAATACTTATGACTACAATTTTTAGTTTTATATATGTATAAATTAATAATTTGTGAAATAGAAAAATGTATATTTCCTTACGAGCATAATAAACGGCTTTGTAAAGCATGTTTTGTCAAAAGGTCCATATACAATTTTAACCTTGGGGTCTTATAGGTTCTTAATCGTACCTTGACTAATTAATTATATTTGTTTGAATAAATATTTAATACTGTTTTCCATTATACTAATATAAAGCTACTATTTTCCTAACATATATATTTCTTTTTTTTTGACTCAGTATGCATACTATAATTAACTTTTATTCTTTATAGATATAATTTTAATGTTCAAGTAGGTACTGCTTGCATTTCTTTTAAAATTATTTTTTTTACAATCTGTAGATTGGTTGGATGATGGAATAGGTACTCCATATAATGCTACACTCCATCCAAGTGTTTTTATAAATGTTTTTATAATGTTTATATTTATTTCGTTTGTGGTTAGAAGTTTGTTCTCTTTGAAAAACAGTTGTTTGACTTGTGCTATGTTATTTTACACCTTTTATCTAAGGCACTTTTCCCGTCACTTGTGACTCTGTTTCTGAGGTATGTATTGTCACCATTTACATTTTTCAACTTAATATCGTCTATGATTATTTAAGTATTTACTTATTGCCTGATTTCAACTAATATTTTTGTCTTTGTCTTATAAATATTCTTATTATGTTCTTATTTAAGCAAGTTATTTAATTTTTTGAAGCATTCTTTCTAGTTTTTCTTCACTGTCTGCTATCATATCAATATCATCTGTAAATTGCAACATCTGAACTAGCATTCAATCAATCATATTCTTTCTTATATCTTTATCTTTCAGATCTTTTAGCGCTTGCTCAATGTAAAAGTTGAATAAATTAGGTGATCAATTACACTATTGTTTTACCCCTTTTTGAACTTTCTCCTCTTCTTATGCATCGAATTTACCTTTAACTACAGCTTTTTAATTTATATATAATATATCTATTAATCTTTTGTCTTTGAATGCTATACCTAGATCATCCATACTATGAAATAGTTTTTCCCATCTATTATTTTCTAATGCCCTTTCCAAATATACAAAAGTTGTATACACAAGTTTATTTATTCTGAATATTTTTTCTTTGATAATTCTGAAACACAGGATTGCTTCTCCTGTTCTTCTATTTTTTCTAAATTCTAATTGACTGTTAAATTGTGCTATATTTTCTTTTCTATCCGTTTGTGTACTATTTTTGTTAAAATTTTCTTCTCATATGATATCAGGCTTAATGTTCTATATTCTTCGTAATTTTCAGCCTTTTACTCTGATTTATGTATCACATTTTCACTTCACATTTTTCGAAGTCTTCAGGCACTTTATCTGTTACATAGGTATTTGTTATTATACTCGTATTACACTAATGTATACAATGCCTACATTTCTTTGGTTCTTTAATTGCTAATTCAATTTTTCCTGTCATGATGGTAGATTCTATGGAATAATTTTTAATTTCTGGGGTTCTATGCCTTTTGTTCATATTTTCTATTTTATTTAACTCTTCTATATATTTCTCCCAAATGAACATTTTTTCTCACCCAAAAGAATTCTTCCATATTTTCCTCTAAAAACATTTGCTCCACTTTTGTATGCTTCAAAAAATTGTTTTATTATTTTATATGTTTTATAATTTTAGCCTCTTGCTAAACAATTATTTACCGACGAACGTATTTCTTGCAGTCATTCCTCTTTTGTTCTTTTAGTTTCCCTGTTTACCACATTTCTCTGTTTTTTTTGTATTCTCTTCTATCCTCTTCTGTTTTTCTATTTTTATACTTTCTTTTTTCATTGCTTCTATTTGTTCTACTAGTTTGGCACTAATCCATGGCTTTATCGGGTGGTTTTTTTTAACTAAAATCTTATCAGCTGTTTTTATGATTGTTTCTTTAAACATTTTCCATATATCCCCATCATTTCCTGGTTTTTTTTTTGTTTTATTCGTATTATTTAATTTACTTCTTCATAAAATTGTGTTCTTGTTTCTTCATGTTTATGTTTTTCTACACACCAATTTTTCTTTGTTTCTTGATTTTTTGTATATTTATTAAGATATTATCTTGTTTCCATAAATACAATATTATGTTCTGAATATATATCTGCCTCTGCATAACTTTTATTTTGCTTTACCTGATTTCTATGTATTTCTCTAACTAGTATATATTCCAATTTATACCTATCACCTCTTCCTGGCATGGTCCAAGTATATCTTCTCCGTTTTGGATGTGAGAATAATGTATTGGTGATTATCATATCCCTTACAGAATTCTATAAGTCTATTACCTCTTTGATTCCTCATTTCAAGCCTAAGCTTTTCTGTTACTCCTAGTTCTGTCCTCTCACTTACAACGAAATTCTAATTCCCTATTATAATTAAATTATTTTTTTTTTGGCTATTTCTATGACTTCTGAAATTTGTTGAGATTTTGTTATGTACTAAAAGCTTTAACCTACATAACTATAATAAGTAAAAAAACAAATGAGAGAAATGGTTTCCAAAAAGCATTGGAATCGTATAAATTTGTTTTATTACTTATTATTCAGTGCCAAGTTCTGAAATGTGTAAATATTGCATTAACATCACTGCTAGTTAAATTGTTAGATATAATGAAGGCCTATGATCTAGAAAATGCATTCTCGTAAATAGCTCAACTTTGAGATTCCTTTGATTTATTGGTTGAAGAGGTGACCAGTATTTGTGCTAAGTAGAGACTATAAACTTAAATTTTAACTAAACTATTATAGAAGAAGAAAAAGCATTTCGATGAGCTTTAGGAAGATCAAACGCTTTCAGATATTAAAGATTGGTTTAGATCATCAGTATTTTACCATACGATTGATACTATATGCTTTCAACTTGACAATCGATTCAAATGTTTGAATTCAGTAATAAACATATATAAGGCGATTCATTCAAGTTTTTTGTCATTGTTTTTTGATACAGAGCTTGATAAAGAAACTGACAAGTTTGCACAAGTATTTAACAATGATATATCTCCGTTTCGCTCACAGATCCAATCAGCCTGAAAATCTTTTAAATGTAGAATAGATAAACTGATTGAAGTAAGGTAGCTTGCTAATCAACATTTAATAGAATGTACCACACAGGCAAGTACTTATCATGATGTTTGCACTGCGTGTCATGTACTTGACAGTTATAGTAACAGTTGCAAAGGCTAAACGACATTTTTTAAAGTTCAAACTAATAAATACTTGATTAAAACATTTGATGAGCCAAGAATAATTAGCTGGCCTATCTGCTGTGGCGGTAATCGCCGGAGTTCGGAGTCTGACTGATGATCGATATGAATATTACGTTTAGTAATTAGTAAAAAGTTTAGTAAATAAGGATAGTTGGTGCCCTCAATGGCACGGCGACAAGATTATTTGCAATGGGTATTATGCATTTTTGGTATCCAATCATCCTTTAAAAATTCATAATGTCTATTAATATTTAATATAATTTCTTAATTTCTACAAGTAATAACTAGACAACTGGTGCTTGACCTAGTTTACTATAGCTAATAATAATTTGTAGTATAAAAAATGTTATTAAAGGTCGATATCAATTTCTCATTTATCAACCAAATATTTTACTAGAAGTCACTAAAGGTTTATGAAATTAGTTCCACCAAGTTGACAGATAAAATCGAACCAATGCCAATATTTTACAAATTAATTTATAGAATTTGCAAATCATCCCTCACTTGGCAATAAACATTTTGTTTTCGCGATTTTTTTGCGAATTTTTGCCAGTCTCATCAAAATTACTGATTTAATCGGAACCAACGCCAATATCTTACAAATTAATTGGAAATTGGTTATTATTTTTCAAATTAAATTTCTAATTTTGACAAGTTTTTTGGGAATTTTCACAAGCCCTATCAATGACAGGACAAATTGGTTCTAAAATATGTTGATCAGGTCACATAATTAGATCCATTTTTCGAATCATTTTAATACAATGCATCGTGATGAAACCATTTAGTCGTTTTGGAGAATTATTAATCCGTTTTATAAAATAATTATTAATTTGTTGAATAGATTAAATAGCCCCCGAGGATATTTCGATCCATGTTGACTGATTGACTTATAATGTATACAATTACATTTTTTTTTAGAATATTTTGTTATTTTTTGTCTAACACCATTAAAGTAAATTAGTAGTTATTAGAAAGAAAGTATATTTTTTAACAATCTTTGGATATATTGTGCTTATGTCAAAAATTTATTTGAGTTTAAAAATAAATTTAAATAGCTTGGTGGTTAAAAATAATTAGTTATATGAAATTAATATACAAATGGTTATTTTTTGTTAAGAGGCAACTAAAACCGTAAATAATGTACATTGTGTCGTCGTTGATAATAACATAAGATATTCGGCAGAACTCATGGGTTTTCTCTAACTGAAATCACTAATACAATAATTTATAAATCAATGATATATTATAATAAAATGTTCTGTTTTATATTATTTTTTTACGCATACTGTAAAATGTTTATTGTGTGTCTATAAAAAATAAATTATCTATTTTAGGTTTTTTTATCAACTGACTTTAAGAATACCGTTTTGGACCATTGTTCGCCACGCAACCGGTGCCCAGGGAACGCAAATGATTATCCGCGTTCAACTAATAGGCCAATACTAATTTCATCATAATGGGATCTGACGGGGTTCGTGCATAACGTTCAGAGGTGACTTCCAACGATTTCCTACGAAAACAATTGGTTGCTTAAAGCCACTCGTGGTACGGCAGTCGGCGGGCCGATGTTTGCACTCATTGGCTCGTCCGTAAACCGACTGACTCCACTATGGTTAGAGATTAACCCTCACAGCTTATAAACGGTCGGCAGCTGTAGGTGAGACTCAGAGTACGCATTGATAAGCTAATAATTTACAAAATAAGTTAAACTTGAAATATTAAAATTATTTATTTTAACATAACCAATAGTTCTAAACAAGATAAAACAGATAACGAGTTATAAATTATGAATTATTAATACATTATTAATTCTTTACATGCATGTTTTGTGTAAAAATAATCATATAGAAAGTTCACCTTGATATTAGATGAATATTATTTGAAATATTTTTTTATTTACTTAAAATGTGTAAATATATTGTATGATCTTATGCTGTATGAATATTACATTACATTTAAATATATTAAAATTTTATATTATAAGGAGACTAAAAATAATATATTTAAAATTTACAATTTAAACTTGTAATCTGTCAGATTGTGACTGCGACTGAGTAAATCTAAGTTATATATTAATTTAGTGATATTGTTTATTGGTTTTTTTTTTTTTTTTTATTGAGGATGAGGAGGAACCAGTAAAATATTTGCCCCTGGGAAACTTTTATCTAAATGTGACATTGTACTTATACACATTCAAGGGAGGTTTTGTTCTTTTATCAAGAGCTCGTAAAACGATAATGTTCTTTGCGTTGTGTTACTCTTAACATATCTATCGCATTCTCTACGTCTTCAACATTGATGCAACACAAAAAATATATGCGCCGGGAGGGAGCAACAAAGTATTTGCTCGCATTTATTCTTGTAGTTAGGGTGAGAAAAGGAAGGGGGTTGCAAAGCGCAGGAACAGCGTCGAGTAGCATATAACCATATATGATATGTATGTATACATTGTTATACTAAATAAAATGATGTGTTTTTGTTGCGATTGTTGACGAGATTAGGGGTAGTCGAGGGGCCGGGTGGAAGACCTGCAAGTAGCGTTAAGTTTGTAGCCGAGCGTATTGGTTGGATTGCGGTCGGTCGGTTCGGTTGAAGCCCCACAACCGTTTTAGGGAGACTGTGTTGGCTTTTTATTAAGTTCACCCTACTTGTTCACCCTTTCCGAACACCGTCCCTTAGACCACAAGCCCGCCACCAACACTATCACTACCACCCAACTCAAAAGCTCCCATTACACATACATACTATACATATACATACATACCTATATATACTGTTTAACATGTATTTATTTATTATGTACATGTATATATCAACATACACACACACACACATTTATATATGCAAGTACCCTAATTAACGTGTTCGGTAAACACGTCATTCATGTCAAAAATATATGATCAATATGTTGATAATTCATTAATTTTATATATTCTCGTATTGTTATATTATGTACCTATACAAATTTTGTAAGCCAAATACAAAAAATAATTAATCAAAACACTGAACGAAAGAAAAATTATTATTGTACACCGTGTACTCTTATCTGAAAAAATTCAAAAACGTGGAAGTCGCTAGTACAGATAAAAATTCACACACACACACACACACACACACACACACATATCCATGACAAATGCAATATGGGTAATCGTATTTTATAAATGCTCCACAAATTATTAGGCACATAAAATTCTATGTATTATGTATGGACGAGAGCCAGCGAATAGATATAACTTCAAATTATACTGCATACTTAGGTACCAATAAGTCCCGTTTTTCGTATCATTGTTCCGTCGTCCCCTGGGGAATCTTCGAGACACTAAAATGTTCCGTTTTTAGATAGTAGTAAGTAATAACGAGGTCAATTTTGATTTGTTGATGAATTATTGTTTCTATTTTATTTAACTAGGTAGTATTTGTGCATGCGATCTGTATACATTGTATTACTGCATAGAAAACGGTTACGAGTGGTGACGGTGAATGGCAGAGGGTAGTGTGTGGTGTGAGTGATAACTACACTAATAAAATATAATATGGTACATAAATACTGCAATATCAGCACAAACAAAATTATTTTTGAAAGTTAAATATTTCAGTGTTACATTAATTTGTCGACCGTTTTATTTACGTAGATGCTTTTTTTATATATACTCATACAAAAAAAAAAGTTGTTTATAATAAAAATGAGCTACTTATTAATAAGTGTAATTAATTAATTAAATTTCTTTGTTCCTTAAAACAATAATAGTACTTAATTTTGCAAATATTTATTATAAATAACAAATAAATTAAATGTTTGTAATTAAAACGATTAAGATATTTTTTTTTGTCTAGTTTTGACTAGAAAAATATATGGTCACCTTAGGTATACTTCATTCATTATAATATGAACATATTATATGTATCATACGATCATTATGACTTATTACTTAATTATTAATATTCAAACCAACCATTGTTTCCAACATCCGAAACGAATAAGAACTTCAAGAAGATTAAACCAACTATAACACTTAATCGTAAAAATAATAATATTTTATAGAACTTTATTAGACAATTAATTATGCAAATGAGAAGTTTTCGATATATTTTATTGTTTCACACAGCATTATAGTTTCATTGAATTTAATTCAATAAATTCTCCAAGTTACGTAGGCGTTTTTATAAGTTTTTTAAAATTATAAATACAAGCGATATGTATATTATTTTTTACGTCCTGGATAATTTCTGGAATCTTGTTTAGTTAATAATCTAGAGCTGCAAATAATTTAACTTTTTTTTTGGGACCAATCACTATGTTATCAAATTTCTATAAATGTATCAACTGATGTTTGTTATCAATGAAATATTTTCTAAATTACGATTACGTTATGTATAAAGTGCTCTGAAAAAATAATAATAAGCTATTTCGATAAAAATCAAAAACCAATTAAGTTAAAAAAAATTAAAATGATGAGTGGCAATAATCAAAATCTAAAGAGATTCAAAATAGTATAATTTTATCAATAATAGAGTTTGGTCCATTAGTATATGATAAAAACATCCTTATTTATAGTCTATACGGCTATAAATAAATCAATATGACAACTAAAACATGTTGTTTAATATCGGCTTTTAATTCAATTCAATTAAATTATAACTTCTAAAATAGTATGCATTTAATTATTATATTCCGAGTAATTTAGGACTATTTTGGTCTTGTATTTATAGAAATATACATGATGCAGGAATTAGTATTTGATTTATTTATACCAGTCCTGTGAGTGTATTTTGATCACAAATAGTAATTATAAAATAACAATAGCTTAATCATTGCTACCATGGAAATAATAAGTTATTAATAAAATGCTACGTTTAAATTTAATATCACTAGCGTAGGATATAGGGTGCATTTGTATATTTTTATTTCTGTGAGACGTAGACTTCTGCTGTCGCTGTCTTAAGTATGTGAAATGTATTGTTGTTAAATGTATAAACAGTATGTTACAATGTTAGGTATATTGTTTAAAACCGTATAATGTATCTCATGGGCGTTCTCATGGGGGATATAGGGGATAGATCCCCCCCCAAGGTACTTTATTTTCTTACATATTAGTAATAAACGTTTTATCTACTTTTGATATGCGTTTTCATTATTGACTAGATATTATTTCTATTTTTTTTTTGCTATTT
The DNA here is from genome assembly GCA_034509805.1 of Sipha maydis. NCBI lineage: Eukaryota > Metazoa > Arthropoda > Insecta > Hemiptera > Aphididae > Sipha > Sipha maydis. Next base: position 223,877 of record JASXSY010000189.1, on the reverse strand, counting down.
TATTTATCGTGATTATTGATTCCACCAGCTATAAACAATATTATTATTTATCACATTTTATTTTAAAATTGATTTGTACTATATTTTTGTAAACAATTACACCGTCAACCACGATCTTAGAATAACCGTCAACTATACCCATTCCCAGCGACAGACAAATTGTGTAAGTAAGATACAGAATGTTAACATTATCACAACTTGCAAACATTATGTTAACCAGAAGTAATTATCAAACAAAATATTGCAATTTACAATTTCTATTTTAAAACATTTGCTTCCTTTTTATTAGAAAATCGCTTTGATTCTGGACATGAATCTTACTGTAAAACGGTTAAATAAAAGACAAAAAAACTGTGCTAATCCATTTTCAGACGTGGCATTAGCCTGTCCAGAAGATTATTATAAAATAACAATAGCAATTCCTTATATTGATTAATTTATAAGTAATTTAAAGGAACGATTTCTTGTGCATACAAATATTTTTGAAGGTATTATTTAATTTATAATTATTATATGAAAATGTGAAATATTATATTGATTCATTAGTTGGTATCTTATTCAAAATTTTTTTAATTTAGGTTTTCAGTGTTTATTTTCAAAGGAAATTGAACACGAATCATTCGAAAACTTGTCAAATTTTACCTTGACAATGATGTTCATACAGTTATTGCGGAATTGAAAATATGGCAATCAAAGTTAAAGACAACAGATAAATTTCCTAAAACGGCCATAGATGCATTACGTTTATGTAATTCTGAAATTTTTCCAAATATCTACCAACTTTTCAAAATACTATGCACCTTGGTGGTCTCTACGCAACTCCAGAAAGAACATGTTTGAAAAGACTTAAAACCTATCTATGAAACACAATGACTGAAGTAAATAGTAAATTTATTAAAACCATATTTAATTGTTTTTCTTATATTATGATTATATTTCCTAGGACCGTCTTAATGGATTAACATTGTTGGTCATTCATAAAGAAGTGCCTATTGATACAGAAAAAGTTCTTGACATTTCAGCTCAAAAATCGAGAAAAATCGATATTTTAATTTGAATTTAACATAAAATTAATTATTAAAATAAATAATTTAAACTGATTCATAACATTTTTTTATAGTTAAAATAAAAAGTACAATAAAAATGACTTAAATTAATTATTTGATGCTTTCAACTAACATTATTTTAATATTTATTATTATAATATAGGAGTTATGAGACAAAACCTTTACGGCTTATTTTGTAACAATTGTTTTCATCCCCCCTCCATTGAAATATCCTGAGAACGCCTCTGATGGATCTATCATTTCAAATTACAAATAAAAAGATGTTCAAAATATTTTGACATTTACTTAAAATCAAAATTCTTGAATGAAACGAGGGAATTTTATGATTTAAAAAAAACGATTGATTTTAAAATGTACTTGCTAATATTATAGAGGTTTGATTTACTTATACTGAGTGTTCGACTTTGGGGATGCAGGGGAACAAAGTACTTCTATTAATTTTTTTATCATTTGTGCATACCCAAAAATTTTTTTTGTAACAACGCAATAGATTCTTATGATACGTACAATTTAGTATTTTTATCGAAAACTGCATCATAACTTATTTTATTGATTATTTCATTAAAAAATTTTCAAATTAAAACGGTATTTTATAAAATGACAAATTTAAATATGAAAACTATTATAGATATAACCATAGGCACAATTTGAGGGGGACTTGGAGAGGCTTAGCCCCTCCAATATTAAAATTAGCCCCTCCAAAAATGTATATTTAAATTAAAGTATTAAATCCTTCATTAGTTATCTAATCTACATAATACAGCAAACGTTGTTTGAAAACAATTGTTTCTAAAGTTTAATTCTGGAAACACGAAACAGGCCAGTGCAACATGATTTTCAACGATGAAAAAGATTAAAAATTGGCTTCGAACATCTATGAATCAAGATAGATTTACAGATTTGTCATTAATTTATATAGAACGAGATTTATCAAATGAATTGTCTAACGAAAAAATATTAGAAAAATTTGCAATTTCTAACCGTTGGTTCCAATTATACTAATATACTTAATAAATTAATATAATATATTACATTTATTTACTTAAATGTCGTTATTTTTTTCATACAAATATTTGTAGTTTTATTAATAAATGCATTAAACTATATTAAATGTAGGAAAGTGGGTGAGAAAAATATGATATCACCATATCGGTAGTGAATCGGGTGTGTGGGGGGCAGAGCCCCCCATGGTTCTGTTTTATTTAAATATGTTATGCCCCTCCAAGTTAAAAACTGAAATTGCGCCTATGGATATAACGATTATTCATAAGGTGTAGAAAAAATCATAATTAAGTTCTGTTACACGCGAGCCATTTTGAATGTTGTCACAGAAAAGTGGCGCCACTGACAAAAATAAATTTTCTTTAATTAATGTTACATATTTTGTGTCATCACGATATCGTGGTGGCACAAACTCATTTGTGTGGTCGGTTTTCGCTAGAAAACGCATTACAGTAAGAAATGTATTAAAACACTGCACTAATTTTATAGAGACCACGTCATATATGACCACAAGTCTAATAGCCTCTAGAAAGTTCGATGAATAATATGTTTTAGAATAATAGATTATGATATTTCTAGACCAGCGGTTCTCAACCGGGGGTCCGCGAGTAGGTATTAGGGGGTCCCCGGAAAAAAAAGCGTAATGGCGGAAAAATTGAAATTTGTTGTAATTAATTAAAATTACTTGTGAAACTAGTAGTGAAATATTGTAAATGTTGTAAATAGGTTTTTCGTAACTTATACGATTTAGTATAAGTGTATAATAAGAGTATAATACTATAATAGGTATAATATATCATTCTAAATTTCTAGTGCCGGGAATAATTAGGAAATATTCAGAAGAATATTTGTGCCACGGGTTTTCGTTCATTACGATTGATAATGTCGCTAAACCTGAATGTGTTATCTCTGAGGAAATACTAGCTAATAGCAGTATGAAACCTTCACAACTTACTCGTCATTTGATTACTAAACATTCAGATTTAAAGGACAAAGATGTAACTTTTTTCAAACGTTTACTTGAAAATAAAAATAAGTGCAATATGCAAACCTACCTCTCTTCTGGTAATGCTAACGTAGATGCAGTTGAAGCATCGTTTCGAATTAGTTATAATATCGCCAGAAGTGGTAAAAATCACACAATCGGTGAAAATTTGATTTTGCCAAGCATTAAAGATGCAGTTCATTGTATATTCGGAGAAAAATATGTCAATAAAATAAATGCTATCCCACTATCAAATGACACAGTCAGTCGTAGAATCAAAGACATTTCTTATGATATTGAGAAGACAATACTAAAAGACATCAATAACAGTGAATTGTTTTCCATTCAAGTTGACGAGAGTACTGATGTAGCACAATTAGCTGTTTTGTTAGTTATTGCAAGATATATAAAACAAAATGAAAGCGAAGAAGGTCTTTTGCTCTGCCATCCTTTGACTGGACGCACAACAGGTGCAGATATTTTTCATGCTATTGATTCTTACTTCGCCGAAAAAAAAATAAAGTGGTCACAATGCTGTGGTTTATGTACTGATGGTGGAAAGTCTATGTCAGGTTGTTACTCTGGTCTTCTTGCACGTGTTAAGGCAGTATCTCCACTAATAAAGTGGACTCATTGTTGTATCCATCGGCAAGCTCTTGCATCGAAACCTCTTCCTGCAGATTTGAAAGACGTTCTGGACGATTCTTGTAAAGTGGTCAATTTTATCAAGTCTCGCCACACGAACTCCAGAATATTTTCATTATTGTGTGAAGACATGGGAATTCTTCACAAAACCCTCCTTCTTCATACTGAGGTTCGATGGTTATCACAAGGTAAAGTCCTTACTCGTTTGTTTGAACTTAGGCATGAAGTTCAAATGTTTTTTGAAGACCACCCTTTTCGACTGTCATCAAAATTTAACGACCATGAATGGCTTCAAAAACTAGCATACTTATCCGATGTTTTTTTGAAATTAAACAATCTAAATTTGACTCTTCAAAACAGTGCAGTGACAATATTCCAAGTTAATGACAAAATAGAATCTTTTGTTAAAAAGTTAGAGTTTTGGAAAACGTGTATTGAGAATAACCAACCAGAAATTTTTAAAGCCCTGCATGATTTTCTCAGTGAAACTGATATGAACTTATCACAAGGCATCAAACACCAAATTGTTCAACATTTGAATGAGCTTAAAACAGCTTTTGCAAAATACTTCCCTAAATGTGGAAAAGAAGACCACTGGATTATGTTCCCTTTCAGTGAAATTTATTTCAAATCTGCAGTTTTATCAGCCCGTGAAAAATAAAAATTGATTGAACTGAAAACGGACTCTTCATTCCAAGCAGCATTTCTTGAAAAAAAATCACTGATCACCTTTTGGGCTAATGTGAAAGACGAATATCCTGAGCTTTCTTACAAAGCATTCAATGTTTTGCTACCGTTTATTAGTGGAAAATACGAGCTCTGTATTAGTGGAAAGAGCCTTTTCGTCATACACATTTATTAAAAATAAGTACCGCAATAGACGCTCGGTGAGTTCAGACTTACGAGTTTATTTATCATCCGTGGAGCCAGATTTCAAAAAGTTAAGTGCTAGCAAACAAGCTCAAGGATCACATTAAAATTACATTTTTAACTCAATATTATTTTTTATTATTTATTTTTATACATACAATGTATTGCGCATGTTGATCAAAATAAATCAAATTTTTCATAATTAAACTTATTTCGTAAATTCATATCTATCTTATGTAAAATTATATGACAAATTGGCATTTGGAGGTCCGTAAAGTAGTAGTGAGTGGTCAAGGGGTGCGTGAATGAAAAAAGGTTGAGAACCGCTGTTCTAGACTATACCTATGGGATATAAATGGCTATCAGATGATTTGTCATGATAATTCGTCACTGTGCGTAGTAGGACCTTTGAATGTAGAATACAATTATCAATATAATAAAATTATAAATCTAAAAATTAATATATTTACATGAATACTCTGTGTTCGAAGGTATTACCAAGTCTCGTGATTCTTCATGATATATGAAAATATATCATTTGTATATTATGTTGTTCAAGTTTTGTATGTAATCGTTAACGCAGAAGAAAAAAAGAAAAAAATTTGTCGATATAAAGTTCTTCCTTCAAATAATTCTAGATAAATTAATAATATTTTCAAAACAACTACATAATATTATGCACTATACACTCAAAAAATTAAATTTATGTATGAAATGTACTAAAAATAAATGTGTGGCTACTGTATGAAAACCATATGGTGTGGTGGCACTATGTCTTCAGTGGCGATAAAGTGCTTGTATAAAAACGGGTTTAATAAACATTATTCATAATTAAGGTTCTATAAATTGTAGCTTTGTAAATACGATAAGTTCCTTAAAGACTTGAATATCATATTAAATGTATAAAATTGATAGGATATGATATTTTTTATGGAGACAAAATTTTAGGAAGTTGACTACATGATTTTAAGTCAATAAAACATCTAAACTTCGAGATTTTCGTATATTAAAGGACTCAAATAATTGATTGATTAATTTAAACTATTATAAGTTACAATTAATTCAATAGCAAATTCATCTTATGAAAACGTAATAAATATAATAGTTGCTTGGAAAAAAATACATTAAACCCTAACCAAATATAATCATTGTTATTACTACAATATATTTGGCCACCCACTTTTTATTCCAAATAGCTATGTAAGATCTTCAATAATTAGTGTTAAAAAAAAATGCAAAAGAAATTTTATGACCAAAAATAAATCAATTGGAAGATAAACTACACAGATATTATGGAACAACTTAAATAAATTAACAAGATTTTATTATATATTTGTGGGTTTGTTAGGATATAATTTATAATTTATTAAAATTTATGATAAAGTAATGACTACCACTAATACCTTTATTATTGTTTATATAATTAATAAAAATGGTATTTGGGGGCAGGAGCGGATTTAGGTATGGGGTGGCCCCTGGGCGGAATGCATTGTGGGGGCCTTTTACACATAAACAAGAAAATATATTTTTTTACTTATTAAATAACCTTTATTATTATATTTAGTAGTAGTAACAATAATTGTACCTATATAATAATAAATTAAATTAATATTCAATATTATTTAATTAAATATGTGTAAATATAAATAAAATATTATTTTTCTGTATCTTCATTTAAATAACATAAAATTATGGGGGGCCCCTGGGCTGCAGCCCACTCAGCTCTCCCCTAAATCCGGCACTATTTGGGGGAAAGGGTTAGGGGACATAGCACTTACAATTTTTTAACGTAAAAAAGTGATAGAAACGCTTTTTTTCAAAAGCCAAATCCACCGACTCATATGCGTGCGGAAGGGAATGCTAGTTATCCCATACATCTCCCGACATGTTATAAATGGGGTCCAACAGTTTCAGTCTAAAAATTAGGGTCTCGTATTTTAACTGACGTTCAAATTAAATGTAATTTATTCTAAAATATTTGATAAAAAATAAATGTTGTTTCATAATAGAAAAAATTAAATTAAATTTTTTAAATTTTCGCGCAAAAACTTAATATAAACTAATATTAATATATATACATATGTATAAAATATTATATGAAAAAAAACGATTTAGCCAGTAGCCACGTGCTACCACATTTCCTGTGTTCAAGTCATTCGATACAACTATGATCGCAATCCGATCATATTAGTCGGTGTGGTCATCAACTACCACCTGCCGTTTCAATTTCTCTATAACCTTGTTAACGAAAATAGTATCGATATTAACGAATGTATCCAATACATTATGTAGATGGCACGTGCTCATTCGTTTACTTAAAACAAATTGTGAAACAACATTTTATCTGGTCACTACTTTTAATAAACTTAATTTAGAATTAAATTAATCAATTAGCAACAATGGCTTTTGACTGGTTTCTGCAAAATATATTCATAATATATAGGTAGTCAATACATTTAAAATAAAATAAAATACTTTGAAATTGAAAAGAAACACAAATTTATTTATTATACTTAACATATATTTTACTTATTGAATAATTTTAATTATGATGATAATTTATTATAAACACGAATTGAATAGTATAGTTTATATTTATCTAAAACACGATAAATTATTTTTTGATAAGTTTAAATAACTAAAAACATAGAAAATGTACTAATTACATTTAAAATATCTGATATAATTTATTTTTATTTTAAACAATTTATGACAAAATATTCATCGATTCTAAACATCGTATGGCTTCATTGTGAGTAGCTTCTGTAATCTATTAATTTGTCAGTTGTATGAATTTTTCAGTGATTTTTTGTTTCAAATGCTAGAGATAATGTAAGACAACTTCTAAATAATAAAATTGGAAATTATTGTATAATGACATATGATCGATAAGCTTGCATGTTTACCTAATTTAATTTGAGTTTTTTCTTTGGAGACATTTAAAATCTTTAGTTAATGCTAATCTAAGGAATAATCTCCAAAATGTTTAAATTTTTAAAAATTCAGTAACATTTTTATTTTTTATTTATTTCAACTTCATTCAACGTAAATTAGCTAATTTTTGAAATAAGAAAATAGTTTATTTGTAAAAAAATTTATTTAATCAAATCTAGTGTTAAAATACCTGTTGATATTTGAAAAAATGCAAATTGTTGTGTATGTACACACTGAAAGATTTATAAATTTAAAAATCATAAAAAAATTGTATTTCAGTATTGCCTATCTTTCAATGAAAATCCCATTAATGGAGTACGTAGAATAATGCAAGATATATTTATAGGCAAATGTATGTACAATTAAATATAATATAATTCTCATTTATTGGTTTTAAAAGGAAGTCAAAATTATTTCATGTATAAATCTGCACTAGTTTTTGGTTAGATTTAATAATACATTTTTTAACTTGATTATTTTTTTATTTTTATTGTTTATTATTTAGATGCTGATGAAAAAATGAAAAAAATATCATGAAATTTCTATCAATGATATTAAAAGACGATTTAAATTGTAGATGGCATGCCATGGCACAAGCATCAGAACATATTAAAAACACGTAAAAAGAAAAGAAAAATATTATAATTTGATTTTACTTTGTTAATTTTAAACAGATTATTTTTTATAAAATTTAATTATAATTCTTAATTATAAAATAATTTATTCATATATATTGGGAATTAAGGCATTAATATTTTTTAATTAATTTTTTTTTTAAATTTAATAAATGAATAAGAAATAATGTTAAGTAACTATTTATAATTTATGTAAACTACACAATAATTTAACTGTATACATTTTTTTAAAGTAAGCATCAGCTTGCATAGTGTCTAAAGTAAAGCTTTTATTATAATTTTAACAATCCATAACAAAGTATTTAGTTTATTATTTTTTATATAAGATTATGATACCATGGTATAGTAAGGAAAAGTATACATATTTTAAATACATTTTTTTCTAATTAAAATGGAAAATTAATAATATTCATAACTTGTATACACGGCAATTTGTTGACTAAAGAAACAATTAAGAAACACAATTTTTTAATTGCAATCCTTGTTATTTGTAAATACATTATTTGAAAAAAAAAAATGAAGAATCGTATTCTATAAACTATTTACAATATTTGACAAATATATAGGGAGAAAACTTAAATTAATACTTCCATGCATGGCATCTCATCATTAAACAGAATATTTCGAAAAGAACTATCAATGATATATTAAAAATATTTAAAAGCAATAAAAATTCTAAAAATTACTAACATATAATGTTGTCGGAACATTTTAAAACAATATTATCATAAGAATAACTTTCAATATTTTGAAAAATTACTATGGGAACGTAAGATTTTCTGTCAAATATAGATCCAAAATATTCTGAAAATATTCTGACAATTTTTCTCGAATATTCATAAAATATTTAAATTTGATTATCATGAATATTATTCAAATATTGTCAAAGTATAATTTTATTGTGTGGGTTTCAATCCGAGGTCACTAGACAGAAATATTTTGTGTTACCATTTGAATGAAACACATTGGTGTACATTCAAGTATCGCGCACTTCACTGGTTTGAGTGAGTGTTGTTTGTTTTATGTATTGTGTGGTTTAATAAAATGATTTTATAGCCCTTTTTATGGTTAAAATCCAATGGACTGTATATTACACATGAACAATAGTCCAGGTACAATTGTCCCTTTTTATCACCCTTTTGATCCAAAACCTTTATAGCACGGAGTCTAAAGCACTAACTGTATAAGTTACGAGCACCATTTATATAATAATAGTTTCCTATGCATATACACAAATTAACAAACTAAGAAGTCCGGTAAACACAGGTGTTTATTTACTTTTCATGTATCAGTAGTCAATGGACCCCTCATATTATAAAGGTTACGTGTAAAAAGTGTATTGCCGTCCAGCATTGTATTTATTAACTCATTTCCGTGTGAACACTGTGAACTACATCACTAGGAAGTGGTAAAATACTAATAAATAATTCACAAAAAACAAATAATGAATAATGTAAAAAATATTATCTAGAAATTTATACAACAATATTTTAAATTTAAAATATTTGAATTTCAACACTAGAGATTCGTATAATATCCCATTCAGTTATCGAGCATTTCACTTGATAGCTTTTATAAACGAATAAACTAATTAATGAATTAAAAGCAGATATTTGATAAAATGTAAAAACTTTTTTATTTTTAACAAAGATGAAAGCAATTACAAACGATGCAATTGTATTGTAGTGCTGCAATTTGTAATTATACTTGCAAACTGATATGATTATAAATACGACGGTAATGAAAAAAATATTATTTTCCTTGTATGATTTTAAAAATCTATCTGCTTTTTCACTTCTCTTTAGTGCTACAACCTAATAACCGACTATGGAATACGATAGATATCCGTTTGGATGAACATTAGCTGTCGATTTCCCATGTCCGTACGAAGGATTCTCACGACTAGAATATCCTGTGGGCGCGTATCTTCAACATCAACTAAACTCAAAGTAAACAACTACCCGCCAGTGATATCAATTTACCGATATATATCTCGTGTAGTTTTGGTTTTTAATTATTTGCTAAACGATTAGCCGATTACGTCGTTTACTACATGTACGTATAGACAGACAGTAGGCACACTCGGTTTGACAGCGTATTATATTATTAGGTAATCCGTAGCAGCAGACACGTGGCGCACACGCGCACACATTTTTTATCCATCGGACACCACGCGCCGATTATCTTGTCCGTATATTTTATACAGACTACTGTCCATGGCCGTTCAGACATTTGTACTTCGCTAAGTATATAATATTACGATCATTGAAATTACTTTAGGATACAACATTTATATAGCCTGTACCGCGGTCTTAATAAATGCAAATCATCATCGCGTCGTTTCGTAGTAAACTATTAGGGTGAGTAGAAACTATGAATTTTAACAATAAACCCCTAATTTTTTTTTCTACAAAATCCCTCGATGTAAATAGTAAACAATTATCAAAAAAACTACTCATACAACCCGTTATATTTTTTCATACAAGTTCTTTAAAACGTTGCTCATTATATGTAATTTTTAAATTAGTAATTAATATCATATAATATTTGTCGATAAAACTATATGCATAGCTGTGGCCCGTGGTACACATACCATAAACAACAAATAGGATCAGATTATATGGATATTTTGTATAAACACTTAGCGTCATTTTATTATACGATTTTCATTGGCAGCAAATTAAAAAGAAAAAATGTATTCTGAAAAGTTTTCAAAATATTTTAAAATAAATATGTTTATATTTTTTTAAAATTCGGTTATTTATTAATATAGTAATCGCTAATTTATACTATGAACTATTAGGCTTAGATCTTGTAAATAGTAATTTAAAAATAATATATATATAAAACATAAAACAAATATTTTAAATACTAGATCCGGATTATTGGTACTTTTTTGTACAATCATATCATTTTTATATATTTGAAAATTATATTAAATTATCCGATTGCAAATCGAAAATGATTTTAAGAGTATGTTAAATATTTTATAAATAATATAAATAAAATATATATATATATATTTATATATGTGTGTGTATGTGTATTTAATATCAACAATCTACTGATATCATCGAAAACAACTTATCTAAAGTACAATAAATCCAATCTGGTGAACTGCTATACCGTATGATAATTTATTGATAATGATTCGTACATAACCGTTCAAAAGTTTGATTATAGAAAAATACCAACTTTGTGAAGCACGTACATTTTTAGTTGTAGAAATAAAAAAAAAAGAGACTCGAGTTAAAGTAACTATAAATTTATGGTATAGAAATCTTCAGGGAATTATCCGTTTACCGAATCGGAAGAGTGAGTCTGCTTATATATACGTATATATTTGTTATAACAAATGAGCTATAGCTATTAGTCAATTATCATCGTTAATCATAATCTTTGAAATATATTATGACGCGTAAACAACTGAATATATATATAATTCTTTAAGGTTATATTTTGATATTATGTGATGATATTTTTGTTTCACAAAATAGTCATTCATTGATCGAATGCAAACAAGATAGGTAATAATATACAAACGACAAACTACGTAGTAACCTTACCTCTCCAGGACATTTGTATTTTTTTTTTTACACTGCACACGCATTGTTTTTATAATATTATTATTAATAACAGCCGTCGTGTACACAACCTGCACATGAATTCAACCGATCTCGGTTGCACGATCGTCCGTTGGAACAACGTACATTTGTGCATCGTACTGCAAGTACTAAATATATATATATATTGTGCGTGTATGTAAGTGTGTGTGTGTGTGTGTATGTGTGTGTATGTGTGTGTATGTATGTAAGAGTGTCTAATTAGGCACCTGTGATTGGTTACTCTTTGGAGTGGATATTATTTTATTTTATCGCATATCACCCGGCAAAGGAAACGCGTTAACAATAACGAATACAGCGTTGGCGGGGGCAGGTGACCATGTAACATAATAACAGCCTTTGGGTTCGTTGGATCGGAAGTTGACGTGACCAAGTTTAGTGTTGTGTGGCCTACGTGTATATTGTGTTTTATATCATTCCAGACGAACGACGCGTCCGCAGACATTACCGTCCTGGGCGTACTATCCCATGACGGCGGCGGTCGCGACGATGGTTATATAGCGACCGGGCTGGGATATTATACACGTAATGACGAAACAAAACCACGACCGATGAATGTGTGCCCGAACGGCATACCTCTGAATAATATAAGAAAGTCATACTCGGGAAAACGATCCGAAAGTATACATTATGTTTATAGTTTACAATATTGAATAATAAATACAATTCGATCAATATGTTTAATTGTGATCCGAACGGTGTTTACGTCAATAATACGATATTATATCGTGTAAATTTACATAATTTATACACATGTATTCGTGGAAATAAAATGCCAAAATAATATCATCCGTAAGATTTATTATATTTTTTTAAATTTTTTTTTGTTCAAACTTCAATAAATAAGTGTTATTTTGTTATTTCATAGGATTCTATTATTATGTTAAGAGTCATTTGCCAAATGTATGCGATTTACTGAAAATAAAACACGAACTAAATTAACTTTTATAACAGAATCGTTTCACTATGATTCTTGAAATAAAATACAGAATTTTTTTATTTTACATTATAGCTCTATAAATAATTTAAATTAAAAAATAGGTATTCGAATAATATGATTGCTATAATACAACGTAATTGTATTAAATAGTAAAGTATATAGGACTATTTAAGATTCATGGCACTCTGGATATGGAGCGTTATTTATCTTTGTGATTAATAAATTCATCAATTTTACTATGGATAATATCATATAAAATTTACAAAAAGATACACTGTAAAGATGATTGACAATCGTATAATAGTTTAATTTAATTGTTTTTCATTGCCTTGAATTGTTAAGTAACTCTTATTTTCATTACAATTTATAATTATATATTTTAAAATGTAACTTTTGGGACTTCTAAGTTAGTCAAAACAGATTACATTACATTTTGTCAAACTACTACAGTAGGCATTACTTTTTAATACTGATAAGATTTTACTCGTCATTCATTATTTTTTTATAAATAATATAAATTTATATTTTTCATACGTTATGTTTGTGATTAATTTTTATCCGTATCCGTCTATATTTTGTACACAAAAAATTACAAGAATTTTTTATTTAAATAAAATAATTTTGGTTATAAAGTTTAACTATATTTCATAATGCTTTATAAAAATCAACAACAAAAATATAGATTTCAAATAAACGGGTTTTTTTTTTTTTAGACTAACAGCAAAATTGCTTTTTGAACCGTCAGAAATCTTTTATCTTTTCACTCTTTGTTTAGGGTTTATTATTGGCACGTGCTTGGTCAGATGCATAAACACCGCGCCTTAGGAACACCCGTAGAGACAATTCATTAATGGACGAATATTTTAAATGAAAAAATAACAAGTCCCCCATATATACACTGACATTGACGAGAGTATTTCGCTACTAAAAACACAGAATCACACTTGAAATGATTAATATACATGTAAATGCTCTTTAAAATATGGGTCAGTCACAAGATATTATCCATGCGCGATACAATAACATAAGTAATACCTACTCTACATGTGTTATCTAACAAAAACATTTAATGTATAATATTAATGTTCAATTACATTAAAAATAATAATTAATAATTTTATTAAATCGTTCGAATAAACAATATTTTTCCTTTGATTTGACGTTTAGACTTAAAAGTGTAAATAAAAAATTATTTCAGTTTAAAAATGGGCATCTTTTTAAAATATGTTTAACTATATTTTTTTAGACAGTTTTCAAAATATTATTCTTCGATTATTATATAGAATAGTAGTACGATATAATACAAAAGTATTAATTGGAATGTGTACTGAAAAATGAAATGATTATACATTATGGGAACTTACATACATTAAGCAAATATCATTGGGTATCGTGGGATTTTGAAAATGCGTAACCGCAGAATCTCGCTTTTCTCTGCGATACTACGCACAGTAATAGATCTTGTCCAACACGAATAGGAATGGAATGGATCTGAACGTGTGACTCTACGATGTAACTCGACTCGAGTTACTGGGTTGACAGGACATAGCGCACGATGGACTACAAGACGAGACTGATAGGTAAGAGTGAGAGAGAGTGAGAAGGGAGATATTTAATACAAAACCGTTTTAACCCTATGCTTGTATATTTGTGTCTCAAATTTCTAGAGAGAAAAAAGTATGAAAAAAAAAAAAAACGTTGGCCGGACAGTCAGTGGAAGTAATAATTATGCCATGTCCAGGAAGTTTAAGTGTTGATGACCGGAAATAAGGTGAACGGTGCACATCCCTACAGCAACCCTGGGTAGGATCCAATATCAAATTTGTATCAAAACCCTAAACCGACATCCTCTTTGCCGCCAGGTAAGGTTAATACCCTTCCTATTTATTTTTAAACCATTTTTCTTTTTGCATGTTAGAATAATATATTTAAAAACAGTAATACTTTAAACACATTAATGGGTAGTTGAAAATTTAGAATTTATTTGTATACATATATAATAAATACATTTTCATTTAAAATAAATAAAAAAAATGAGGAATTTTAAACGTTTTTATTTTATTGTAGAGTAAACATTGGTTTATTTTTTATACAAACACATTGTATATTTTCCATTGCATACATAATTTATAACTGTATATTATACGAATATATTCTCATTAACATTTAAAAACAATTAATTTAACTATTTTATAACTTATACTAAGCATAATTTATCAAGGAACGAAATATTATATTATATTTGAATTATAAGAACCCTGAAATAAAATACTTATTACATTTTTAACTATTTTGAGTTTAAAAAAATATTGAAAAATACTTTGGAAAGTAAAACTAATTGTTATAAACTTTAAATGTATTTACTTTTTCTCATTTAGTGAAATTAAATAGCTGTAATTATGAATTTTATTTTTCTAATAATTTGTTAAATCTATTAGGATTAATTATATTGTACCGATTGATATATTTATTAACATATTTATCGAAATGTTTAGAGTGCAATGGTATTGAAAATAATTAACAATGGTTTATTTTAAATAAAAAGGTCAAGACTTTTTTAATTAAAGTAAATCTTTCAAATGAGTGCTTTTAAATTTTATAAAAAGCATAATATATTAATTACTTAATTTACAATATATTTCAATTATCCTTGAGTTTAATAAGTTATACATGACATTGGTGGTGTTACAAAATAACTTATACACATACAATAATATGTCACTTTATAAATATAATTGATGATATATCTAAATTATAAAAATACTAAAAAAAGTCTACATCAAAAATAAATAATATATTAACTCTATGAAAACATTATACTAGACATTCTTTGGTAATACAGTTTAGTCTTAAAAGTAGTCCTGTATAGCTGTTTAATTTACTAAGCGTAAATTATATCATACAGAACCATACTCATAATCTTATATTGCTCTTTAGAACTTTTACACGTTGTTTTTAAAGTATGGGATAACCGATTTATTTTTAAAAGCGAATAGATATTCACTGTCGCTTTTACCGTTATTTTTTTGTATTTTAATTTTAAGGTAGTTATTATTTCATAAAAAAAAATATCAAATGTTATATTATAATATACAGTCTAAGAAATTCATTACAATGTTACTGAACTAATTAATCCTACCCTCTAAAATCGGAACATTATTCAAAATTTTATTATTTATAATAAGAAATGATGTTATTAATAATAAGAAATAAAAAATAAAAAAACTTTTAATTTTTTCCATTATACTTCAATTTTTTTAAAAAACAGACACTAATAAATTCTTTAAACTAAATTATAACCATTTCTTGAAAGTTGTGTAGATGAAAATTAGTTAAAACATAAATTACTCAATGAACTCATATATTTTGAAAAATCATGGAATTAATTAAAAAAAAAAAAAAAAATTATGGATGATAAGTACAATATAATTTTGTAACCCGAGTAAAAACAGTAATATCTGTTACAAAATATTGGTTAAATATAATTTATTTTCAAACGATTATCTTATACTAACCATTATTGTTACTTGTATTACTTTTTAAAAGCAATTTGTAATTTTGAAATATATTTTAAAAACAGAAATTTTATGACAATTCAAAATTTGAAATAATTTACGATAATGGCAACAAAAAATAAGATAAAATTGGTGAAAAGATATGTTAGCTGAATGATTATTATAAATTCATGGTTCATTATTTTTTAATAATCTCTGTAGTTACTCTATTATGTTAATAGTGTTAATTTTTACGATATTGATGTTGTATTTCAATTATGTTTTATTTAGTAAATCAACATATTATGCAAATGTTATTTAAAGCTGAAAGAATATTTTATTTTATAATTATAGTTTATTCAACAAATTAACATTCTTATTTCCATAACTTATATATTTATCAATAAATAATAGTTTTATTTCAATTGTATTTGTTTTCTAAAGTTTTAAATTATTTTATGTTATGATGAAAACTACATTGAATTAAATTAGGTACTCAAAAAAAAAAAAAAAAAACCAAAAAAATACTGCTTATGCGTGAACATATCATAATTATATAAGTCATACAAAATTGTGCTTTAAATAATGTATCACCAATAAAAGCAGAAATTTAAGTTTTAACTTGACAATTTTTTTTTTTTTTTTACACTAAAAATGAATACAAAAGATGGTACAGAAAAATTTTTGTTACATTTGGAAAAACGTGTTGGGTGCTGGATGGCCTGAAATTTGTTCCCACTCCGCCTTTTGCTGCATAATCTTGAGTCGTAACGTCATCGCTGTCAGCGAAAAATATCACGTTACAACGATTGAAAATACTCTTAGATATTAAAAAACAATCTTATTGAATCGAACGGTGTATCAGATATTATAGTATGTCTGAGTGCCGTGTGGATTTGCGGTTTGTACGAAACAGTCGCGAAGCGCCCGAACGTGCATACGAGTGCGTGTATGTGTGTGTGTGTGTGTGTGTGCGTGCGTGCGTGCGTGCGAATGTGTGTGCAGACCATTGATTGCGAGCGCATTCGGTTCAGCTGAAAAGAGCGCCAATCGGAGTGTCGGGAAGTGGACACCAGTTGTGGGTGACGTAAGTGGCGACATACGAGGACACGTTGCGGCGTCCCTTCTGCGGTCAACCCCCATCACATGGCATTAATCGCCATCGTGTCGAGGGTCGTCATCGTCGTCGCTGCCACCGCCGCAGCCGTCAGTGAAGTCAAAACCAGTGTCTCACGAGCATACGCACTGGTTGCAAGCCGTGCGACGAGTGTGCGCCTTGTTTTTCGATCGAATTTTTCAATCGCATCGTCTCGTACGGCCGCCACCGTTGTTCACGGTTTTTAGTAGTAGTTGTACGCGTACACGATAACAGTCCCGTCGCTGTAGAACTCACGCGTTCTCGTGTGCGACAGCAATAGTAATAATTTTATTTTATCGTCGACAACGATCAAATCAATAATCAAAACAAATCAATCGATTATTCCCCTCCTCCCCCCACCCCCGTCCCGTACCGACAGGTCATCTTCGGCGTTTGACAATCTGGTCGCGCCGAGTTTTATCTGTCGGCAAACGCAATAATTGTTATTGCACGACACTATCGCGTACGTATAATCACGACCGTGCGATAATGGTTCCCATCCGGACGACCGCATGCCGAAGCCGAACACCGCGGCCGCAGCAAGTGCAACGACTACGATGAACACCGCCGGTCGCTGGGCTGTAGGTGTCCTTTGCCGAATGGATAACGTCGTTCTGGGTGTCGTCGCGGAACTCGGTTTCGGATAACGTTGAGCACAATGATGATTTGACGCCCGAAAACGTCTACGGAAGACGCCGCCGATCTGTTGCAGTCCGCACAATTGGACCCGGCCGCCGCATCCGCAGGTAAATCCACACGTGCTCGTTACACTCACGCGCGCGCACGCGGTGCAACTTGTCTGCGCGTATAACGATTATAACATTTTTACCCGTAGACTTTTGTATACATTTATATATATATTACAGCGTTTCAATCCGTAACTTCGCTAATACTTTTGCATATTTTTTGGGCTGTAAACATCCGATCAACTTAACATTTTTTCTCGAAAAATTTAACAGATATTATAACACAAGTTAGCCGTTTCTGACGTACATTCCGTGTGGTGTAATATGTAAATATGTTTTCGAAATACTTTTAATTTTTAAACTATTCATTATTCGTATATGATATCATGCAATGGCATTGTATACCTACTGTTTTACGTTTTTACACTAAAAAATAGAACTGTTACAGTTGCATGATCTGAGTGTACAAGAAAATTCGTACTATTGTTATTAGGTACATAAACCCAAAAATCTCTGTACGCAAACGAGTCATACAAAAGGTAAAAATGGTCGCGAACGAGTTGTACTCACATGCACCAGTATTAGTATAATAATGTTTGCGCGACGGCCAACCATATGTGCTGTGGCTTAGCACATCACTTCGCATTTAAAAACAAAATATAATTGTATGCCTCTTTATTAGACTAACATTAATGTTAACAGACTAACATTAATGTTTGATAATATCTTCGTAAGTGGCACATAGTTATTATTTACAACATGGAGCAAAATAGTAATATGAATTCCATTAAAAATTTATTAGAACCACTAATATCTCCCGATAGCTCAACACACTTAGTTTTCAGATAAAACATTTAATTAACTATTATTAGTTTCGTTTATAATCATATAAATTACCGGTTATAGAAATATTTATACGTATTTCTGTACGTTGAAGTTTTCTCAAGTTTCTATAAAAAATATAACAAATTTAAAACATTTACATACCAATCAATTTATTATTCTTTACATTCGAACGTCTAGTACCAAAAATCTAACTCCAATCATTGTTAGCAAAATGTTTTTTTTAATTTTTTACTGCAGCAGGTTATTTATTTTAAAATCAAAGTACAATCATTTATCGAACCAATTTATATCATTAATCGTCTCATAGTAAAATATTAACGATATTTGGTTACATTATAATAAACTTGTGTTTCTTTTATTTTTTTATAACGCGCATTAAACAACTGATTTAGGTATCAAATTAAATTACGAAATGAAAAATTTAAATAAGATGTAATTAGATCATGTCAATGATTGGGAGAACCTAACTCGCTGTTTGAAGGTACACTACTCGTATACGGTGACATGTTATATTTGTAGTCTTTCGTATGCGGCGTGTTTTCTTTAAAATAAATATATACACTGACACATTATAGTATTAGTATCAATAGTACACTACATAGGTTTGAGACTGACAATTTATTTGAATAAATTAATTTGTTATGAAATCATTATAGATAAATGAATTATGTACAAAACTAAATTGAGTTTTTACATTATGTTTTAAAGTTTCGGTCTGTACAATAATTTTGAAATCGATCATTTTAATTTTTATTGGTATTTTACATAATTTATGTCTGAATTTCCACACTGTATTATTATTTCAAATTATTTCGATTTAAAATTAATATGGCATAGTTTAATATTAAGAATAATGATATTAGAAAAATAAATAATGTAGTAATGAACACGTCTTTATTTGGTATTCGATCTATAGTTATTGAAAAGTTCATATTTTTATGATTATATTTTGTACACGAAAAGTTTAAAATTCAAACAGAAAAATTATATTGTTGCCATATAATATGTAATAAAATAATAAAAAATTAAATTAAAAATTAAAAATTAGTAAATGGTTAATAATCCTAAATTAATATATAAATAAACAAATATTTATAAATTAATAAATAAATAAATACTTAGTTTGGAATATATTTTATTTGAAGGTACGACTAGTTAAGAATTAAATCGTCAAATATATACGGTCAATAAAATCGCAATTTTATTTATACAGTGTGTTCATCGATTTAGGAAACACTTAATTTCTCGGCCGGATTTGTTTGAAATAAATCGATTTTTTTTTTTTTACAAACTGGTGCTATATGAATATACATTTTTCGATACATTTCAGAATTTTTTGAGGATTTGGTTAGCGCATGCGCAGTAAAAACTTTTTTTTTTAAATAGCAACACTTATTTTTAACACCATATTCGGATAGACCTAATTTTCATGCATCAACTATGGCTCTAAGTTCAATATTGGCTGGATAAGAGCCATGTCAATTTTATTAAATAATACATTTTTTAAATTATTTTTAAACATTTATTAAATCATTTATAATTAATTCTTATTGGTTACTCTTTGAATATTTGTACGCATTTTTTTTTTAGAAATGTTATAAACAAGACTAACATAATATAAACACAAAATTATTTATTAAAAATTGACTAAGTACAACTGGTACAAGTGGACAATAGTTATTTTATAATTACATAATAAATTAAATAAATTGTTCAAAGTTTGCTCTGTGATTGTCGACGCATAATTGAAAACGCTGTAGACATCCTCTAATGGTTGCTGACATTATTTGGTTTTCGGTAAGGTTATTACACGTAACCATGATTTTATTTTTTAAATATGCTAGATTTACTGGTGGATCTGCGTAGACTATTGTTGAAAATGTCCCTATTAAAAAAAAATCAAGTGGAGTAATATCTGGAGATCTTGCTGGCTATTCAATGGGGCCATAAGTGCCAAACCATTTTTCCTTATATACCCGATTTAAATGATCTCTAATAATATGAGCATTATAAGCAGGAGCTCCATCGTGCTGAAAATAGAGGGTTTGACGAGTAGCTAATGGTGCATTTTCTAACATCAATGGTAAAACATTTGTTAAAAATGATAAATATCGCCTTGCATTTAAGTTTTCTTCATAGTAGTTGTACCTAGTCGATTTTTAATAAATAATTTTGTATTCATATTATGTTAGTCTTGTTTATAACATTTCTGAAAAAAAAAAATACGTACCAATATTCAAAGAATAACCAATAAGAATTAATTATAAATGGTTAAAAATAATTTAAAAAATATATTATTTAATAAAATTGATATGGCTCTTATTCAGTCAATATTGAACTTACAGCCATAGTTGATACATGAAAATTACTTTTAAAAAATAGGCTATCCGAATATGGTGTTAAAAATAAGTGTTGCTATTAAAAAAAAAAAATTTTACTGCGCATGCGCTAACCAAATTCTCAAAAAATTCTGAAATGTATCGAAAAATGCGTATTTATATAGCACCAGTTTGTAAAAAAAAATCGATTTATTCCAAACAAATCCGGCCGAGAAATGCAGTATTCCCTAAATCCGTGAACACACTGTATATTATATATTTAAAAATAATGTTTCAACTAACAACAATCTACACTTTTTTTCATAATTGTTATGCCTGTATCAATTATATCATACATCATGCAAGCATAAATGAAAATTTAACTATAATTAAATACTTAATCAAGTGTACTAAAAATTCTCAATAATTATCAACCAAAATTCGAATAAAAATGTATGTATATTTACTAAAATTTGAATTATTGCTATATTTTATATTTTTTTCAAGCAGGCACGAATTCAGATTAGTGTTTAACAGTATTCAATTTTTTTTTTGTATGTAATAAATTTACCTACCTTATATTTTATGTTGATTAATAAACAATACGATAAATAATAATAGAATACATTTTATTGATTTAACATTTATTGACTTTTAGACAAAAAAAAAGTTATAATTTATGTTTAAATAAAAATAAAAATTAGTAATAATATTTTATATAGCAATAAAAATAATAAATAAATATATATAATTTAATCTACCGCTGATTAACTATGAATTCAATTCGGTCTTGTTACTAATTCTCGTAAGCCCCGCACACAATTCGGTTGTCGTAAATTTTTTTTTTCGCACAACATTTGGATACAACCGATTCTTCGCATACATATTATTCTCATAGTTAACAAATATAATGAAATCACTGGAAAGTCACTAAATTGATTTCTATAAGCGTTAAAAAATTAAATGTTCACTAAATCAGATACTTCAAGGAATTTCCTTTAAATTATATTAGTTATTTTACTTAAAGTACATCATATATGACTATATATATATATATATATATCATATATAACTATAGTTTCGAACTATTTAATGAAATTTGTTCGGTTTTTAGGTACTTAAAATTTTTGATTTTCTCAAACTATAGTTCGAAAGTTAGAACGTTAAAAGTTTAACCTACCTAATTAAGAAACTCATTTCTTTTTCTATCTGAACCACCTTTGAAATATTAACTGGTCTATCCAACCTCATTCACTAGGAATCTTTTTTTCGAGAGCAATGATATTAAAATTTAAAAGATCAATACAGCAATATCATTCATCCATCCCTGTATCTCACCTAATTTAGGAGTCTGGCCTTTAATAATGATTATGTTAAAGTACTTATCACATTATTGGTAGATTTTAGTGTACAAAATAATTTAAATTTTATTAACCATTAATTATTAATATTTATTATCATATATCTTTTACCTTACCCAAAAAAAAAATCCAACAGTTAAATAACAATAATTATACTATACATAAAATTTCACTTTAATCACCACTATACTCACCATTAAAAAAAAATTATATTCGTTCAACTTATGCATACTGTGTAGTAATTGTTTCATCCTACAAATGTAATCAATACTTTGTGTAAATTATAAATTATAATCTATGAACTAATGAATGTTTTTAGTACATATTAAAATTTTATTTAAAAACCTTTTGTACTACTTATATTTAAAAATACATACTAATAATTATTGTTTATGTTATCTATGATTGTCTATGAATACATTGTTTTAAAATGTTATCTTATAATACGCAAAATGACAATTATAACATAAATTTATATTTAAAATTAATTAAAGGCTTTTCGAGGTAGTTTTTTTAATTTAATGAGATTGTTTGATCTAATATTTGTATTTTGTGCAAAATAATGTAGTTTGAATATTTTGTGTTATTTCGAGTCAACTAAAAAAAGGGTATTTGAAGATTTCTAAATTGGGAGATCATATATCGTAAGGTTATTACAGTATTTAGATTAATTAAGTGTTTAAATTCGGCTACTGTATATGTTTTATGTACAAACGGATAACAATAAAATGTATCAATACGTATTATATAATATTGAGAGCTGTATATATCCCATTTTCTACAATTTTAAAAACCGGTCTTAAAAAGAGTAATGAGT
This sequence comes from Sipha maydis, assembly GCA_034509805.1. NCBI lineage: Eukaryota > Metazoa > Arthropoda > Insecta > Hemiptera > Aphididae > Sipha > Sipha maydis. The sequence goes on along the minus strand of JASXSY010000189.1, from coordinate 200,516 downwards.
AGTCGTTGCGGAAGTGTGGTATAAAAATAGAAAATATGCCACTGTAACGATAACGAATGGATGTTTTAGTAGGGGGAGGGTGGATCCCAGTACAGACGGCACCATCTATGGGGCACAGGATAAATGGGGTAGGTGATGAGGAAGACTCGGTGTCCCGGAACAATTTTCCGAGAATCCATTTCCCGTCCTACGAACGTAAATGTATCACCAATGAACGGAAGCCTTATAAAGTGAATCGCACGAACACTAACAACAATGGGCTACACGAGATCCCTTTTATAATATTGTTACCATAACAACGGTCAAACAATCACTGACTGGCTGGCCAACTACAGCAGACCATGGGGATAACCGTTGTCTGTCCCACCCCTCGACGAAACGTACAGGGCTCACGAACACACCCCCCTTGAATATTTATCCTTTACCACCATTTCTCTCTCACTCTCTCTTTCTCATTCACTCAATATTTCTCGGGGTGAGTGTGTGTGTGTGTGAGTGTGTGTGTATTTGTGTGTATGTATATAAGAATGTATATTTATATACATTATTATTATCTGAATTCAAAGAAAATAAAACATTATTATATGTATACAAATGTTTCTCCGTAAAGTTATGAAATACTACCCTTTACCTGCTCACTCGTAACTCGTATGGATTCTTTTTTTAAATTATTTTTACGTTAAAAGCAGAAGAAATGTTTCCGATAAGCTGAAATTTCCGACAGCTTATTACTATACAATATTTACGTCACAGTCTTGTTAAATACTAAAACGAAAAGACAATTTAATTTATTGAACTCTCTTTTTTTTTTCCTTTTTCTTTTTAACAATAACCAATTTGATAATGATATTTAGTTTTAAAAATTATATAATTATAATACGTTATAACATTATAAGGACATAAATTTATTATTACATTATTGAGTACGATCGGGTTTATAGTTATACTATACTTTTATTTTATATTTAATATAATTCGTTGAATTATTATTGTACATGCTATATTTGCCATTTATATGTAAATTAATAGTTTACACTTCAAGCTATTTGATCTCACAATCAACTTTAAAAATTAAGAATATCATACAAATTGAATTCAAATATGTTATTATATTCCAGCATTCGATATTTTGATTCAAAGGCCCAATATAATAATTATTAATTATTATTTCGAGAGTAATTATTTTTATTCATATTCTTCATTGTTTCTTGTGATATAAAAAAATCTATGAAATAATCCAATCTATTACATTTTTAAAAAATTGAAAATATATTTTCACATACAATTAATTGTTTGATAATTAAAAAAATTATTAAACGTAAATTAATTCATATACCTAAATGTACACAAAAATGTAAAATATTAATAGTGCACGATTTTTATTTTACTCTTCAGATACTAAATTTATACTTAAATACTTACTCAAAATATAATATAAATAAAGTATAATAATCATCATTAATTGTAATATATAGTTTATTTGAAATATTCAATTATAGTAAATTATTGACCCGCAATACAGATATATTAAATTATTATGTAACAGCATAAAGAATGGTAATTGCAAGATATGATTACTGATCCGTAAGTATTATTGACGAAAATAGATAAATATACAAACATAATTGTATATATTATATTGCATTATTATATTATATATACAATTTATACCACCTAATATTTATAATATGTTTTATATTTTTATTTTTTTTATTTCGCCTGTTATAATGTCAATTGTATGTCACTCTTTTTTCTTTTGATTATACTATGTAAAGGACTTCGGTCCGTTAAATTAAGCAAATTAATGTATATCCATTGTTGCTTTAAATAAATAAATAAATAAATAATGTTATTTTACCAACATAATTGCACTATATTATCATGCTTACGTAATAAAAAACTATCAGAAAACATCAATAAACAATGTATACTAATAGTTATAATAATATTTGATAATTATGGCTAACATGTTTTTAAACTTCAAATAACTGTGATACAAATGCATTTATGCACTAAAAAATGACTAAATATTTACAAAAAAAAATATAAAATATGCAGAATACAATTTATTATGCGTCAAAATTAAAAATTAAATACAATATGAACGTTACATTGATATAATGCATTTTTAATTTGATTTAAAATTGAGTCTAAAAATATTTAGGATAAACACAATTTATGTGTTGATAATTTATCATTTATCTATCTGTTGATTAAAATTATTTTTAAAAAAAATCCAAAAAGTACTGAAATTTGTATTTATATTCTTAAAACCCCAAAAATATGTATTTAAAATGTAAAACCATGAAATATGAAAAATAAAAACAGTATTATTTGATTCTGTAGAAAATGAATCATATTTGTGTTCAGGTCTTCATTAAATTTTGGATCAATAGAAAAAATATGCAATTTCATAAACATCAGAGTTCTAGTGATAATAATACGCGTTGGATTTATTTTATGTCTTGCTTTCAGGGGAGGAAACGGTATGGCCGGGGGTTGAGTGGGCGTCAGTACGGGGTTCGATGGATTGGTGCGCAGGTGGCGAAGATCTGCTGGGCGACCCTACGCTGCTGGTGGCTGCAGGTATGTTGCACGGACCAACGCAATTCTGCACAGACACTTGCTGTACGCCCGGACTGGAGCAGCCCAACGAGCACACGGTTCAGTTCCAGCAGCCCGCGATTGTCACAGTCGGTGGTTCTTACAGGTATACATTATGATTTAATCATTTTTCATTGCTATAGTGACATTATAATAATATACATTCCTACTTTCATCGTTGTTTATTATTAATTTGTGGTGTTGTATAATTAGTGACTTTTTTTTTTTTTTTACTCTTTCGGTCGTCATTAACGAATTTAATATTTGTAAATGATGAATAAAATTCGTATTTTCGATATTTTCGTGTACAAAATTGGATACGAAAACATTATGGTAAAAAATAAGCTCGATTTAAATTAAACTCTAAGTATATTACAATATTTAAAATACAAGATCTCGTCGATCAATGAAAAACAAAAAATTACAATAGAAAATCAGTACGATTGACAACTATTTAAAGCACTTGTCCCGCATGATCTCAATAGTCGGCATAAGGCACAGAGGTTGTGTTAGTTTTATTAATTTTAAGATTTAACGTTGTTGATATAATCATTTGGTTTACCGACAATTGATCTTGCGACAGATAGACAGTTGAGGGTGCAAAAAATTAGCGATTTCTTAACTTTTGTTTTATAATTTTTGCTTTTTCCAATGTGATTACAAAATAAATTTTATAATAAAAAACCGGTTAGACAAAATACATACTACACAGGCATAAAAACTATCGGTTAAGAGATAACACGATGAATGTATTTAGTTGCATTAAACCAATTTATTTTCGTGAATTACATATTTTTTTCGAGAACTTTTAAAATTCAATATGTCATGAACTATTTTTTGAATTCGTCGTTTTATATTTCACTATTACTTTTTTTTCTCGAAGATGAATAAATTATAATTATTTAAATTATCACTGGCACTTATATTGACTAAACTGCTCATATAACTTGCTTATTATTATTTAAATTTAAGGTAATTATTGTACATCATACATCGATGATCTTTGCTGAGAAATAATTTCGAAATAAAAATGTATAATATAAACCTTACCTTTTGCATTTCTTAAAAATACAACCAAATAATGCAAACCTGAGAACAATACATAGGTATATTAGGTGAATTGACGATATATTGTCAGATATACGTACATAGTTTTCGAGAAAAATAATTGTATGTACAATTTCTATTTTTCAAGATAAAACTAAATACGAGTATAATATGTATTAGAAAAACATCGTTTTGTAGAAGTTAAACAGTGAGTAATTCCAAACTGGAAATTGTTTACTGCAACATTGAACAATCTACGTATATAAACTATAGAGTTAATAGCCTATAATAAACAAAAACAAATCCATCACACTGTCGCGGTATAAAAGTAGTTATGATGTTGCCATAAAAATGTCAATTGTCGATTGCAGTGAGTGACCAATGCAGGGTACCTAGTCATCAGTGGCGTATTTTAAATTTTTTTATAGGGGGGGTCTAAATATTAAGTATAAGCTTATAATATTATAAAAAAAATACATACGAGTTATGATTTAATAATGATATTATTTATATTATATTATATTTCATTATTATTATGAATACAAATGTGAAATGTCAATTAATAGTTTTAATAGTTTTTATAATAAAAAAGGTAGACGTCTTTTTTTTTTCGCCAGTTCTTCAATAACTTCTTCTGGTTTTATTGAATAGTTTTTATTTATTGATAGCATAGCTAAACCGTTCAATCTTCCCTATAAACATTAAAATAAATAAAGTATTTTATTAATTGTAAATTACAAGAATATTTTTTAAGTTTATAATAATTTACCTCTGACATGGAATTCCTTAGATATGTTTTTATTCTTTTTAAGTTTGAAAATGTTCTTTCATTTGTTGCAGAGGAAACAGGAAGCGTGACTAAGATTTGAAGAAGTTTAAATATATTTGGATAAATTGACTGGTTACACATAGCCATAGCCTCTAGAGCATTATTTGGTTTCTCTGTTGTTTGCATGAGTTTTCTCTGCCATAATTTGTACTCTGCTTCAATAATTTCATTTTGAGTTCCATCATTCTGTAAATCTTCAATGTATTTATTTGAAAGAATTATAATATCTTCAATGGGACCATTTTCCCTAAATAGAGAATCGAAACCTGATAAAATCGATCGATGAACATTGAACCTTTCTTCTAACTCTGTAATAAATTTGTCAAGATAAGGAATTAAAATTGATGCTCGATAATATTGTTCTGGAGTATTTAATGGTATATTGCTTCTATTAGTCTGTTTTTTTGATAATCTCGGAATTTTAATTTCAATATCGAATTTTTCGGCTACTACTTTTACTTCTTCAAATATTTTTTTAAAAACATCATCGACGTGAGTACGAAGTTCTTGTAATTCTTTTTTTGTATCATTTGCTAATTGTACAGCCAATTTAAGATCGATATTTGATTTTTGTAGGAACTTTGAAAGTGGTAAACCTATACTAAAACCTTTGTTCAATACGAATAATGATATCAAAAACTCTATATCTAAAATAGAACTTCTAAGACGTCTTGCTTTATTCGAAGTATCGTTATCGTCCCATTCTGAAATTGTATCCAATGCTTCAATGACATACTCATAAAGTTCTATAAAATCGTTTATTGCGTGAAATCGTTCTATCCATCTAGTTTCGCAACTTCTTTTCAATGATTTTTTTGTGGATGTTTCTGATGAATTTTCAATATGAAATCGAAGAATTGATTTTCTTTTTGGAAAAATAAAGAAGTCGCGAACTTTTCCTAAAGTTGCTAAACAATCTCTTATTTGTGTCACGCTACATGATTTAGATACTACTAGGTTTAACACATGTGCTGAGCAGTGTACATAAATTGCTAATGGATGTGTGTCTTTAATATGTGCTTGAACGCCATTAAATTTACCCGACATGGAGGCCGCCCCATCATACCCCTGACCACGTAAATATGTCGTATCTATGCCAAAATGTTGCAGATTGTCAATTATTAATTTTGCTAATCCCTTTCCTGTCATGTCAACAGCAGGAACGAATTGTAAAAAATCTTCATGAAGTTTAAGGGCGTTTAATTCTACATATCTGACACACAAAGATACCTGTTCTATACCCGACACATCGGCCGTTTCGTCAGCGAGAACAGAAAAACACTTTGCTTCGTTTACTCTTGAAACTATTTTGTTTAATAATACTTTGTTACAGGAATCGATTATTTCGTTTTGACTAGTAGAACTTGTGTACTTAATGGTACCAGAACTTTCAAGATATGATCTCATATCACTATCACCTTGGGCCCTATAGCGAAGAATTGCCCTAAAATTACCGTCATTATTTTGTTTGTCATCTGAGAATGTTTTTAAAATGTTTCCAGAGTCACGATGTCCTCTTAATGACATGTTTTGCCGACCACACAAAATAATTGCCTCAACAACAGGAATGATATTTTTACGATTTTCAATTATTTCTTTTTTCCTTCCAATATCAATTTGTTTGTCTACTGATAAAGTGGGATTTTTAATAATATTTAAAAAATTTTCTGAATCTAATATACATTTTTTATGGTACTCTAGTTGCGAGTGATTTTTGAAATATTCTAATGCATGTTTCCAGTTGTCATACTTTTTTGTAACTAATGATCCTAATGTTTGGTTATTAATTCCAGCATAATTAGTTGAAAAAGCTACACAAAATTTACAATACGCTCCATTGTCTATATCAGAATACACTAACCAAGGAAAGCTAGCAAACCATTTATATTGAAATTTCAAGCGCTTAGCAGTTTTATCTTTTCCAACAATAAATATTTTCACAGGAAAATTATAATTTACATCGGGAATCCAAATTGCATTTAATATATCGTGTATTTCATTTTGAGTCAATACTCTTTTGACGTAATTGAAAATATCGTGTCTATTTATATGGGACACAGACGATGTAGGGCTATTAGTATCTGATATTAAAACTACTGAATCTGTTTTATTTTGTATATTATCAAGATTTTCTTGTGTAGGTAAAACATTTGTAGTAGATTTGAAAAAAGACTGAATATTGGATTGCTTTTTAGAAGTCATAATTGTGATCTGTTTAAAATAATATTATATAAAATACATTAATATCAGCATTAGTATTATGTATACCTAGTGTATACAAACATTGTAAATTTGTAAGTATAAAAATTTGTGTAGTGCGTCAAATAAAAATCAGATCATTTTAATATTTTCATTTTTCACTTTATATTAAACTTTATATTTGTAAATTAAATCAATTAGAAATTATTAATTAGCAGTTACCTTACTTTCTTGTTAAGCGTTCGTGTATTCGTATGGTGATTACAATATTATGTCGATGCCGGCAATAACAAATTGCAAATGCCGAACAATCGCAGACTGTCTACTATGGTCTATAATAGACGGCGTACTAATATAATTATATAGGTATATTACGTCGTTATCGTCGTCGGATGGCGACGAAGCGATAACAAACTAACCAATTGTTAAACTCAAGTTATTTTTAAAAATATTGTAATACAAACATTAAAACACATAATGATAATATAAATTAATATTATTTTTCTCAATACCACGTAGCAACCTATTTATGATTTTTTAACCTTTTTTTTTCTGGGGGGGGTCGAGACCCGGGGACCCCCCCCGTAAATACGCCACTGCTAGTCATCAATTTATTGTGTTATCCATGTATATAGAAGTAAGGTGAGTAGTCGTAACGCATAAAGAACTAAGTTGCTCAAATTGTTCAACTACTTGATTGTTAAATCTGAAATCATAACCTACACAATTATATAATGTTACAGCAATTTTAGCTATTATAGACTAACCGGCTCTTAAAATACTTACCGTAATGTTTTCATTAAAATGTTTAAACATGTGGTTTTCTTCGTTACTATAATATATAATTACATTTTCGGCCAATAATCTATTGAAGCATACTTATCAAACTTATGTGGTACTATATAAATGCATATAATATTTTGCAGCACTAAGATGTGGAGAGGAAATTAAGAGAATACCATGATTGTTAACAAGTTTAAACTACGGATTACGAAAGTTTATTCTCATACATTTATAAACCAAATTGAATATGCAAAGTTTGTTGTGTTTAAGTATAGATTTAGATTTAATGAGAAATAAATAATAATTGAAGCGTTTTTACCGGCAAGTCATAAAATGCTAGGTTTTAACTTATAAACTTTGTGTTAATTACAGCGTTTATGTATTAAACATTTAGAAAATAAAAATTCTTATAAAAACAATTGTTTTATAATCAAGTTTCATTAAAATTATAAAGCGTCTATTGGTAATATAATAATATTATTATTAGGTACATTTAGCATCCGATAACGCATTATCAATGTAATTTGCATGCAATTAAAAATAAATGATTATTTGAACGTTTTGGACTGGACCTTCCCAGAGAGTTATTCTGAGATATTTTTAAAATTAAGAAATCGAAATCAGTATTATGAAATATGGTGATTAAACGACGTATTACCAAACAGTTTGACGATTTTATCATAGGCCAACACACACTTAATACAACTATTTTTCTTATGTATATAATCATATTGCATTATAAAAATTACATATCAAAATGTAACGCTAATAACAGCTTAAGTTTTTCGTTGAATTTTTATCTCTTTAAAATATTCAAAATAACCATTTATTAAAAGTATTATTTTGAATTATAATACATTAAACAAGTTTTTATAATATTTAAATTTTGGAAAATAATGGTCTAAATATTTGAATTAGAAAAATGGCTTTAATATTAAATTTTTAAACGCCATTGGCCACCGTTAGTACAAATTGTGTTAAACAATGAAAACTAAGATGAGACCTGTTCAGTATATCAAAAAAAAAAGGTAAATTTTAGATAGAATGTAAAATAAAATGACATTTTTGTTAATATTCAATTATTTATATAATTATATACTTATCAATTATTTTACTTGAAACAATTTTATACATAACATTTATAGTTTTTTTATGATATCAATAAGCTAATGACAATTTTTCGGACTAAGATATTAATATATTGTTATATATTATACTAATATTCAAAATTATATTTTGCAGTTGATTTTAAATATAATAAGAAATAATATTTTTTATAAATGTACGTAATTTTATTAAAGAACACTAAAAACGTGTAAAAATATCATTCAAATTGATAACAATGATTTATATTTGTCTGTATAATATATTTACCTAACGACTAACAATATAAATTGACAGATCAAAATGATTGCACTCATTTTAAGTTGAAAGTATAATCCTTTGCATACTTCTATACTTATTAAAATAATATTTTAATACGAAATAACTGACAATATTAACTATGATACATACATTTTTTTAAAGTTAGTTAGATACCTACTTAACTTATACACTAAATAAGTTTTAAAACATAACGAAAAATAAACTATATATTTTGGGGGAAATGAACATTTCGTAGATACTTGTATATTTTTTAGTGAGATCATAACTATAGGCTATAGTCCATACTTCATAGAATGTCTATCAAAAACAAATATCATAAATCATATGCAAAACTATTCTAGTTAGTATACACCTGTGTCTCGATACTTATATTTACCTATACTATACCTAATGTAAAATTTTGTATTCAAAATGGCAAATTCTAAGCTTTACTATTAAAATGTTGAATAAATCTATGTTATTTTGTTAAAATATTATTGTATCAATTATAGATTTTGTATAATTAAAAATGTTATTTCTATAACACAATAGTTTACGAAGAATAAAAATGATATATTTATTGTTATAAACATTATTCAATTAATTTATATGAATAACATTAATATTTTTATGGTTTTATTATAGTAAACCGTGCGGAGACATGGCCGACGTGTTACTGTCTTTGAAACATACCGTACCAACATCACAATCCTCTGTAGGCGAACAACACCAACAACATGACCAATCTTACTCGTTGACATCTAATCATAACGTAAGTACCTACCAATGTAATTATGGATTTATAAATACATAGGCAAAGTAAGCAGGCACCTACAGCAACAAGTTTTTATGGATAAAAATATTTGCATTATATTAACATATAGTAGTGTTCATCAGGGGCGGCTTTAGTTCTTTGGCTGGGGGGATGGGATATTTTTTATTAGGTAGGTAAATATTTAAACTATAGAATAATTAGTCAACAAGTATACAATATAGCAAAAATCAATGTATCATATTTAATGTAAGTATTGAGTTATTATTTAGGTAGCGTGAAGTAGGTAGAACTGTGGTTCTGACTACACTTTCCTATCAGGTTATCAATTTTTATAATTTCGTTATCAGATAATAATTACTTTGGTTCAAAATATTACCATATAAATATAAAATAATATTATACATTTATACAAATTATGCATATGCATGAAAATATTTGACGAAATAAAAAGTAAGTATTGGGGGGGGGGGCATGGCCCCTATGCCGCCCCTGATATTCATATTATTTTTTGAATTAAGATATACGCAATAGAATAATTTTCATTGTTGGGGATAATAAATCAATTTATATATACATCAACTTAGACTTAAAATAGATAATAGTTAGTTTGATATTAAAAATAATACATACTACATGCACACAAAATATATGGTTAGACCCGTAAGACATATAATTTCAAACGGTAGCAAAATTATAAAAGTTGCTCTAGAAATAGGTATTTATTATATATTTTAATGTAAAAATATGCATATGCAGGATGAACATTTTTGCCTAGAATAATGTAATATAAAAACAATTTGAAAAAAATTATTCAATACTTTATAGATTAACATAATAAAATCAATGGTAATATTATACTTTATCTGACTTATATTTACAATATTATGTAAAAAGTAGCAAATGTCTATATGTCAAGCTTACCTTTTTTATTACGAATAAGGTATGTTATAATATAATAGATATAGACTATTATGTCATACCTAATATCTGCAGTCCACGAATTACATGTATTTGCGTATGATTTGTAATCTGCTATTGCTATTTAATGAAAATGAGTTATTCATTTACTTTCATCCAAACGTAAGTTTAACGATACATCCATTTATTTTTAAAATTCTGTATGGTAATCATGTTCGTTTCGATATCCATTAAAATATAGATTTTATATTATATAAAATATATAAGGTATAGGTTGGTTGTTACTCATATTTTATACTAAATCTTGTCCAAAACTAATTTTTATTAATCATTTCATGCATGGCTGTATAGTTTTAATGGGCTTTTAAGTCGTAGGCTAAGGATATGCAAAAGTCTTAAAAACATTGACTTTAATTTTGATGATGAATCTAAACTTCGGCGTTCTTGCTTAAATGTTTAATTAATGAATTTTTTAATTAGTTTTATAAGAAATACTGTTTATGATTTAACTACTTAATTAGTTAGGTATTGTATGTTATCCTAAAAATACTCATTATACCCTATTGTGATCCTTGTGCACTCTATTGATCTTTATTTGGGTGTCAATAAATATATTATTATTATATAAAAAAAGCACATAATCACATTTTTCTACCAGATATGCATATGTCATAGGTTCTTGATGTAAATTGCACATTATTATCGTATTTTTCATCATAGAGTGAATTTTATAGTACTTTATACTATTCCATAGGACGAATTTCTAGCCGTTGTGCACATGGTCCATATGACATGGGTAAATTATTATTCCACATGCTTAGTAGGGTTTAATAAAATATCGTTTAATCATTTGTTCACGCTCGGACAAATACAGTTCATATTGCTTTGAGCGTTCAGTTACACCCACGCGCTTTACCAAAAGTATTCGTAAAAAAATTTGTTAATTTTATGAAACTTACAAATGAAAATTGCATGTATTCAAACTTGGATAAATAAATACATAGGCATCGATGATAAGCAAACGAGAGGTAGCTTTATTACATTGTTTTCGGGTAGACGAGAAATTCTAGATAAGTTTTTTAACTACTTCTGTACGTGTTTTCAATCGTTTGATGAACTTGCAGGCAAAATAAATGATTAAGTCTTATTCATTAATCATGACGATTAAGTCTCAATATACATGAACGAGACTCAGCATACCTCAATTGGAAATGTTAGAAAAATACCGTACAAATCCGAATCCACGTTTATCTTTTTTTAGATGTATCGTGGTAATTATCTTCAGTTATATTCCATAACTCGGGATGAAGTTTAACTTCACTGATAAACACTTCACTGATAAACAGCTCTATGCCAACCTCATTAGGATTAAATTAAATTTTTTATGTTGCCATTTTTGCGATTTTTAAAAAAAAAAAATTTATTTGGAAAATAATTATGCCGTGCGTGAAAAAACGCATGTGTGTATCACATGGTTTACGACAAAATACTGTTTGCCGGAGTTGCGGTTGTTAACGCGTGTCCGGTGGAACTTGCGGTGAGACGGGAACGTACGGACGAAACTGCATGCATGTAAGACGTACGTCGTCGCAACGTCTTGTGCACCGTTTCATACTTTATTAGTACTTCCAACCGCAAGTGCTACGCCACAGCGGCACCGTACGTTAAAATTACGCAAGTGTACATCTAGCCTTAGGCACTATTCACACTGTAAGTAACGCAACAGTCCGATCACGTTACAGTCTCGGTTCGGTCAAATAATATTTACTTATTTTTAAATTGGAATGTTTACATTATCGAAAACGCTCTTGTCATGATCAAATCGCGAGCAGCTAATGATCTATTGAAACAGTATTTAATCGGAGCGAGGACCTGCCCTCTCTTAGAATCGGTGTGAACTATAAACGCGTACTTGTTCGTCGACTTGCGGGGTTTTAGGTTTTGTAAAGCCGGGGTCTCACGGCATATGGCGTGACTCACGGCTCGAGGCTTGGTATAATTCGGTACAGCAAATACGTCGAGGGATAGGTGTGGGGTGGCGCGTTTGAATCTTCCCAAGAGTTGTTGGTTTTTGGTACGCGAGTCAAAGGAGACGGCCGCACTCGTTGCTCGATTTTTCAAATCGATCTAACGTGTTCCCATTGACATAAGTTAAGTGGCTCGTGTATATTGCGAGTGAATAAAAAAAATGTAGTAATTTATTTTTTCAGTCTTTTTTAATTTTCTTCCTTTTTTTTTGATTTATTTGTTTTAATAATTTGTATAAAATATGGAGTGGTCAAACGAACTTATTTTGGAGTTTTTTGAGCTTTACGATCAAGAACGTTATATCTATACTCTTGAAAATCCACAATACAAAATTTACAATACTGTGCATGATTCGTGGGATAACATTTCAAAAAAACCTGTCATAATTTAAAAAATTCACTATAAGTATACTATAATATAATATACCATAGCATTCGCAATTTCTTCTTGATTATTTATTTTATAAAATTTCGATTAAAAGAATAACAAAAGACTAAAGACCGATTCCGACAAGAAGCAGACTCGGAATGGTTCGACAATGAATACCGAGTCTAGAGATGTACCGTTGGATCACTTGTGTAGAGCGCTTATAATATTAGCTCGTCTAGCTTTGGTTAGGTTTGGTTACAGTTTTTTATACTTTATCCATTTGCCATGACACAGCATCATTTAGTGAATTAAAAACATTTGAAATTATTTCTAACTATACATTTTTCTGCTTGATATTTTCTGTACTTTGTGATGATGTAGCAAAATGACTAAACTGTCACCGTATAGTGACCGTTCAAGTAGAAACGACTCGGGATCTTGACTTGACCGTGACTGTTACATGATCGGACTGTTGCGTTATCTATAGTATGAATCGTCCTTAATGACCCGTTAATATAACATTTAATTTTGATTTACACACATTTTTTGAAAATAATTTAGTTTATTTATAATTACTTAACACATAACTCGTATGGAAACAAGGAATTTGCTACTCCACGATTCACTGTAAGTTATAAAGGAACTATCGAAAACATCTGGACCGCCTGATGCATTTTTAGAAAAAAATCAAAATTAAGATTGCTCAATCACTCTACAAACATTCTTGCCGTGATATCCAGAGTATGATCAACGTTTACATCAATAGCACAAGAACTTCAGTATTAATATTGCTTAATACAATAACCAGTAACATGTTTTCTTAGTTAGAATATTATCTTGTGACGTGCTATGATATTGAGTGGTCGTCTTCATGATGCCAAACACCATAGCTTTACAACGGACCACTTAGAATAACATATCGTAATATGATATACTGTGAGAACTAAGAATAAAAACAATCGTAATATATTTCAATTGTCAAAAGTATTTCATTTATTTCAATTTAAGTGCACGTTTTAACATAATCTATGTATATCTTGGTTTATTCTGCATAAATGAATACCTACATACATAATAAAGTATTTTTACTGCATAAAACCAACGGTTTAGTTATAATATTAATTATTACTACGATTGAACATTAAAATGTTTAAAACCGATTTTCAAAATGATAAAATTTGATAAGTCTTTTAAATACTAAACGTATCCAGTGTCCACTTATATTATTAATATTTATATATTATTGTAAAAACGGATGAAGTCGGTACAATGTCTAAAATATAAAACGTACAAATGTTTTCTTATTTATCTAATAACATGGTGTAAAATCTGAACTCAATATATACATAAAAGTTTAACTATAACTGGTTATATGATGTATGGATAAAAACCATAAACATATTTTAAACATTAAAATTATATCAAATCAAGTAAAATATAAAATATATTTTCAATGGATTTAAAATAAAAATATGTCAAATCGAATTTGTAAATAGTAAATATAAAGAGAACCAGTAGGTTCAAATTTAAATAAATTATCTATTTTGACATCAAACATGAGAAATGTTGACTTTAAAGAACTAAATTATTTTTTAAATATTTAGAAAATCTTTCTAAAATCTTGATATCATCAATTTATTAGTTAAAAATTACGAAATTTCTGATATATCATTGTTAGTCCAAGTCGAACGGTAAAAAACTTGAAACTTGGAATTTTCTGCAGTTTTTTGATAAATTTACTTTTATAAATATTGCTGTTAAAAAAATGTATGAAGAATTTGCCTCAAAGATTATTCATAAGTACTTATAGTGCTTAAAACCGATAATGTGTTTTATAGGACGATTCGCAGCCATTGGTCGATTATGGTAGTTCGTACGGTGACCAAACATGCTGGACTACACTTGGCGGACACCAACAGCAACAGGTCCAACAACATCAATTTCCCAGCATGAGCGTGAACGTCAGCATGAACATGACCATGCATGGCTACACTCCCATCCACGGAGATGCGCAGTTTGGATGTCAACCGGTAATTTTATAAAAATACTATATAACAATTTATGTTTTTGCATTAAATCCATAACCGACCGCTTGGATTTATCTGATCATTCAATTAAATTATGGTTTGGGTTTGGAGGTTAGATTATAATATTGAAAATATAAATGACAATTATTTTATTATTATTCGTCAGTAGTATGTAATTGTATGTTCTGTCACAATTTTTTTAAATAACGCGGTAACTGAAATTTTTGAGGTCAAAACAGAACATACAATATCCTATTACTTTCGTCAAAGACGACTCGTCCTACAAAAACATATTTTATCTTATTATTTATTTTTTAATAGCAAGTTAATAAACTGAAAACATATTTTGCAAACAAATATTTAAATATATTTTCAAAACACTATTAACCTTAGCGGGAAATGATTTGGGTAACTCTTGTACACACTATACACCAACGCTTTATTTGTAACATTCGATTTGTAGGTCGGGTGGACTCTGCCGGCATCACCATCGCCGGTTCATCACCACCACGGTTCTGCGCACCATCATCAAGGGCTAATGAGCCCGCTGGTTTCAATGGGCCCCAGTTATCCGTCGGGCGCCACGTATTCCTTCACGGCGGACTTCCGACCACAGGACCCTGCTCCGCTACCACCGGGGGCGTTCGCGTGCAACATTCAGCCGGCGTCATCGGTGCCGGTCGACGACGATTGCAAGGATCGGAAACCCTGCGCCGAAATCCTTATGTCCACGGGCGGCGGAGTCTGCGGCGGCATCGGGATGGACTGTTCGCCGGTCGGCTCGGCCGCCGCGGCCGTGGGCGATGACGGTTGCCGGCCGAACTTGTGCCGGATATGCGGCAAGACGTACGCGCGACCCAGCACGCTGAAGACCCACTTGCGCACGCACTCGGGTGAAAAGCCGTACCGGTGCGACGATTGCAACAAATCGTTCAGCCAGGCGGCCAACCTGACGGCACACGTGCGCACGCATTCCGGCGAAAAACCGTTCCGGTGCCAGATATGCGATCGCCGGTTCTCGCAGTCGTCGTCCGTCACCACGCACATGCGCACCCACTCGGGCGAGCGACCGTACCGGTGCCGGTTGTGCAAGAAAGCGTTCAGCGACTCGTCCACGCTCACCAAACACTTGCGGATACACTCGGGCGAAAAGCCGTACCAGTGCAAGTTGTGCCTGCTCCGGTTCTCGCAGTCCGGCAACCTGAACAGGCACATGCGCGTGCACAGTGGCATGAACGGCGCGGACATACTGCTGCCGGTATGACGGTGGCGGACGTGCAACACCGACACCGCGGCAGCCACCGGCCACCATCATCATCCCTACCACCACCATCACCACCATTACCACGACCACAAATACCAGCTGTGCAACGAGCCGATGACACTCGTGCGCGGTCATCGCGACCGCGTCCAGTGCAACTGCAGCGGTTGTTACCACGGCCACGGCTGCTACTGCCACTGCTTCAGCTGCTGCTGCCGCTGCAACGGCGGCGGTGAATGCGGCGTAAACGTCGTCAAACCCGAGCAACCGTGAGCCCGCGTGGCGGCGACGGTCCGCGCGCAGAACGTACTGCGTGCCCGACCCACAACCAACGGCGGTGTTCGACACTGCGAACGACGTGTGCAATCTAATCTTCGAAGCAAACCGCGCGCAAACCCATTCGCCCATTCGAAATGTTCGCGCGCCAGTGCAGAATACCGGGAAGCGCCGACCAAGCGCAAGCTCTGCAATGTCCGCGGGAAGACGCGCTCCGTGTTCCGGTGCTGCGTACGCTACCCGGACACCCCCCGCGTGTACCTCTTCACACCGTGACGGTACCGCGTTTTGGTTGTTTGAAACCGATAATGATAATTACATTTCTACCGCTATAACTTTGATCCGCACACGTACAGACGCTGCAATTGTTTTTCAAGTGTACACTATGCTATGCAACCATGTTGATCGCCCGACAATTGTACCCATTGCACACGGACATCACCTTCTCGTTCGTCTACAAATCATTTGCGGTATAACATTTCTGTTTTTGTTTTCTTTCTTTCTTTCTCGTGCTTTCCGAGCTTATAACCTCAATCACATTAACCATAAATAACGTAACCCAACGGCAGTGAATCGGCGTGATGGTTATGGCTGATCCGGTACGAGGTAGAAAAACTATGAACTTCATGAACGACTACGTATCATGCACTGCTCAACTGTATAAGATACATATAACGTCGCCTCGAAGTTTACGAGCATTCCCTAATACAACGCATAGCACACGTCTATTTATGACGTCGTTTCTGTTAAGTTTTTTCCCGTTTTCTCAACACTATTCCGATCGGTTGTGACATGTACGTGGATTTGTGTGCGCACCCGTATGTATACGGTTTCAGGCTTATATTGTATGTACATCGATATCTTTAATATAAATATATATATATATATATATATATATATATATATATATATATATATATATATATATACATATATAATAAAAAAACAGTTTTTCAGCACAATACGATGAATAAATCGAAGCAAGCACTTTTTAAATAAGTTCATACGTATATTTGTATATATATACATATATATATGTAATTTATTTCTTATAATATATTAATATATACTGTTAATAATATAATTTCGTAGTTTGAGAGAGAAACATCGTATTTGCCACGCGTACCTACGTATTGTTATTGGTGGTATATTTAAATACATGTATTCAATATTATTATAGATGACAAATTTAACGTCAACATATTAGTCTTCATTATACCATTTGAATTACTAAAAAATTTATCTTTTTTAATTTATAATTGCGCTGTAGAATCGTTAAATTATATAATTCTTAATAATTTTATTTTAAATTTAACTCTTCTGGTCTCTATCATCAACTTCAAACAAAATTATTTCTACGTTTTAAACAATTTCTAAGGCAAGCAATTTTACAACATGCAAGTAATGGAGTATGATTTTTTCTCACTGGCTGTTTTATAGTTTATAATCAATTGAAAGTACCATAAATTAACAATAATTAAAATAATTTTGAAACAGAACTTCTATACCAGAACTTTTTCAATTTTTATTGCCAATATTAGCTCCAACTTAAATTTATACGTCAAGTAGTTATGCCTGTAATTATGTAATGTTATTATAAAACTTTAAAAGCACATGCTGTTTTCCTGATATGTATTATAGTCTTCGAGTTTTCATAAAAGTAGTTTCTCTCTTTTACTGACAAACTTTTTGTTTGTTCTAGGTGAGCTCATAACTTCTAAAATATAATTACAACTTAAGTAACTTCATATATATAATATAATTTTGAATATAAAAATTAAAATTGAAGTTATAATAATCAAGAAAATATAATCAAGAAAATATTTAATAGTAAAATGAACAGAAATTGAAAATCAGGTCGAATAATTTAAAGCAGTTTTGTGATATTCTATGGATAAAAAGGATTACATTTTTGCATACACATTACTTAATTCTAATGTACCTATATTTCATTGTTCTCAATCCTCATCCATATTTTATAAGTCAATAATAATTGTACCTAGTAGTTTTTCGGTGTATATTGACTATCGCATGGAGTGAACATTAAATATTAGGTAAACGAAATTCATAAATTGAGATTTATTATATCTTTTAATATATATATATTATATACATATATAAGTTATATAGAGTGTAAAATATTTATGCATACATATATATGAATATGTATGTGTGTGAGTGTGTTATTTGTCATTATAATTTATTAATTTTTAATATTTGAGTATATTCTCAATCTAGTCAATGTATTTTGTGTAATGATACCTATACATATATTATATACCTTTTAAGAACTATACAATTCATCCGGTTGAAGTGTTCATCATGTGTAGCAAACTATTTTTATGTAGTTATAAATGTAAAAAAAATTTATTTAATTGTGTTTTTTTTACATTTATAACTACATAAAAATAGTTTGCTACACATGATGAACACCAACCCGGATGAATTGTATCAGTAGTAGGTACCTAATAGGGCTGAATTTAGATATTTTACGCACCAAGGCAACACATTGAAGTCGTCCTTTCATAAGTCATAACACCTGTTATAGTCATTATACTATAAGTATTAATATTAAAAATGGATGTACCCATCTTTATTATATGTACCTAATTATAAAATGAATTTAAATACATTTATGTGTGATCATATATATAATGCGCCATATTTTTAGTAACATATTTTTAACATTTTTGGAAAATTGTTCTCTTAATTAACATTAAATGTTCTTAAATTATAATACACATTTCATAATATTCATTTTTTGTCAATATACTTTCGTGAAACATATAAAAAAAAGAGAACCGGATGGGCCTCGCTCTGCTGTACACTTGGGGGTGAAGTGCGACTCTTCATAGGATAGGTCATTATAATGGATTTGTTAAATTTGAATTCAATGATAGGTATCATTGTATACGAAAAACGATTCTGAACGGAGATGATATGTTTGTCTAAAATATAATACAATGTTATTTATAAATATTGAATAAGTATATTTTATTTTTAAACGAAAAATTTAGAAAAACCGAAAATTTAAATTGTCTATAAATAAGTCAAAATACTTGGAAATTTTAACCATGTATAGAAAACGTCAATATAAAGATTTAATGATAATTTCAAGTTGTTGTGGTTTTTCGTTTTTGAGTTAAGGCATTTTAAAAAAACCGATATCATTTGTCAGTCTAAAATATTATACATTATATTATATTTTACATGTAATTTTATGTCAATATTGGCTTTTTAAAGATTTTTGAAGAGTAGCTCATAGATAACCTAGTGTTAAAATTTTGAACCTTAAGTATGAACAAAAAAAATTTTATGAATTTTTATCTACAAAATAACTTGCAAATTATCGTGATTTTTACACATTTTATACAAATTTGAGCATTAAGGGCTTATAAAAAAAAATTGAGTTAAACGATCACCGATATTTTTTAGTTACGATAAGTTTAACTTATTATAAACCTAGTATAAAATTTTCAAGAGTTTTCGCTCAACCAATTAAATTTTATAGATGTTTAAAAACAAAAATTTTACAAAAATCGAAAATTTAAATTGTCTATAAATAAGTCAAAATATGTCAAAATACTTTGAAAACTTAACCATGTATAGAAAACATCAATATAAAGAGTTGGTGAAAATTTCAAATTGTTGTGGTTTTTCGTTTTTGAGTTAGAGCATTTTAAAAAAAAACCGATATTTTTGTCAGTCTAGAATATTATACATTATATTATATTTTACATGCAATTTTATGTCAATATTCGCTGTGCAAACGCTTATAAAAAAAAATTGTGCCTATGGATTTTAATAATTTTTGAATGACAATAAGAACTACTTCTGTGGAATCTTCTATTAAATTTTTAAGTATTTTGTAGGAGCCAAATTTTTTTTATCACCGATTATAAAAATAAAATGTAAAAACATCGAATATTTTAAATGCCTATAAGTGGCTTAAAAATCAATATTATATTTTGAAAAAAATATGACATAAAGGAAATACCAATCTTAACAGCTGGTAGAAATTTAAAAAATCTGCGACTTATACTTTTTGAATTATAACAAATATTAAAAATCGTTTGAGAATAAATCGCTGAAAGTATTTTTACTGCCAAAAAGGTGTCGTCAGACACAAAAAAAAAAAATTAAAATTAAAAAAAAAAAAAAATAAAAAAAAAAACACACATCATTGTACAACCAATAGATTCCATCACTCCGTTCAGAATCTAAAATTCAAAAACATATCAAATGTGTAGATTTATACTCGAGTTGTCCATAAATCAATTTTTTTTAGAAATTATTCAATTTTGTTGTACGGTATAAAATGATAAGTATGTAATCCTTCCGATTAAAAATAATTTAGAATTGAAAATACATCGGAAAGATATGAAAGTTTTGTTTACTTATACATTTTTTCGAAATAATTACGAAGTGGTAATTTTTTTTCATTCAAAAATATTTTGACTTCTATTTTTAGTTTAAACAACCGCGTTAAGACTTATCCTAATAACAACTATTAATCGCGAGTAATATTATATTTTTAATACGCGACCCCGTTTCTTCACACATAAATATTTGAAATGTGAGTGTTTAAGGCACGAACTCGAATAAAATTTACAATTTTTATTCGTGTATTTAGAATATCAAATAGCTCTCCGTTTATTCTTTAGCAGCTAATTGCTCAAGATAACTGAAATAGTGAGTTGGTATAATGTTTTTATACGGAATTATTTTGAGCACGTGTGACAAGGATCATTAATTATTAATGGCTACCAAGAAATTACTTCCACTAAATTATTGAAATAAGATGAAATACCCCTTTTACCCTCCTTGATGGAATGAGTTATGTACTATTGCATTAAAGACACGTTATTTTTATTACTCCTCCAAAGTTATGTTGGTTGCAATTAAAAATAAATAATTTTATCCAATATATTTTTTCAACCTTTAAATTATGCAATTTGTTAAATTATATATTCTCCATTAAAATTTCACCTTGATTACTTTAATTTGTATTCTGGATTTTGAATTGATAACAAAATAAAATAAAATAAAATGAGTACTATTTTCCTATTTTCCTATTTTTTATAGATATTGATAATGATTGTTGCAAAATGCGTAATTTCTTGTTCTGTATAAATATGATTCGTGGCAAAAGAAGTTAACACATTTTAAAAATAATATTTTTCAGCTATTCGTGCTGAGAAGTATGTTTATTAGCGAAGCACACATTCGTTGTGCTCCGGGTGGCCGTACAAAAATGAGCTAAGTGCATTGACACGTCACAATGGTTAGTAATACATGATAGTTTAGAGCACAATCAATGTGTTGACTGGACATATTTTTATCGCTCCATAGGTATATCACGTCGTGAAAATAAAAATGTTGTGTTTATGTTTCGTATATAAAGAATTATTTTTTCTAATTTATTTTTATTTTACTGTAACGGAGAGCTTATAGAGCTTATAAAAATTAAATGTACCAATACCCATAAAAATTAGTCATTTATTTACCCACATTCATAGGTATCTTACAAATTAATTGTACACCACTTTATATCTACCTCAGGAGCAACCACAGTTTATTTTATAAGAGATGATCTACAGTCAATTGATCTAAATTAGTAGTTGTGTAATATTTCAGTCAGTAGCATAATGACTAAATCTCAGACCCGGGCACAAGTATATAAAACCACTCCACCCACTCATCAATACAAAAATAACACGATTTCCTAAAACTAGTGTTTTTTAAACTGTGTTACACGGAATCCTTGGGTTCTTTGGAAATCATTTAAGGGTTCCACGAAATTCAAGTGTTTTTTATTATAATAATTTAAATTTTTTTACAAAAGGTCATAGATTACTAGTGAAAAATAGTCTTGTTAGGCTTGCACATTCATAAAATATTATTATATTTTAATTTTACTTAATAGTCAATGACAGTTTATAATAAATAATAATCAAAAACAGTTTTGTAATGATATAACGGTAAAACGATAAAATTATGGTCTGGTTTCAATACAACTGTTGACCGTGCCTTATAATTTTCATACAGGTAAACAGGAATTCTAACTCTAGGCGGTACATGGCATAAAAAAATATTATTATTTGGTGTTCTGTGATCTCAAAAGTTTAAGAAATACTGCCTTAAACTGTGTTTCTGTACACTGGCCATCAGTTTTGTTAAATACTATTCATTGGTAATTAGTAAGGCAGAGGACTTGAAGCATTTGCATATTTGTTTTGCACAGCCACAAAAATAGCAGAGTACGAAACAAATACGTTTCATGTTCTCATAAAGCTAGTTTTGAAATTTTATTTTGCATATAAATGCATATTTTGAGTACTTTTTGATTTTAGGGCATATTTTACACTTTTATACGCTATTTTATACTTTTTGAGACATATTGAACTTAAATCGATTTTTTCCAAAGTGACATTTTTATTTCAAACAATACAGTCAAATTGTTTGCATAAAAATTTATTTATTTTTAATTTTTGCCGTATAATATGATTTTTGACTGTCTGCAAGCATACATTTTTCTTAGAAGCGATAATGATCTAACGTCGTTTCTTTACAAAATATTAAGAAAATTAAGTAAAATGTGTTTTGTTTATTTAGCTATGGTATATAATATATTTAAATTATGTAATTGTTTTGACTTGTTTTAAACACTATTTATTTTATAAATTCTTTTAAATAAATAATTATACTGTTTATTTTGCACATTGAGTTTAGGTATTTATATAGAAACCATTTAATTATAAATAAAGCGTTATCCTGCAATAGCGTGACTACTATGTATATCCATTGATGTCCTTTTAAACAAAGGAGGTAAGTCAGAAATATTTAACACATATTTTATATACACCATTGCACCAAATTGTTATAGCACCAAATTACTTTTTATCAATAAGTTTGATATTTTAAAGCAACATACATATGAAAAATTTATAAGTTTATATACAATATACTCTCGCCATTGATATATAAATTATGTTAGTTTTATAAACTGGCTTGAGGTATGGTATTACAATTTTTGTTTTATACTTTCTATACACATTGATAACATTAAAATAATAGATTGAACTTCTACAATTAGAAATGAATGATAATGAAGAAAAAATATACATGTAAATATAATATAAATAAATAAAAAATATTATTGTTCCATGCAACACTAATATATTGTAATTTCTCAAATAAAATATTAAATGTTACACTTATTTTTTATCTTTACAATTCCTAAAAAGAATAGTTAAAAATGTATTCGATAAATTTGTTTCGCTTTTTTAAATATTTACAAATTTGAGTTTTAAAAAAAATTTGGCCCAGCTGAAATATTGCTTGACCAATTTTCACTTAACAGAATTACATAAATGTATAGTAATAATTAAATTATTCATAATCATTTTAATCAAATTAAGAATTACATCACCTTTTGTTTCACTTAAAACTAAAACAAAAATTGTTTTGTTACAAAATATGTCGTATGACATTACACATGTCAAAAAGCACAAGACATTTATTGTGTTATCTTATACAAAAGATATAATTTAGTCATGTTTTCACACATTTATGCTTTATTTTATACAACTGGGACTTAAATTAAATCTAATTACAACACAAATTAAATCTAAAAAAAAAAAAAAAATAATAATAATAATAATAATAATAATAATAATCTTACTATAATTTTTCTCTTAATGAAACTATATGATTTAAAATGGTGTAAGAAATAGCTTTCTGTTAAAATTATATACAATATCCAACATCATTTCTATTCTTGTATTTTTAGTTCGTTAAATTGTCTATGTACTTTTGGGTAATAGTACATAATTCTGATTTTAGGTTAATTAATTAAAAAAAAAAAAAAAAAAAAAAAAATATAATAAAAAAAATAAAACAGTAAATAGTACAAAATACAAATGATAAAAAGATATGATCTATATAAAATATTATATACTTTTTCTGTGTTTAATGTGTTGATTATTACACCTCATTTATTTTAATAAGAATTCAGAAATTAACATATAATGCCACGGTATTTGTTTAAACATGGATTTATATTGATAAAATCTAACTTATTAAGTTGAAAAATATTTGTTTATTTTCCCTAACCCTGCCCATATGTATGCCCTATTAGGACATTAGGATGACAAAATCTCCAGTTTTCTTTAATAAACAGTTAAAACACACTTAACAGATAAAAATTCCATATGTAATAAACACTACTTAATTAATGTGATGTTGCTATTTACAATAATTAATAAAAATGTTTCAAATTAAAAAAAATAAAACATATTTATGTCATTTAATATCCTGTAGAAGCCCAATGCCACTATTTATCTCCCATTCATTTAAAATATCGTTCTTGCAAAATGAAATAATAATGTTTAAACCATTAAAACATTTAACATAAAATGTAATAATTATTTACAGTATTTTTTTTTACAGAATAAAAAATTTAAATTAATAATAATACAATATTCTTTGAATTATAATTTTGTTTAAAAATGAGACAACTGTTAATTTAAAATTAGTCAAGAAAAAAAAAATCACGTAAAAATATTGTAAAATTCTTTATTTAGTTTACACTATTGGAGTATTTTCAAACTCAAGGCGTCCAGTTATTTGTTGCAAAATTATAACCCATAACATATAGTTGGTTTTAGGTAGTTCAATATTATTTTAAAATAAAAAAATGGCTACTAGAACATGATAATTGTTCTAATGATAAGATGGTTTTTGCTTTTAAAATTAAATTTTGCAAAGCTTAAAAGAGTAGGGAAAAATAAGTGCCTTTCAAACAATAGGCCTATATGTCAGGGACGGACTACTCTGGCTCACATTATTTGTACTGTCACGGTCGTTTTGTCCAGAAGTGTATGGAAGCTGGGTGTTAACAAACTACAAAAATAAAAATAAAAATAAAAAAGAATCAGTAAAAAAAAATTAAATTAAAAACACAAATTCCCGAAAGCGTGTCAACAATAAAGTAAAGCGAACATGGAAAATTTGTCGCTAAGGGCGCAGCGACATTTAAAAACACAAAATTAAAAAAACCAAACAAATAGCCCATCCCCAGGACGCCTTGAGAAGTTGTTCAAGTGTATGAAAATGAATGTGTAATGTATATTGTCTTATAATAGGCCGCGCCCTTTCTTGTAATGCAAACAATAAAATTAAGCTATGGACATCGTTTTCATTAATAATCATATTTTGTCATAATACAGCATATAATTTTTTATTAAATTGTATAACATTCATAAATTATAAATTAATACAATTAAAGATAATTTATATTATTAATGCACTATTAATAATGTCATTAACAAAGGGTGCCAATATTATCTTCATTAAAAGGACTATTAGGATAATCAAAATACTGAATAAAAAATAATTAAAATCAAATAAACGACCAAACTCAATTTATTTTTTCTAACTATAAATAATTATCTATTTTAACAAATAAACATTAAATATGCATTTTATACTTAAGTATAACCAATACAATTTTCAAGCAATCATACTTGAAAACTTATGATTAAGTTCACCATTTTGACTATTATATAAAATAATGTTAATAATATTTAATTTAATATTCAACTAGACTTACTTTGAAATAAAAAAAATTTAACTTCTAGAAAATAATTAAAAAATTAACATAAATCAATAAATATGAAGTTGTAGTACTAAAACGAATAAGTTGGTCGATTATAAAATATTCAGTAATTGATAAAATAATATATTTAATATTTAATTCAGGCAAAATAAAATTAACAATGTACATAGAAAGTCCGAATAACTATGTACTTGTTCCATTAGATATTATTAAAATGATTACATTGTTAATTGTTTTATAAAAATATAAAATAATTTAATTAAAAAAAAATAAAACAATATTATCAATTAGAATAGAAATATTACATTTTTTTAAACACAATTAACAAAAATTAACTATTTAGATATTTTACTGAGGCACCCTTTTATAATTAACATGCGTAGCAACACAATCACAGTATTAGTTAAGCAAAATAAATACAAATAGCAACATCAAAATTATTAATGATTCTAAAATAAAGGTTTAAGCAATAACACATCATGAAATTGGGAGTGACCAAGAAAAACACTGTCTCAGATATGCTTTTAAATAAATAAAGAAATATTGTGATATACAGTCAAGGTTATTAAGTTATACACACTTTGTAATAGCAATACATAACCCAATGATTAATTAACTGATGACCTAGTCAAAAAATATATATATATATATATTAATATATAATCCACTGTGTGAGTAATAAAATAAAGGTAGAGTGTAAGTTAGTAAAATAAAAAAAATATTTATAAACCAAAGGAGTTGAATCTCATTTTTTTTTTTTTTTTTTCCATGAAAAATACAATTTAGTGAATATTATGTTAAAACTAATTTGAACTTTTACAATAAATCAATAATTAGTTATATTTTTAATACAATTAACGTAGATATTAAAATTTAGTCTAAGTAGGTAAAAAAAGATCAATGAAATATTTCTATGTAATAGGCCGGATGAATGGGAGGTTAAACATACTCATTGATTACAGAGGAATGAGAGGTGACGGGGCAGATGATGCTCAAGGCACTGAATCAGCCCCACTACTGACAGACGGCAGTGTACTCACTAATGAATGTGGTAGAACTGATGCAGGTGGAGCTGATTGAGAGCTTGGTGGTGCTTGTGAGGGAGGTGGTGGTGCTGAACCTGAACCTGGCACATTATCATGTGCAGTAGTAGAATGTGCTTGTTGAACTGGTAAAGTGCCAGTGCCAGCACCCGCATAGTACCTAAATTAAAAAATTATTAATTAAAATGTATTTTAACAATTAAATTGTATTATATATATATATATATATACCCTCCATTCATAGCATCAGGATTAGCAGCAGCAGCAGCTGCTGCAGCTACAGCAGCTGCTGAAGTTGCGCTTGCCATTGTTGCTTGATGTGGATAGGTAGTTGGGGCAGGAAAATACTCTTTATTGACACAATTACGAAGACATTCAGGTATTCTACCTACAATCGCTCTACGAATTTCACTAGCAGCCATTTCTCTTAGCTCTGTACAACTAGCATCTGAATAAAAAGCAGCATGTGGAGTGCATAATAAATTTGGAGAGTCTTTTAATGGTCCTAAAATAATTAAAATTGTTTAAATTAAAATGAATATTAAAATAAAATTTGAAATGTATGTACCTTGAAGTACATTGAAGGGTTCATTTTCATGAACATCTAAGGCTGCTGCTCTTATACGTCCTTGTTTCAATGCTGTTGCAAGAGCATCATCATCAACTAAACCACCTCGAGCAGTGTTTACAAGGAAAGCCCCTAAAATAATTATATATTAAATTATTTATCTATAATTGTAATGTACTAAGAAAATATTTACCTGGCCTCATTTGTTTAATGGTAAACTCGTTAATAAGGTGATGATTATGTTCATTCAAAGTACAATGCAACGATACACAATCAGATTGGAACAATAAGTCCTATAATTATTAATTTTAAAATATAGTATACATTATATCTCTAGAAAAAAAAAATTTACCTGTAGTGTATAAACTCGAGTCAAGCCTAAAGATTTTTCAATCCCATCTGGTAAGTAAGGATCATAAAAAATTACATTAAAACCAAATGCTTTTGCTCGTAATGCAACTGCTGAGCCAATACGACCTATTAAATTTTTTTTACACAAATGATAAAATAAAAGTCAAATTGTTAAGTTATAAGTTAATTACCCAAGCCAACAATTCCTAAGGTATCCCCTCGAATCCGTGCACATCCTTGAGCAGCTTCTCGTACTTGTTCAGGACCAGTAAACTTTTTTCCTTCTCTAACCATTTGAGCTAACCAATAGGTTCTACGGTAAAGATTTAATATCAAACACAAAGTCGTGTCAGCTACTTCTTCTACTCCATAGCCTGGCACATTACATACTGCTATACCTAATTCACCAGCAGCCTAAAGAAATAATAATCACATGTACAATAAGATATATATATAAAATACAATATTTGGAAATATATATAAAAATAATAAATTTAAGTTACAAAGTACCTTAACATCAATATTATCAACTCCACTACCTATTCGTACAATAATCCTGAGCGTTTTAAATTTTTCTAAATCTTCTTTTGTTAAAACAATGGTATGCCACATTAAGGCCCCAACAGCTTCATTTAAAACCTATAAGTTATACAATATTAATTAATATCATAAAAGTAACAAATACTGAAAAATATTTAAAAGTACTAACCTTTTCATGAATTTCTGAAGTAGATTGGGCATCACAAAATGCAACTGTTGCTACATCTTTAAGTATAGGCATTTCTATCGAACAGTCTCTGCCATCCAATAAGGCGACCAATGGCCTTGTTTGTATAGGTCCATTGGTAATTGGTCCAGTACCAGACCCAGCGCCTCGAATAGTAGTATCAATTCGTGTTCTTTTTGGGATCATTTTCCGTTTGTCCATTACTGGACTACCAACACGTTTATTTAATCCTTGCGTTTTGACTGTTTAAGTTTCACAAATGTGTTTAAAACGTCCAAATCATACCGGGCAATAAAAAGGGAAGGGAATCTGTAACAATACAATACAAAAAAAATTATTTTAATAATTATAAACTATAAATAAAAAGATTAAAATTAAGCTAGTTTTTTCTTTAATATTTAAAAGATCAGACGAAAGGTTCCTTTTAATTTAGAAACTTTTTTTAAGTCCTAAATCTAGAAGCGAGAAAAAAAAATTACAAAACTTTGTTTGTCGATATCTGGACCATCTAAAAAGCTATAATGTACTTAAAAAGTTGTTTTGAAAGCTCGTGAGATCCGAAACAAACTTCAGTGAAAAGTTTTCTTTTATTTCATATTACACAAAACTTGCAAGAGTGGTGCAAAATATGGCAAACGGTTGAACAACATTTTACAGCACTCATTGCAAGTTTTTTTATTTTACAAAATCAATCATAGGAAATATTATTGAAAACTAAACTACAACCACTTGTTCTCAAAAAGTTTATATATTTTAAAAAAACATAAAAAATAAAAATTATTATAGTTAATAAATATCAAAAACTAGTCAATTTGAAATAGTTATACATCGCATTAATAATAGAAAATTAAATTATCATTCCTCAATTCCAATTTGATAATATACATAATAATAATTTGATATACCTAGTCAAAAAAAAAAAAAAAAAATGTATAAACCAATTATTTAGAAACACAAATGTAATATTCTTAGAGCAAACGAAAAGTATGCTAATTTAATTTTAAATTAATTATAAGAATGCGATATTTTTCTAAAAACTTTTTTAAAATTTGAAAATTAAATATGTCACATAACATTTAAACAGTAACCTAATTTAGGCAGAATACAAACTTATTGAGTATATATTACAGTAATTTTACTTTATGAATTGTATTTACATGGGTAGTAATTATTCTTGAAATAATTTAAGATTTTCCTAATTTGCTCAAAAAATTGTAAAATTTCATACCTACTGTTTTTATGTAAAAGTACAATATTACAAGTTATAATATATTACATATATATTACAAATAACAAGTTCAATGGTAATCCACCAAATACATACATTTTTATTTTTACTTATAATTTATACAATTGTGAATCCCACTATGTACCCTATTCACTTAATTCAGAACAGAAACATTAAAAATAAACACCAATACATTTTTTTTATTCCTTTTTGACTTTTAACACTCAAACAAAAATAACAACATTACATTTAATTAATTGGCGAGAACTATAAAACATACCTACTTTCGATTATAATATAGATACCAACATAATTAATATACGAATACATCAACTTTTTGACAGATAATTAAATTAAAAATTAAATATAAATTGTTTTTATTAACTGATAACATTTTTTAGGTAAGTAATACAGATATATATAAGATACTTTAAAAAAAAGTACTGACGAAAAAGGGTGATAGAAGGGTCTTGAGCCTAGTAAATTCTGCCAATTACCATACATCTTATCACTAAGTAAAAATGCACGTAATTAGATTAATATATTAATTAATTAATAATATACAAATATTCTCAAAATATTCATTCCACAAACACATTTATTTTTTATTTTTCATTATATTTACTATAAAAGTTTAAACTAATTTTAAAATATATTTAAGTAAGCAGCTCATTATTAAATGTTTAACATAAGATTAAAAAATATAATTATATCTAAATTATATTAGTGGCAGCTGGTAGATAATGATTACAAGATTACCGTGAATGTTAATATGTCTTGAGAAATTTTAATTAAAAGAATGATCTAGTAAAATTACAGTAATATTTAATGCTAAAAAATTGATAATTATCGAGTTATCCAAATAAAATAAAAACTAATCATAATTTTATTTAGTACAGATACCAGGTATGATATTTGTTTCAAATATTTCAATTTAATGATTATGTTCAATTAAGTACGAAAATAATCATTAACTTAATAGTTTTAATTTATTTAATCCATATAACTGGTTATAATAATCATTTATTTCTTGGGATAAATGTTTAAACGACGAGAGTAGTGAACCGAAAACATTGTCTGCAAATAATATATTTATGAAGGAAACTGTTATGTGCAAACAAGAAAAAAAAACACGCAAAGGAAAAGCGTCATAAAAATAATTCCTTTCAGTTGAACCCCAACTCCACTCGTTCTGTATGTAGTTGAGAGAAAACTTATTTTTAAACTACTTAAAAAGCTTAAGAATAGCGGATTCGGAACGGGGATATTACAAATAATATAAATTAGTTTTGCCAACAAAGTTATACAAAACAAGCATCGGGGCAAGTTGTTTGGACAAAGCTCAGTGGATCCCGAAAAGTTTCGGATGCGCGCGCGTGCATGGGAAAAGTTGATCGGAATGAACTTTGGCACAACTACCGTCGACGTCGCAAAGTTAACGGCAGGTTAACTTCACCACCCCACATCACCATAGTAGTTAAAAGTTTACTTTTAGAACTGAAAAAAATATAAGAAAAACCAAATATGAAACAAAAGGCAGAGACCGTCAAACAAGACGACGAATTTTACAACAAAATGTGCTAAGGAAGAGAAGGGTAGATTGAGAATGAAAATAAGTTTAAATAAAGTGAGTGAGTCCGGTCTTAAATAAAACTTCCGACGTTCGGTGGTGGCGGCCCTCGGAAAGTTTTACGCCTTTCTATATTTTATGAGCCTCTTATTACTGGCAAAACTTCTATCTGAAAAGTTAACTCAAACCCCTCAACCACCGCCGACTACTCACACGCAAGCTGATGTTCGTCGCCGACTTTAATATTAAATACAATTAAATCGACTTAAGGTTCGGACGCCAGAAAATCATTATGGAAGAGGAAAGAGAATTATAGCAATAAAACTTATAAATAGACGAAAATCCAGAATTTATTCTAATTAACACTCTGCGACTGTTAAAAATGAAAACCAAAAAAAACTTTTGAAAATAATGTTAACATTACTAGTTTTTTAAATTATTTGCAAAACAAGATAGGTAATATTGGTTTTATAGTCATATAACTTTAAATTATTCAACAAGTTCCTTAATAGAATAAATAATAAATACCAAATTTACGTAACAATTAATATTTAATATTTTTAATTTTTCTTGTGTTAAAAACAGAAAATAAAGTCTTTATAAGAGAACTTTTAAATTGGTAAAAAATGAATAAGCTGTCTTAGTTGTTTGTAGAAACTGCAGTCATGTTACACACGTGGGAGAAAATCCAAACCTACAGTAGACGAAGCGTCAACTATGTATGAATAAGTGTTATATTATCCGTAGTCCATCGATTTGTGTGGGTTCAAACAAATAAGTGATATATATATTCATTTTTCTTTTAATACATGGTCTTGGGTCGATAATCGATGTAATATGCGAATTATTAAACGATGGTATAATATTATATATTTTCATTATTATATAATTTTAAAATTATTTTTGAATTTCAATTACGGTGGTGTAGTATAATTTAAGTTAATGTTGTGTAACTACTCGTACATTAGTAAAACACGACCGTCAAGATAATCGCGAAAGTGTGTGTACATATTTTGTTGATAAAGAACTGATAATAAATTCTCGTTAACAGTATAACAAAAAAGTTAGTGTTTTATTATTTCATCTTAACATAAATAAATGGTTCGGGCACGAACTTACGAGGATAACGAATTTTTGCAAAAACTACATTTAGTTATACAAATATTAAAAACCTTATGAGTTGGCGATAGTTATGATTGAATAACCTTAAATTAAAAAGAAGACAAAAGCATCCGACAAAACATTAACATTACGGAAGTAAAAATTCAAGACTAATAAAAAAAGTTTCTTATTGGTCTAACACTATATATATATATTAAATAGGTACATTAAAATTGACTGCAGTTAAGTAATTCGAACCACGCTGAAGTTTGAAACTTTATATTTAACAATCGACGGTAGTTGAGAAAGGAATGTTACACGGTTATAACATCGTCAGCTAAATAATATGACGTTTATAAGTTTAATCTTTTACTTTATGAATTATTTGATTAACGCGAACAGCAATGGGTATGGTAGACTTATTTCATATGTACCTACGAGCACGCATGCGCTGCTCATCTTCCCGAATAATATAAAATAAAATAACAAACAAGTGTTTTTCGTCATAATTCTATTTTATAGGCTTATATATATATATATATATATATAATATCGAAATATTTTAAATGTAAGCAGTGAAGTGCATTACATAATAATAAGTAATAATGTTATATTTTACACGAATACGAATTGATACGAGTATAAACGTGAATTGACGGAAAAGAATAAAAATAATTTTAAAGGAATCGTGTCATTGAAAAAATGAATAGTCGAAACGCCGTAGTTTATCATAAAACTGCGTAGGGAGAAGTTTAAAACGACCGTACAAACATAACAATGCAGGCGGATATTACGCACAAACCGTGTTAGTGATATAACACGCTTACGCGCGCACGCACATACACCTTTTGGGGAACATATCGAAAAGTGAGGGGAAATTACCGGTGGCGCGGGTGTTTAGCTGGGTGAGAACGCAGCCCTTACCAAGTGGGTGGCGGTGGCGGAGGCGGCGTCGTCGTCGTCGTCGTCGTTGTCGACGACGACGAAGGCGACGGACGAGCGATGAGGAGGAAAAGGAACAACGGCCGGCGGTCGGCTGCCGGTAATAGCGCCATCGATTTTTCCCAAATATAGCTGATGCTCTCTCTCAAATCCACCCACCACCTCACCAACATGACTACTACTACTACTACTGCTATCGTCACCGTTAGCCACCTCACACTGAGCAGCGATAGTACCCATAAGCGGTGACAAGGGAATGGGGTTCCGCTCCTCGCAACACATAATAAAACACCACGACGGACTTTCCCGCGCGAGCGACGACCAGACGACGACAGCAATAAGCAATAATAACAATGACGACGAATGAATCCGCGCGCATGGTGCTCCCTTCCACCTCCTCTTACCACAGTGTAAGGTGTAATGTACTTCTCAGGCGAGAAAAGCGTCTCGTAGAGAACGCGAGGCGGGGCGGCGACTGTCGCTTAATGACGTAGTCGTCATTTTCCTTCATTTAACCGACACGTTATAGCAGCACTTCACCTAATCCTCTATAGACAGAACTGTCATAAAACATTAGAAATCAAAATTATCGAAAACATAGGCGACGTCGCCTCCAATATACATATACATACATAAGTAATTTAATAATGTACAATTTAAATTCAACAAATCTAAAAAAGTATTCTGGATACAAACTGAACCCTAAATAGATTACTTTATCGTGTTTAACAAGTAGGTTAACGTGTCAAAATTATAATTATTTACTTGTATTGACTTATTATTTCTTTTCTGTATTAATTTCAAAGAATCTCAAACTACTAATTCATTATGTTTTAACATCAACTAGTCAAATCTATTGTGTAGTTATTTCAATAAATCATTCAATCAATCACACAAAAAAACTTTCACGATTTTTTTTTACACTTTTTATCAAATACATATATGTAAATATATATATTTTAATGGATTTGTCCTGGTAAAAAGTGTTTAATATGCAAATGGTAAATTGTACTTTAATTTCGAATTGGCACATTGGCTAAAATCAAAGTTTCGATTGTAAAAATAAGGCCATTCATTTATCATGCTTGTCGAATTAACCATGTTAAATAATATAGAAAGTTAATTTATTTATATAAAATTATATTACATCAGAGAAGCAGATCAAGTTCAGAATATAAATAATTTTTTATAATCAAATATAAATAATCATACGAACGAGACTAAAACTCATCATTAATTGATCCACACAATAAATGTAATAATATATTCATAATAACTTTAATATCTTAAATATTATGGTTTTGCACTATTTTTAAATAGTATAATAAATAACATATACATAAAAACAAAAAATATAGATAATATTATTATTTTCTTTATACAAATATTATGGTTAGATAATTCCAATAGCTAAACTATTATTTATCTATTATCAGATAACTAAATTTGCCATAGATAATATCCCAACACTTAGTGTCATCTTGTGAACGATAGCTTAGTATGTTGTTAAATTTGTTTAGATAATCCAATGAAGAATTTAAATAAAAAATAAAAATAAAAATATTTATTATGATCAGAGTATATCATATTGAGATCAGATAATTAAAATTATCATACAAACGAAATTAAACTCTTCATTAATAAATAAATTATAATTTAAAGTTCATAATATTATACATAATGAATTTAAGAGATAAAGGTTACAGAAAATCAAATATTTAATAAACGTATTATCTTCAGGCAAGGGAATTTTAAATTAAAGATATTTAACATTTACCTGTACATAGTCATATAATTTTAAATAACAATTAAATTTAAGTATTTGATTAATTTGAAAAATAATACTTGGTTGCCTGTATTGTATTTTACGATTATAATATAATATTATATTTAATATTTTTTTTTTTTAAATCAGAATATTTATTTAAGATCAAAAATACAAAAATACTCGTAATTAATCTACTTAATCTATAATGAATAAAAACCTTTATAGAAATTGTCAATATCTACAATATCTACTCTCATTGATTGAATATATAATATTATTATCAAAATATAAATAATTACATTTAAAAGTTGCACGCATTAAAATAAAACAAATTTTGCCAAATCAGAATTATAGAAGTTTGATTCATATTAAATCATAGGAACAAGACCTTTTAATCATCATTTTGGCAGAAATATTATTAAAATAGTTATAAAATATTATTGCGTACCCTATCATCAATATCCAACAAAATAAATAAAATGATAAAATTGATAATAAAATGAATACTTATTTTGTTTATTTTTAACTAGTAATATAAAGATACAATGTTTTATTTGATTCATAAAAATTATAATTAGTTACTTTATAATTATTGAATCATTCCCCGACATCATTGATAATGTATGACAGGTTACTGTACTCAGCAATCCAATTATTTAGTCGTAGTTTTTGGCATCATGAAGGCATATCATGGATTCTTGCCATAACTATATTTATATTTTACGGACAATGTTTAGATACCGAAATAAGGTTTCGCGATTCTTATATCAAAATTGAACAAGATGATACATTAGTATACAAACATATCTATCAAAATAAGGGAATATTGGTAAATATTTTTAATTTTCATGTATTCTAATAGCTATTTTCAGTTGTCACCTACATCAGATACTAATACAAAATACAGTTAATCATAAAGTAATAATAGCTAGAATTTGCACTCAATTGTATAACTTCTATTAATTTCACATCACAATCTTATCAATTATAGTTATATGGTACAGTAACAAACATTTTTTATACATACTTGAAGTTCAATAATAAATAATATTATAAAGGTGCAACAGTATTCAAACACTATAATTGTGTCAAATTGATGAGAACAGAGAGAATATTGGATATTGGTAGTTTGGGAAAGTTAACTAGTATCGTTCGAGCATTTAACTATTTCCAGGGTACTTGTCAAGCGTTGGATTGAGAAGAGGACAAATGTGACGTAGTATTGGTTTCAGACAGTATTTATTATAACAACAGTCGAAAGAGGCCGCTCGGCACTGAATAGTAGTTGTTCAAAGTCGAAAATTACACGTTTATACATTTACTTTCTCTATCTCCTTCTTTTACCCCGAACAATACTAACCAAGCAAATCAATAAGAGTTTTGTTTTGATTGTTTGTTGTGTTTTACCTTTGCAGTAACCCGCAGCCATCAAAACGGACGGACACACATTGATCGACAGTTCCTGCCCAAACGAAAAGCTTTTCCGACATAACCACCTTTTCCTCACTAAAAAAAAAGTTTAATTGAATCAGACAACGGTCCGTTAAAATTTTGGCAACGCGTGTCTGTTACACAAACATAAACACAGAGGGAATTGTAACGCTCGAAAGAACTAAAACTCATCAAATATTTAATGAAACAAAAAAAAAACACCTATACAAATGAATTGTTAGAAAAATCAATGACACATCACAATATATCAATTATTTTCTTATACAGCTGTTTATATCGTTAAATATTATATAGGATCGACTATGAATAATATAAGTTTTATATTTATGAAATTAATTTAAATTGTACGCCTAATAAACATTTTAATACCTATTGACTAATGATAAAGTTCGAAAAATCTCAATAAATTCATACTTTTAACAGAATAAATATAACTCAACTAAAATGGAGTTAAAATATATATTATGTATACAACATTTAAGTATAAAGTTTATGAATTCAAATGACAAAAATTAATTTTATTAAATTAAACTCATAATTTAAATCTAATTAAAAAAAATACAATACCACCAAAGTACTTCGGGTAGGTACACGTTTTATAGGTAATCTGAATAATTTAATTCGACATTACCAAAACAATCAACAAATAGATATTACATAAAATAGTGCGAAATAATGGTTTTCACACTATTTGTCAAAATATAATAAAAATATAACACAATGTGTAAACTATCTGTATTCTGTTAAAACCAGATTGAACACGTAAATATCAATAAATTACACAGGTGACACAATAAAAAAAATAAAGAAAGAGGTATGTCAAATAGTTCACTCTTATCAAAATAATAATAAAAAAAAGTGAACTATTAAAATTAAACTAATAACTTAGGAAG
Organism: Sipha maydis; assembly: GCA_034509805.1. Classification (NCBI taxonomy): domain Eukaryota; kingdom Metazoa; phylum Arthropoda; class Insecta; order Hemiptera; family Aphididae; genus Sipha; species Sipha maydis. The sequence goes on along the minus strand of JASXSY010000189.1, from coordinate 162,773 downwards.
GTACTCTGTTAATGAACGATACAATTATATCGATTCTTACAGACAGTTGAAATACCATGTATTATGTAGGTAAACAAAGAGAAAGAGATAAAATGCATGTTAAATTAATACACAAGATAAATTTATAATTCATGAATAGTTAATGATTAATTAAAGTATAATTAATTTTACTAGTATTGCGCATTTTTGCATTTTATGTACTTTGTAGCGATTAAATGTTTAATATAAATCGTAAAGGAAACACATATTTTTAAATATTTAGACATGAATCAGGAGATATACTATATAGTATTAAACAATGAAATGCAAATGTAAAATAATAGTATATCCCTAAAATAATCATAGACCCATATGTTTCTACTCTAAATAGTTATATCTAACGAATAAAACGGTAATTTATGTTTGCATAAGATCACACCAATAAATACGCATACAAGACAAATTTATGCGAAATTATTAGTTATTATGCAACTATAAAAACCCGGAGAAAATACTACTTGCGCATTTAAATTTTAGCTGAGAAAAAATTATTAACGTTGTAGGCAGCATCATAAGGAAAAATACTAAGATAATATTAATTCATAAACAGATTTAAAACGTTAAGTTACTGTTAAATTATTATCATATACACACTTGCATTAATTGAATATTGATAATTTATCATACCATTTCATTACGTAGTTTTTTGAAAAAACTTTTATTAAAATGAAAACGATTACCAACCAGAATACTGAATTGTTTAACTATTTATTTAATAATACAAATAAATAATAATTCATTAAGTACCTATGCAAAATAAATAGATACACCATCGTAGTCTATAATATATGTCCAAGAGTAGGTAGCAAGGATTAAATTATTTAAATTGAATTATATGGTTAGTAAAAGAATAAGAAAGCAGTTACTAATTGCAAAATAATATTCAATCTAAAATACAGCAAGTAATAAACTAATAAATATGTACAATATTATCTGGGATTATGACGGTATGATATATCATTCCACGTGTATAAATAAAAAACATTTTGAGAGTTTAAATAATTCTTGTGTTGAAGGTTACTAAAAATAAAAAAATAAAAAAAATAAAAAAATACTTTAATATTAAGCGAGTACGTGATATATTAATTATAATTCAGAAATGTTGTGTTATAATATTTAGTTTACACCTGCTGATCTACTTCCACTAGATTACAACACAAAAATAATACTGAGAACTAGTTTTTTTTTTTGTTCGGTAATATAAATTGAGAATATAGCGATTTTATAGTGACCCGATGGTTTATCTTACAATAACCGAATCATCGTAGACTGAATGTGAACACCGTTATAATAAAACATTACACGTGAATCTAATATATACCGTATGTGTTATGGTGTGGAAGAGAAGAGTACAACAATGAGTGTTGTTTGTCAATTTGACAATATTGCCACTGTAGCGAACGACATTTTACTTCCGACAGTTGTTTATAAGCCAATGGTCGGTTATTCAGAATTCATGCTAATGGACAAGTTTGAATTTAAAATCACCAGAATGTAAATTAATTGTGTAGGAAAATATACTTATATTGTCTAATAAAATTATTTTTTTGTCAATAAATTAATTAAACATTAAAAAACAACCATATAATATAATTGTATTCACTACTTATATATTTTCAATCAATATAGTCTTTTATAAAACGTAAGTAGATTAATATTCACAAAATATTATTTTGTTACTTTTTATATCATTATTTTAAAATATATATCCGCTATAAATTCTTTAAATATTTTGATTTTAAATTAGCAGTTTGTATGTTATTGTTAAATAATACTGCATCACCGCCATCAATATGAAGAGTAACATCATCAACGAGGCTGTGTCCAACACATTCAATATTCATACCAACATGCACTCACAACCGGTTTATATTTCTTTCTCATCTCTTCTCTGGTTTAGGGTCAAGAGGCGCGCCGAGACCTTTTCCATTCCTTATTATCGAACCACCCGATCGCTATGTATTCCGATTTCTATCATCATAATATGTGTAGTCATATTGTTGAGTTACCATTCATTGTATACGATAGTTACGATAAAACAAGGCCAGTTTTTTCGCGTGAAAAATGAGTATGCTTTCACCAGACAACAGCGGCTATAGGAGATTAAGGTTGAAAAGGGACAGGTTCTTAAAAGTGAAAGTCAAATTTTGCAAACGTTCTTAACATTTCCTGATTTGTTTTACTAAATATTAAATAGGAAGAGTTTAGTTAAAATTGTCACATGATGATGTTAATAAATCCTAATCAATAAATTTGGCGACGAAAAAAATAAATCTACTTATTGACAACACATGGTAGTTCATAACTAAAAGCTCCATGGCCTCGTTATATTATATATTATTAATTTCAAAGAGAAGACCAGTCAATTATTATGTATATTACACACACACACACACACACACAAAATTCATAATGTAATTTAAAAATCCAGAATAACCATTTGAGAATATTTGTTTAACAAAAAAAAATGTATATAATATATATTAATATCAAGAATTTTTGAAGGACATCCAAACTATATTGCTGCATAACGCAATAAATCAGATAACAGGTTTCTAATCAGATATTAGATTAAAACATTAAAATAAGTAAATGTATATAGATTGTATAAAATTGTAAACTTCCATTCAATTAACACAGTATTATCATACTTATTATTACAAACCTATTCACCTAACCATTGATTATTAATTTTAGAAAGCATCAATCCATCAAGCAATAACCACCACAAGATATTTGTAACAAATAATAAACAGTTAAAAAAACATGAAATATATAGTGTTCTTATAACTGTAATGAATAACCAGTTTAAATTAAAAAGTATTAGGAACAATTTTTAATTAAAAATAAATACTTGGTATGCTAAAAATTATCTAATAAAATATCATATTTATAAATCTTTCATAATAAAGAAATATGAATTACAAAAAGATAGATTTTTAAATTATAGGGCAAGAATATTACATATACTTGTAAAAATTAATATTTACAATAGAGTAAAATTTTTCTGTTCCAGACTTTATTTATTTTTGAATCTTATTTGAACCAAGTTATAATTTTTATGAATTTTCTTTATACTTTCATACATTAAACATATTCTTAAATAATAATAAGATAAATCAAAAATAGAAAAAACTTTTGATAAATTGACTCTTTTTATTTATCACAATAAGTTACCAAGTAATTTATAATAAAATATAAAATTAACAAAATAAAATATAAAACTAACAAAATAAAATAAATACTTTCTTAATAATGAAATCCATCCTCAGACTTACAAACTTAGTTATTTTTTAAAAATTATAATTAAAACAAAATTGATCAACTTTAAGGAACAAAAAAATTACAATATAAAAACTAAAATAATGCTCTTGTAACAATGTCTTTGAGTAAAAAAAAAAAAAAATATTTAACAATTTATAAAATAATAGCACTTTTTTATCACATAAATAAACTATTTCAGTCAATTTGACATAATATCAGCCTTTTTATTCACTGTTGCAATTTATCAGAAGTCACATCAAACTCAGGTCCATACCAAGGTTGATACGCACAATTATAATCCATGGTCACACCACTTTCTTTGCCATTATTACACTGCATAGATCCACACAAAGTATTTGGCTGATTGTCATTATACCAAGATGAAAACATTGGTTGAACATGTAGTCCACTAGCATTTGATGGAAGATCTACGAAATTTGGTGGTGTTGAAAGATTAGGAGGTAGAATACAATTTTTATTCAAATTGGATGGTGGTTCTAATAATACTATTTTCTCTTTTTGAGGACGGAAATAATCATTTTGTAAAATTGGCGGAGGTGTAGACATATACCATGGAGGGATCACATTTCCACCATTTGGTAAATTCGAAGAAGTCATTGGAAGACCAGGTTGTTGTTGATATGGTTGAACATAACAAGAGGTAGAAAATATTGGTCTGGGTAAAACCCCATGAACTGCTGGTGCTGGACTCTGAATAAAACCTGTGTTGCTAAAGAGAACAGGAGTTTCGCATGTATCAGAAACTTGACAAATATAACTATTACCATCATCTGTAGTTGATGAAATTTGACCAACTTGTAAAGGAGTCTCTATTATTTCCCTTACATCTTGTTCAACTGGAATTAATTTCAACTTATCATAGTCAACATACATTTTTTGTGCTAAATCTTTAACATATACTTCTACAGGTTCATTTTTACCAAGAATACGTTGAATATAACAATGATATTCTTGGTTGCCAATTAATACCATACACTTGCTTCCTTCTTTAAACTCCCAATTATTCCATCTGCCATAAAATTTTTCTTTTTTATTATTCAACCAAATATCATACTCTGTGTTTCGATACAACTTAGGTGTTAAAGCTTTAGCAACTTTAAATGGAAATGGAGTGATACCTAATTCAAGTAGCTCTTTCATATCGGTAAACGTAGCTCTTTTTTCTAAAGTAACTCGGTCATTAGACCTGGAAGATGGTAAGTTTCTTTCAAATAACATTTCTTTCACAGCAAAATCTACACCAGATAGTCCAAAAACATTGTTATACAACATTTCATACACAATAGCTTGACAAAATGAAATATTCACAACAGATTCTTTGATCAGTACTAGATCATAAGTTTTTTCATAATTAAGACATATATTTAAAGTTTTTATAGAGTTTTTAGTTTCAATAATCAGAGGAACAAAAGGTTGAGCATCTACATATAATGCAATATTTATTTTGTACAGCTTAGCAGCAATATGCATATCCAACAATTCACCATCTAATTTTGTATCTGTAATTTTCCTTGCATACTTGCTAACAGATAACTGTGTCAAACGATTGAATTCTTTGGTTTGCAGAATAGAAAATTGTAATAGATGTTGTCGAACAGTCATAAAACAACTTTGAGTTAGAAACACACACTGAGAAATGCACCTGAATAAACTATTACCATCTCTGGGTACAACATGTCTCATTAATCCAATAGATTCTAATAATTCATCAATTTTTGGTGTTGGAGTTCTTTTAGATTTGCTTCTGTTTCTTATGGAGAGTGTCAACATTTTGAAACCAATTCCTAAAAAAAAAATACACAAAAATTTAAAAAAAAAAAAAAACATTTAAAAAAATATTAAACGCACTAAAAATGTAATCATAGTTTGTCTTCTGTCTATTAAATATGACAATTTTATTTAATTGTGCGTTTAATATAATAAATGTTTTTTTTTAATTTTTTTTTTTGTATATTTTTGTATAAAATATAATATAGAGCTTCATAATAAAAATATCTAAGTTCAAACTATCCATTTAATTTTTAGTGCGTTATTATAATCTTATAGTGTTATTATAAACACAAAATTTACAAACAATTACACTGATAACATTTAATCAACCTTTAAATTGAATTAATTATGTGACGTAGATATTTTCATTCAACAAATTATTACTAACATGTGGTAATGAATAATATTAATACATAGTTAACCAGAATATTAAAAAATATGTAATAAACAAATAAGTTGTTAAATACTGGTTAAATAAAGATCAAATTAAAGATTAATAGTACATACCTACTAAGATAAAATGTATTCAATGATCAAACATGATCTAATAATCATTTATCCACAGAAATATAGGTACTTATCACTTTATGAATACATAAATTTTTTTTTTTATGATTTTAATCAAAACTTTAACTATGATAGAATATATAATATACATACACAAATTAATTGTTTACTTCAAGTTATAAGTTAATACCTACCCTGAATAAACATTTGGTTAGTACTAACTTAGTAATTTAATCATTCCCTTATATTTCATATCCAACATTTTAAACTTTATATGTATTTTATATCCACAATTTAAGGCAAGTATAAGCAATTAAAATATATAATTGATTAAATTAAATTAATAAAATATATAGTATACATTTATTCAGGTACTTCTAGAAATATTGTTTTTAGAGAAACATTATAAAGTGTCCTGTCCTAAGAGGATTTAACATATGAATTGTTTAATCTACTTTTTCAAAAAATTGTTATGTAAAATGACTCAAATATATAGTAATGATTATTGTAAAATTAAACTCTCTAATTCAACCGGTATAGCTAAATATTCAAAACAACAAAATTCTTAATTTCAATACAAGAATACTTTAAAGACATTGATTAATAATTAATAATCGTACTTAATGTAAGGCAAAAAAACAGCATCACGATGTAGTGTTATACAAACACACTTATAAAGTTCACGCTTATGTTAATATTTAAAGAATCGTACAAATCTTGTATAGTATCAGAAAGTAACGAATTGAAGAAGTTACGATTGTAGTATACCGCCTAGTAAAGAAACATGCAAGTTATCAAAAAATTAACAATACTTATAGTACGCATGATTAAATATTTTCGTTTAAAATTGACAAAAAAAAACCAACTGGCCGGTATGTAGGTACGCAAACGATATGTTATTATCATTATTATGCACGCAGCACACGATTGGTTGCAGACAAAAGGTTGATCAGCGTTAAACTGTGCTTCGATGGAGGGGAGTCTCGTCCGCCTCAAGTACATGATGAAAACACCGAACATTAAATAATATAACGCAAACATTATTCGACGAATAGATCAGTTTTTTTATTTTTATTTTTTTTTTTATTTGAGAAAAGTGAACGTCTGTTAAAAGTATGCAATATTACAGACGAAAAAAAAAAAGAATTGTAAAAACGATTTATAATCGACCACGATGACAATACAGCAGCAGCTGTTATAGGTACATACACTTCGATTAACTGTTTTAGCGAATATATATTGGCGGGAGAGAAGCGAGAGCAGCTGCTCCCCGCGCGCGTATTTTCCGCTATTATATCGTGTTGGAACCGTCAGAGTATTGTCGAGCGACTGCTGGTGCTGCCGCCGCGCCGCTACACGACCAATCGCGGAACAACGCACACATATTTTATTATGATGCATAGCCACGCCAAACTCACTTCGTTGTTTCATTAAATTACCGATTTGTTGTACTGCACGTCCCGCGCGCAACGACGACCAACACTACCACCACCGCTTACCGAAACGACGACGACGATGATGATAGTCGTGCAATGCGACCGACCTCGTTATGGCCGACTGACAGCGCGTTGGTCTTATGTATGTATGTGCGTATGCGCGCGAGAGCGTGTGCATAAATGCGTGTGCCTACGTACGTACATGTAAGTGTATGTGAGTGCGTGCCGAGTGTATATTTGTGTGTGAGCTCACGTTGTAATACTAAACAGGTTCATATTACCAACGCTCCGGGCAATGAAATTTTTAATAGCGTGCCCACACAACCGCGCACAGAAGAAATCGATGTCGTGATTTTGCTTTGTCAGCATAAAAAACAAATATATATATGAATGTATATATAAAAAAAATTACGTTTCCTCAATAAACGAACACGAGCAATGTTATCCCAAACGTATTAATTTCACGGTGTTTGCTCAGTCTTGAAGAAAATGTTCTATTAGTAATAACAATCTCGTTTGCAATAGTAGAAACGTATACAACGGTTGAAAAAATCATCAAATAACATTTTTACCTTTCCTCAGACTACCGTCTATTTGAAGGTCATCTACAGGCTATAGAAAATAATCGTTAACAGCTAACTGTTTGGGAGAAATAACGTTTTGTAATGCAAATCACCGTTTCGCACACAATATGGGTAATTTTTGAAGTACACCGTTATAATAATGACAGATGTTACACGAATAGAGGGGACATGGTTGTATTGTCAATTTGGGGAAAAATACGAAACATTATTAATATTCGTTTCACATCAAAAATCGACGTATTTGCAAAAATATCAATCAAACGTACATTGTCCGCGGGAAACAGCGAAATTAAAAAATAAATAACAAGAAAAACATCAGTCACCTAACTGCAAGGCACGTATGCAGCAGCGTCAATGATAAAAACCGAAATAGTAGCTGATACGAATTTTGCATTTTACACATAGCGATAACCGAAATAAGTAGTGTATCCAATTATCATTTGAATAACTCGCGGTCAAAACACGAAATACCAATTACGAATCGGCGGCGGCGCGCGTGTTACCACAATTATTGCATTGTACGCTTTTAATCCACCAATGGTAAGCCTAGTTAATGAACCAAAGAGAACAGTCTTACCGAGGAATATTGTAATGAAAAAAAAAAAAAACTATTGGGAAACAAGGAAGGTAGAAAAAGAAAAAAAAACTAATAACCAACGGAACAAGTCGTTGTTACTCGGTGTAGTGTTGTTCGCGCGCGGTTTTACTACGGATATAATACACCGTGCACATTGCATATTGTAATAGGTATGTACACACACGCGCGCGCGCACTCACACAAACAACGTATACACAATGTAATCGTGAAAAGCGTCGTGATTCGATTAAATACGACCGCCAGGAGGTGAGTGAGAATTCCATAAGGCGGTTCCACGAGAAAGGAACACACGTATACACATGCACACGAAATAGGCGCGCAGAACGTGGTGTGTCCCGGTGTGAACGCCGCGCGCGCGAGCAGCAACGCAGGTCTCGTAACGCCGATCACGAAAGTGAATACTACACACTAGACCGGGGCAGTGGAGAAACACGAAGACCGGTGTGGAATGAGTGGTGGCGGCGGCGCGTGTTTCTGGGTATGAAATAGAAAGACGTGGGCCCCGCCGCCGCACACGGATGACGGTTACGTCCAGTGAAACCCCCTACCCCTCTGGCCACAGACGACCACAAACCAAGTCTCGTCGTCGTGCCGCCAGCCGTGCAGACCAGTTAAAACGCGCTCTTTTCGCATTGTCATCGTCGCCCTTCCATTTATGGTGCCTCAATTACCGCGTCGGCCGCTGCCGCCGCCGCCACCACCAATTGTGGTTATTACAGTTCGCCTTGACAACGACGACCACTTTTAATAATCATTATCAAAATCTATACACCGATACACACACGATGATAAAAATATTACAATAATTTTGACCGATATTATTATTACTACTGAAAACCGGTGTTGTTATTACGCACGAGGGATGGTTGTTGTAACGACAGTTTCATGTTTAACTATTCAAAATGGTTGCGATATCATTTTTTTATCGCGGTAAAACGACAAGCCCGACGACAATCGTTGGTCCAAAAGAACAAAGCAATTATTAAACGATCAGGAGCAAAGGAACTACAGCCCAAAAATTATATTTATAAAAAAAAAGTTGTTCTTTGATTTCCGCTGATACACGATGACACAATACATAATGTCATCATGATCAAAATAATATTTATGTTACAATATTGATATTATTATTAATGGATAAAAAGATTTCTACACTATTTACTAAATTAGTGTGAACCGTAATAATATTGAATATTTCAGAACAATGTTTGAAGAAAATGCCAATATAAGCAAATTTCCTCAATTATTCGTTCCCCTCTCCACAGTGAACATTAAAGATAATCGCGAAACGCAGTCGAGACTACTAAGCTTTTTTTTATTCATCAACCGCGTGCACTTTTATGTAACAATCTACACTTTACCATGTGTATAAAAAATGGGCAAACCTTCGTGAAAAAAACATTATCGTACACACTAACAACAATCAATTATTACTATTACTAAAACGAACAAGTGTATAAGCCGCATACTCAGCGGTTTTTCGATTAACACGAATCATTATTATTATTAATAATATCATTAAAATTGATAAATAATAATTATTATTTACCAATAATGAAACATATGCATATTCTAGGAAAGGCTGGAATCATCGCATAAATAAATGTTATTTCAGAGGGAAATTACGAAGATAAAAACCGGCACATAATTATAACATTACAACCTAACTTAGCCACTATAAAACTATAAAAAATGTTTACACACTTTGAAATAAATACGTTGGTGTTCTCATGTGATTGGGATACACAATCTCAAAAACATGATTCACACCAATTACGTCGAGTCGCGCATAAATATTATATTGTTATTTATAACTAGGTATATGTTACATGCGTATATTTCTAACGATGCTCCGGGCGCGGCCCCGCGGTAAAATTCATAATTATATTAAGTGTCACGTTGCACGGTGGCAGCGGGAGATAGGTAAGGAGGAATACCTATGGTGTATCAGAAGCACATGTGAAATCTTGGCAATAGGCTAAAGGCCTAGGTCAAGCGATTGCGCGTAATACACAAGTAAAAATAACAAAATACAAATCGAATAACGGATACCTGAAGTCAACAATCGCAAACAATTCACTTCGGACCACTCGATATAGACATACATCGCAAATAATAACATTAGTAATTAAAATGGAGACAGAACGTGGCCAAATATTGCATACCGTATCCAAAAAATAATAATTTATACCGTACGCATGCCACCGTTTGGCGTAAACACGTTATCGGACAGGCTCATTTCCCCCGAAAACCGTACATGTAATCAACAAAGCCTAGTGAAAAACGATCATGCGCGCGTTATGGTGTCTCCTACACGGGGGAAGAAGGCTCAGCGTTTTTAATGTTATTAAGCAGGTCGGGCTCACACATAAACGACTACTACAACTAATGTTAGTAATACCGAGACCGCTGTAACTACTACCACTGCTAAACAATTGAACTCCCGTGTAATAATAACAATGGCATTGAGAATATAGCTTACCTTGTTTATGAGCACGTCGGCAACTGCTGCTACGGTGGTGTCGTCAACGACAATTCGATATTGTAATAACGGCGTAATCGACAGCGTCTGTGTGGTGTGTAGACGGTGATAATAACCACGCGCGTGGACCAGTGTTTTGTTATGAGGATGTGGTCAAATCAATGAGCTCTAAAATAATCCACGGAATTCACGCAATGGTATCGTCATCGAACAGCACGCACTAACTCATTAAGCATCGGATCGGATCCAGTCGGCGAATATTACCGATACGATTATTATAAAGATATTACCTATATATATAAATATATATATATATATATATATATGACGTGCGTGTGTGTGATATCTAGTAAAAACGTATCACACGACGGGCGCGGGACGGCAGCGGTGGCGGCTTTTACCGGTAAACGAACACAAAAAATATAACGCGGGAAGCGTAAAATAATAAAACACCGTACGCGATCGCACTTTTAAGAATAGTGGTCAATCGTCGTAATCGTAACGGATAGCAGTGTCGTCGACGTCGGCGGCGGCAGCAGCGGCGGCGACGGCTGCACAAGCAGGTTATGTTGGCTAGACGGCGGCCGAAACTGTTGTGTGTGCGCGAGACAAACACAAACAGCCGCCGGAAAATGGCGGACAGTCATCGGTGAACATCGATGACAGCATTTACAAGCCCGCGCTACCGCTACGCCATCTCTCGTCCTTAATATTCTTCTCATATTTTCCCTCCCTTATTCAAATAATCATGTATTTTATCTGCCATAACTTGTAGAAAAATATTTTTTATTATTTAAAAAACAGTTATAATAATGGAAAAAATAAATGTATCTTGTTAAAATTTTACTCAATTTCGGGGTATGATAAGAAAAAATCGGTGTATTTTGAATTTTTTGAGAATTATAATATGTGTAACGTAATAATTTTATATATTTTTTTCAGTTTTAATTTCTTTTGAAATTCATTATCCGAATCAAATCTAAAATAATTATTTCTCTGAATACTGGTAAAAAAAAAAATAATAAAAATAAAAGATTTAAAATTTATGATTTTATTATAGGTAATGTTATTAATGTATATTATTACTCTATTTAAACTACATAGGTAAAGCAAAAACACAGAAAATCAAGGCAAATAATAGTTTTTCTGTCATACTTTATTTTATTTCTAAACTTGAATTATACCACATTTTTCATTAAAGAAGTAGCTTTGTTGATGTCTAAAATATATCAAAATATCAAATAAGTTCAAACAGCAATAAAACATTAGTATTTTGTATACAATAATAATAATTCAAAATATGAACTTTAAAATAAACATTCATTACGAATATTTTATAAAATATAGTTAATTAATCATGAAAATGATGTTCTAGTGAACTATTAAAATAAAAAATATAAAATTAACATAAACATATCTTAATTTCTAAAATAATTAATAGGCTTACATTTAAAAATTAGTAATAACCAATATGAATATATTTTTATTTTATATTATACATACATTTATTTTATTACACTAATATATTTTTATTATTGCTCATTTTCTTTTTCATATAAATAAAAGTGTACATACAATTTATAGTAGTTATACTGTTAATAATATTAACATATCGAAGTTATTACTGAAAATATTTTAATTTTAGAATATAATATTAATAGGAAATAATCAAAAATAAATAGTTAACCATTTAATTAAAATATTGGAAACAATTAATTTTGCTTAAAAATGTAAGAAAATTAACACATGAAATATAATCAAATTTTCAAAAAGAATTGATTTTGAAATTACAACATAAAGTAGGTAGATATCAATCAGAAAAAATATTTATATAAATAATAACCTTAAATGGCACATGATCATTAAATATCTATTTTACTACATTACATAAACTTTTTCTGCTTGTTTCAACCAGAATAGTTCTTTAGTTTTGGGACAAATAATCTGTCCATTATTTTTATTTGCCATTTCTACCAAAGCCTTTAAATGAAATACAATGTATTAATATTTATGATGAAAATAATAAATAAATAATAGAGACCTGTTCTCCATAGACATATCCATTTGGTAATACCATAGGTATATTATTTTCATTTAATGGAAGTCCTGAAATTGAACAAAACAGTCGGGATTGACTACAATGTGCAAATGGTAATGGTCTTGCAAGCATATTAAACCACTCTTGACAAACTGGACAACTAGCATTACGAGCTTCTTTAAGTTCACTGTAACACTGAGTATGTTTAAGTTAAGAAAAAATAGGAAATATATACTTCCATAAGTTTTTAAATGATTTATAAAAAAAATTATTATATGATAAAATGAATATTTAACAATTGGAAAATCTATAAATTCTCCACATTATCAAAATCTAAAATATTAATGTCCCCAATTAATTTATTGCTTATTATTTATACTTATATTAACTAATGAACAAATTAAATAATTATAAAATAATGTAACCAGATTATTCCTAATTTATCAGTAATTTGCTACCTTCTTCTTCATCAGAGTTCTATGATAATATTGAAACACTTGTTCTTATATCTTCCATCCCACCAAAAAAAATTACACTTTATTTTATGCCTACAATCTCTGAATTCTAATCCTTTCAACTATCATTTATCACCTTTTATTCTTCGCATTATATTCTATTCGGCATACGTTAATCAGATTTCAATATACAATTTTTCTGGATCTCCAGCTATGTGAGGATTCATGGTAATGAAGTAGACTGATACTTAAGCTAAATCCTTCTCAAATTTAATTAGTCCTTATTATTCTTTAATTCCATGGTCCAATTTTATCCTATTTCTACATCTTTAATATTTAGTCCAACTATTGGAATGATTTACTAGCAAATTTAAATAAATTATTTCTAATATTTCAAACAACAAATATTTTATTATAAATTTAAATTCTACTATCTTATACTTTCATGCATACAAACTAAATTTAAAGAATTCTCCTTATTACACATTCCATACAAAAGAGAATATTTGAGACTTATCTCATATCCTCTCCGAGTGTCATTTTCCACTAATCAAACTAATTTAATAAATTATCTTAACTCTTTAAATATGCTAGTTACTAAATCCTAAATAGTACAAAGTATTAAACTTAAATATACAGTTAATGTTAATAAAAAAGGATATGGAGTTTTAAGAGCAGATAACCCAGCCTGCAGTGCAACAGTAAATACTGACTGCGATGATAATTGATATAGATTGTAATTTTCTTGACGAAACTGATCAATTAAACGTAACCAACGAGTTTCTTCAAACATTTCTTTGTAAGGTGATATTTCTGAAAAAAATTATTTATAACATTTAATAAACACTTATTAATAATGCATCAATGTTTACAGTTTAAGTATAAAACATCATAAAGAAAAAGTAGTGATAAATGTATGCTGAGGACATAGACATATTATAATGGTTCAAAATCAAAGTATCTAAAATACAATTAAAATAATAAATAAAAATATAAATGTTTAAATATACATACACATTTTTTATTAAAATGTATTGATTATTAGCTTAATTATAAATAATCCAATGGTTTCAAGCATAAAAAAAAAAATATTTTCATAAATTTATTTTATATATGTATTATTGACAGTAATATTTAAAATGTATCTATTTTTATTTCAAAAATATTGAAAATAAGAATTTATAAGAAATATTATAATAAAAATTTAATATTATTTTTATAGATTCTAAAAATAAATTACAATTTATAATGATAACAATAAAATATTTATATTGTTTTAAAATACAGTCATAAAAAAAAAAAGGACAGAGAGGCAAAGTGGAATGATGTGGAATGAGGTGGAATTACTAAGGTTAAGCCAGTTAGAACCAATGCTTCTAGTGGTTTCTCTCAGAAGGCAGACCATTGTTTAGAAAGAACAGATTTCTCTAAAATAAAATTAAAATAAAATGGTAAACCAATACGCAGAATATACTAACACATCAACAATGAAATAAAGAAAACTACTGTTTTAAATTAGAATAAACTATTAACTCGCAACTAGTTGCGTTTTTGGATAAAACATGTTAAGTTAAATAATTAAAAAATATGTCTTATAAATACACATAAAAATTAAAAATTAAAGAGCTAAATCAATTGAACTATCAAATTTATTAAACAATTCAACATTATTCTAAAGGAAACGAATGCAGTAAGAGTGGTTATGAAGATGGACGTTGAAGGGAAAAGAGGAAGAGGAAGACCAAAAAAGAGATGGTTGGAGACTTTGGAGAATGACATGAGGGCTGTCGGTGTGTGCAGAGGAGATGTGATTGACCGAGTAAAGTGGAGGTGTAGGACAAGGGTGGCTGACCACAAATAGTTGGGAGGAAGGCGAGGCAAAAGAAGAAGAAGAAGAACATTATTCTAAAGGTGTTTTTTAATTAGAAAAAAAAAATTACCAGTATCAGTTGGGAAAACCAATAACACCATACATAATTGAACTTCATCTAAACGCGTATCTTCAAAAGTGGATATATACTTTCTAGCATGTCTAAAATATAAAGCAAGTTTCAGTGTCAAATTATTAATAATTTCAATAAGTCAAGTCTGAATGTTACGTTCAATGAAACTATACAAATTCAGTAAATTAAAATGTTTTAAATTTATAAACTCAAAACAATATAAAATATTCCTTAATTTTCACCCAGCTATTGTTATCTGATATCTCTTTTATCATTAATTTCATTTTCAATGCTAAATTACTAATTTAACTAATAATACATATTTATTGCAGATAGTATAAAATTCTTTAATCAATAGGAAAAATATAACTTAAAAATGCACAAATTTTTATAATTTTTAATATGATATTCTATCAAAATGTCAACAAATAAATATTTCTAGAAAGAAGTTAAATTTGGAAATATTGATTTATTATTGTTATTAAATTTGAAAAAGTATATTTAAAAACAAATTTTTAAGCAAATCAAAGATATTGAGGTTGACATCAAAACAACATAATTCATGAATATGGCATTACTTATAAAATCAGTTATATTATGGTAAATTTTAAATATTTATGTTAAATTTTCAATAACTATGATTATCTAGTTTATTTTTGTATCATCAAATTGTATGTATGATTGAAAAGTAGTCTTAAAATATAATGTTATCATTATAGATAACAACATACTTAATTGTTAATAAATAAATAAATCTTAGTTAATATTTAGTTATGGTTTTTGTCTTATTCAGTACATCAAAATTATTCTACAAAACAAAACAAATTTTTATTATAAATAGACATCATAAATAAAAACAAATTTTGAACTAACTTAACAGCATCAAGGCGTTTGTCTTGGCGTACAAGTTCAATAAATTCTTGTATTCGTAAATTAAATTCCATAGTTGACCCTAATTTGCGTAATTTTGACCGATTGTCATGACACCAAGCTAAGCACTTTGCTGTTTCATGGTTAGCCAATGATTGTTCAACTTCCTTTGATATCATGAACAGATCTAAAAATAATAATTTATTACATAATAATTATTTCACTTGATGAATTAAGTAAATTATACCTATATTATACCTATATTTGTAAGATCATTAAGATCTGAATAGTTAGCAAGTTTGTTAGCCGAGTTATAATAACCACAGCGTAAAAAGTACTCGACTAACATCCGATCCAATCGACGGCGACGCCAATTTTGGACAATGGCTTCACAAGGTGAACTATGTTCTTTTAAATGTTCCAATCGTTTTTTACATACCATACCAGCTTGTAATTCATCATTTATACCTTCATCAGCCTATTAAAAGTATTTAATATAGTTTAAATATCAGCAAATAAATAGAAATATAATTTAACTGTACCTTTCTTTTGAGCACTTTTAATTTCTCCACCATGCCACTAAGTAATGAAGAAATATGAGAAGTATCTGTCATATCAACATCTGATGACATATCACGTTCAAATTCTTGGACAGCATTTTGAAAGTGTGAAACCTCTCGATCAAGTATTTTTTGTGTTGTACGAAATTTCTTATTGAGGACTTCATATGGAACCTATAATTCGTTAAAATTAATAAAATTGTCAAAAAATTATTAATTAGTAATTTTACAGATATTTTCAATACCAAATGAATATAATATTCAAGAAGTTTAACATTAACATTTTTAATTTTACATAAAGTATGTAAAATTTAATATTCACCTTTAATGTTGGATGTTCTAATGACTTCAAATCCGACATAATGTAAAAACGTATAACAAATTTAAAAAACAAATTATTAGTTAATGAAAGTGAAACAAAAATAAATCAAGTCAATCTCATTTATAATCGAAAAAATAAAAGTAAATATATGCAAATTATTAATGAAAAAATCCTAAATGTTCAACACATTACAGAGCATTTCTCTTTAACAACCACAACAGTGCCAGCTGATAGTAACTTACACATAGTAGTTCGCAGCATATATACGTAGAAATGCACGGACACACAGCTGATCGACATATTATTTTTCCTATGCAGCTACACTGCACATTATTTATTTTTCAACAGAATAATACATTAAACAGAACTACATACTACGGAAGTAGCTAATAAGTATAAAACAATCAAATTCATTTTGAATTAAGTTGTAATTTGTATGTCCAAAATTGAAGCATTATGATGTATATTTCAATGAATAGATAATACAGTTTGATTAAGCTGCAGCAAAATATAATTTTATGACGGGACCACAGATGCAAAAATCAAAATCAAATATTAACCAAATTTGTACCAACATGAACAAGACATCTGAATAGTTTCTAAAAACAGAAACAAAAAAAAAAAAGAACCGGATGGGCATCGCTCTGCTGTACAGTTAGGGGTGGAGTGCACCTCGCTTATAGGATAGGTCATTATTATAATGGATTTGTTAAATTTGAATGCAATGATAGATATCATTGTATACGAATAACGATTCTGAACGGAGTTCATATGTTTGTCTAGGATATAATACATTGTTATTTATAAACATTGTAAAAAGTATATTTTATTTTGAAACGATAAATATGACATAAAGGAAATACCAATCTTAACAGCTGGTAGAAATTTCAAAAATCTGCGACTTATAATTTTTGAATTATAACTTATATTTAAAATCGTCTGAGAATAAATCGCTATTTTATGCAATTTCGTAAATATTTAAATTTCAAACAGTCATACAATTTTTTCCTCTTAGTCCGGTAGAAATTTTTTTAAAGATTTTTGAAGAGTAGCTCATAGATAACCTAGTGTTAAAATTTTGAACCTTAAGTATGAACAGAAAAAATTTTATGAATTTTTATCTACAAAATAACTTGCAAATTATCGTGATTTTTACATATTTCGTATAAATTGGAACTTTGAGCACTTATAAAAAAAAATTGTGACTTACGATTTTAGATTTTTTTTTATCAGTTAAGGAACATTTTATAAGAAACCTTGTATTAAATTTTCAAGATTTTCTGGGCAGCCAAAAAAATTTTATCGTTATTTAAAAAAAAAATACTTAAGAAAATTGAAAATTTCAATTGTCTATAAATAGCTCAATAAAAGTCAAAATACTTTGAAAATTTAATGGTGTATAGAGAACGCTAATCTAAACATTTGGTGAAAATTTCAAGTATTAAAATCGATTAGTTTTTGAGTTATAGCAAAATAAAAATTTTGATTATGTCGAAAACTGGTTTTGCGTATAAACTCCCGTTTTTCCCAAATTTTTTAGGGTTTTTCCCGTCGCATTTAAAAAATATTGAAAATTTTTTACTTTTGACCCCCCAAAGTACCAAATAGATTCACTTTTCTTTCAGAAAAGTTGCTACATAAGGTATTCGAAGCATTTTTACTGCCCGTACACTCCGTTCAGAATCTAAAAAAAAAAAACACACATCATTGTAAAACTAATAGATTCCATCACTCCGTTCAGAATCTAAAAAAAGACAGGTTATACAGTTTACTTAAGTTGTACACTGACATAGTCATCAGTGATAATTTCATCAATTTTGCTTAGAGTATATTGAGCCGATGTGTATCTGAATATCGACAATTTTATGATTTAAACAGTGGTAATGGGAATGGGACAGGATTATAAATATTAACAAAAAATTGATAAACATGCATTTTTATTTTTACAAAAATTATAATTATTTAAATAAATGTATACCATTGTAAATAATGTCAAGAATTACATCATAATAATACACCAATCGCCTGAAAGAAAATTGAATGTTTATAACAAAATAATGTTAAAATTAAAATCTGTAAAACGAATTATGTTTTAATATTTCTTCGCGAAGTATTTGAGATTTGGGAGTTTACATAGTATACCCTATAGGAACACCACATAATACTAGTTTTCATAAAAATAATTTATCATTTTCTGCATTATTCATAGACATTAATTAATATTTATTATAGAAAATCATATGTAAAAATGTATAATAATTTTTTAAATATAAAGCTTTTCTTCAAAAACCTAGTAGAGTATTAACTTAAAATAATACATAAATAAAAAAACAAAAATATAAATAGATTACAGTTGCACACTATTGAAGTAAAAAAACAATTTCTTGACAAATCACAAGACATCATAGATATCATTGTATACGAATAACGATTCTGAACGGAGTTCATATATTTGTCTAGGATATAATACATTGTTATTTATAAACATTGTAAAAAGTATATTTTATTTTGAAACGATAAATATATTTTTCAATTAGGATGGGTTGGCAGTTGCATACAGCGACATAGTTTGTCAGTCTAGAATATTATACATTATTTTATATTTTACATGTAATTTTATGTCAATATTCGCTGTTCAAACGCTTATAAAAAAAAATGTGCCTATGGATTTTAATAATTTTTGAATGACAATAAGAACTACTTCTGTGGAATCTTCTATTACATTTTCAAGTATTTTGTAGAAGCCAAATTTTTTTATCACCGATTATAAAAATAAAATTTAAAAAAATCGAATATTTTAAATGCCTGTAAATGGCTTAAAAATTAATATAATATTTTGAAAAAAATATGACATAAAGGAAATACCTATTTTAACAGCTGGTAAAAGTTTCAAAAATCTGCGACTTATACTTTTTGAATTATAACAAATATTTAAAATCGTCTGAGAATAAATCGCTATTTTATGCAATTTCGTAAATATTTAAATTTCAAACGTATGACTGTTTCGTTATTTTAAAAAAAAATACTTAAAGAAATTGAAAATTTAAATTGTCTATAAATAGCTCAATAAAAGTCAAAATACTTTGAAAATTTAACGGTGTATAAATAACGCTAATCTAAATATTTGGTGAAAATTTCTAGTATTTACATCGATTAGTTTCTGAGTTATAGCAAAATAAAAAATTTGATTTTGTCGAAAACTGGTTTTGCATAAAAACTCCCGTTTTTCTCTTATTTTTTTTAGGGTTTTTCCCGTCGCATTTAAAAAATATTGAAAATTTTTTAATTTGAACCCCCAAAGTACCAAATAGATTCACTTTCCTTTCAGAAAAGTTGCTACATAAGCAAATCAAAGCATTTTTACTGCCAAAAAAGATGTCGTCAGACACAAAAATAAAAAAAATAAAAAATAAAAAAAAAAAACACATTTTTTTTTTTTGTCAATTACAAAAATTATGTAGGTCATTATGTAATACATATCCGCATTATAAGTGATAGATGAGTATCAATTTTCAGGACACTTTGTTTAAAGAAATAATTTTGAAGACACCCAATTCCAAAGACAAAAAAACAATTAAAAAAATAATCTATTATGGATCAGATAAAATTTTAATTTTAGCTTTTGGCTAAATAAAAATTTCTAATTTATTTATTATATTTTGACACCGAGTAAAAAAATGCAAGATAAAAGGCACAAAAAAAAAAAAAATAATAGAACTAATCAAATATTTATTGAGCGATATGATACCTAGGAATTAATTTATAAATGTATGTAATGTTTAAAATTCAAAGAGAATGAAATTAATAACTAACCTGGCCTTGATAAAACACATTTAAAATTTATTTTTTTTGGAAAATTATATAAAATAATATTTACCAATATTAAATTTAAAAAATAGGCACTGAATTCAATAGGAAAAAATTACAAGTAAATAGGAATCTCACATTTTTATTTAAACACTAATTTAGTGTTTACTAAAGGAGTTGAACTAATAAAACAATAATAAATTGAAGACTGAAGTAAAAATCATGTTGAACACTAAATTAATCCTCTCACATCATTGGATTTAGTATATTAACAAATTACTTATTACAGTATGTCATGTCATTTATACAGTTAATTCAATTGAATTGATTAAAACAAAAAAAAAGTTTATAAAATATTAATTTGTATACTGTATAATTTATTTTTGTACTGACAAATATTAACATTAATTCATAATTTGGTTTTTATAAAATTAAAAATAAAACTAAAAATTAAAACTAAAACTAATAAACAGGTATATCTATTGAAAACTTATAGTGTACGTAAGTATAAAATATAATTGTTCCTATTATTTTTTAATAAATAATGAAAAAACTAATATGATTTGTTATTAAATTGTGGACAATATTTTAGATTTTATTTTAGGTTAGGTAACAGTACATAAATATTACTTAGAGTTAGTGTTTTCAAATAATTGAATCATTTAAAATGAACAGCAAAAAAAGAAAAGGCAACCACATAGAAAATATTAATAAATTGAGTTGTAAATAATAATAAAATTGCAAATCTTCAATGAGTTATCTCATACATTGCACAATATACAAGATACTGCTCTTACTAAAAAATGATTTATAATACACTGTTATTTATAGGCATAAATAAATATTTTAAAATAAAGTATGACAAATAAAATTGATTAAATGTTAAATACTAAATTCTAATATATAAATATAAACATAATATATAAACTTAAATATTTTATCTATAACACATTACATATAATAAAATATAGTTTACATAGTTAGGTGTTATATTTTACAAAAATAGTATTGTAACTTTATTAATATCTTAATATTATAATATAATGGCATCAAAAATATAAAATCTCACTTTTTATTAAGATTTTATTATTTAAAATATTTATTAAAATTCTTGATGAGTGTTGTCAACATTTTAAAAAATCATTTTAAACAATTAATAATAAACTACAATATGCTATAATAATAATATAATCCAAGTTAAAATCATTTATAGAATTAAAACTTCTAATATTTATTAATCAAGTTTTTATAAATAATGTATTAAGATTTTAATTCTAAAAATGATGTAGAATATTTTATTTTCTAAATTTAAAATATTAATATTTTGAAAAATATGCACAAATTCTACAATTTGTAAGTAAAATGTATTACTACATACAATTTCTATTCTCTTATAGTATTATTTTACATGCTTGAACCTTAAATTAGTATATTATAAATTAAATATATTTAATGGACATCAATAATTGAGCAACTAGTTTATATAGTCCACGGAAAATGTTAACAATTAAGAATTCAGACATTTATTTCATCTATTAATATTTTTAATTTATAATACATTAATATTTAATTATTCACTTATAATAAATTTTTATGACATCATTACAGACACAAATTTTCAAAAGCAGAATGTTGTCTACCATTTTCCTAACACAGGTATTCTTTTACATATTATGATTATAATATTATTAATAGATTTAGTTTGAGACAGTAAAAAGTTTACATGTAAATAATAGAAAGATAAATATTTGCATTTTTTCCGCACTAAAATTTTTATATCTATCCTGCAGGATCTATTTACAATTATATATACTTTGTAATAGCTAACAATATATAACTGTTTATTAAAATATATAATATGCATCAAAATAAGTCTTTAGTGATTTAAAAAAAAAAAATGAAATAAGTTAAAAAATATTTAATAGAATATTCACCAAGAAACATTTTCCACAATAAATGGAATTGTCATCCCAAAGAGTATTCCGCAACAAATACCAGTGATTAACATAGCGGCTCCAAACATACCTGCAATTCCACTGTATTTTGTTTCAACACAGCTAAAAACAATATTATTTAAATTATACATAATAATATAATATATATATATATATATATATATACACACACACATGTAAAAATAAATGTTGAGATTAATCTATTAAATAAAAAAATAACATTAGTTTTATTTTAATAAAGTAAAAAACAACTAGAGAAAGCTTCACATTTGTATTCAATATTTATGGAACCACTATACATATAACTTTTGTATTCAAATATCTTTAAAATTTAATTTTTATAATCCTAAGATATATCAACTACTCCAAATATAAGAGTATTCTTATAATTAAAAATGAAACTCTGGAGGAAGTTATTTCTTAGAGACTACAAAAAATTGTATAATGATTAATTAACTTACTAAAATTTTAAAATATTAAAGATTGTATGAAGTTAGAAAACTTAATATTTTAATTTATAATTCTCAAAATAGCCAAACATTTGTTTAACAATTCAACATTTTAACAAGTCATTAATTACTGTAAATAAAAATTTCAGAATGTGAAACTACACATTTAAATTATGAACTATATGGATCTATAAAATAGGCTTTAAGAATTAAAAAAAAGTAATTTTTTTTGTCTTTTTTTTTTTTTTAACATAACATAAACCGTTAAAGGCATTAGATTTTACCTTGGTGTATACATCATTGCTACAGAACTGTAATAACCACTAGACAATCCAAGAATTGCTCCCAACATCCAGAATACATAATCATTTTTTATCAATACTGGCATTATTCTAGTAATCCCAATTGGCTGGTAATTACAAACTAAAAATAATGGAATAAGAACCACTCTTAAAGTAACAGGAATAAATAACCATTTTGGATTTGGCTAAAATAAAAAAATATTATTTATGTTAGAATGTGATGAAAAAAACATTTAAAAAGTTAAAATGTATTGTAATGTATTGAAATTGTATTTGTATTTTAAATGTATTTGTAATGTATATATACCCATGAAAAATATGTAGAAAGAAAAGTTCCAATAAGTGCAGTTAAATTAAATGTCAAAAAGCATAGTACATTGACATAATATGATGGTCCTATTATGAAATTTGAATCTGACACTTTAATATCTACAACATAGAACGAGTTATTGAATTATAAGTTATGAAGAACTAAGTACATGTAAGAATTATAATTACTATTACATACCTGAATGAACAGCTGGAAATACTGAAAGAGTGACAAAAAATATAAAAAATACATTAAATAATTGTGGAGAAGCTTGCTTGAAAATTTTCAAATATGGAATTTTTTCATTTCCATCATCTTGTTTTGTTTCTCGGCTTTCAATTTTACGTTGGTATAAATGTTCATGATACTTATAAAATCTCTATAATTAAATACATATAAATATAAAATATTAGAACTATTTAGATAAAAAATTTAAATAAAACTAAATTAAATAAATACATTTTAAATAACTTACATTTAATGGTAATGCAAAATATGTATCAAAACAGGCTAATAATACAAATAAGGCAGTAGTAAAATAATATATAGCAGCTGTACGAGCATCAGGAGTGATTGAAATTGAGGCAATGTTGGCAATAGATGTAAATGTACCACTTAAATTTGTACCAAGGACTACAGCACCAATATACTTTGAAGGAAGTTTGGCAGCCATTCCAAAAACAGAGTTATTGTAAATACCATTTGCCATATTTAATAATATTATACTGCCAAGAGTAGACCAGAAAAATAAACCGGGTGATTGAGCGGTATTAATCATTACTAAAACAACAGTAAAGACAAAACAAACTACCTCAATCAAAATTGACCATACAATACGAGTAGTTAATTTTCCCCTGAAAATTAAATTATAAAAATAAAATAATTCAATATTGAAATTTATAATTAAGAATATTATATACTAAGTTTAGTAAGCACATATATGCTTTTGATCTTACCCTATTGGACAAAATATATTAAGCCAATTGAAGAGAAGATTAGGTAACTGTGAGCCAATGGTTGAATAAGACATAAAAGCTGATGCATAATAAAGAGTCTCCATTAGATAATCCTTTCCTAATTTGTAATCCACAAAATACTAAATAATCAAAAGTATAAAACAAATAAATAGGTAATTAATATTACTTTAAAATAAGGTATAATTTATCATTAAGTTTATATTATAGTTAAATTATATGATAATATTAATATAAGAACAGTCATTAGTTTGTAGACATTTATGGAATAATGTAAAATATTATTTTTTTTTCTTAAATTCTATCTAATTAAATACTAATTTGACTAAATTATGAGTTATAATATTAATTAAATTATAATTTCTACTAAAAAGTAATAAAATAGCTAAATTTTGCAATTTTAACTTACTGATTTGGCATTAATAAACATATTCCAAGGCATTAAAATTCCTATTCCATGAAGAACTAAGATTAAATAAACAATTTTCCACCTAAACAAAAATAAAAATAATAATAAAATTATTTTAAATGACTCCATATTCTCAATTAAAAATCAAACTAATATAAATTTAAAGTAATTTCAATAATTTAAACAGTTTCATTTCAAATTTAGTAAGAATAGTCATCCAAGCACTATTATTAATAAAAGTTGTTTTTTAATGTATAAAAATTAAAACATTTTAAACTCAATGTAAACTATGTGTATCTTAAAAAACATTAAAAAAAATAGTATCATTTAATTTGTGTAAGAAAGAATATATTTAACATGGTATTTAAAAATATCAAGAATTGTCAATCATGTCACAGGTTCATACAAATTTCAACTTGCCTGTCTTTTGGAGGATCAGTATCTAACATAGCATCAACCATGTTTAATGTCTTAAAATTAAGTTCGTCGTTAGGTAAATTATTTTCTTCCCAAGCAGGAGTTAAACGTACTGGCACTTGCTCAGAAGCAACACTTGTGAATGAATTATGTTTAGTTGGTTGCACTAAAAAATATGTTTACACAAAAAAAAAAAAAAAGATATAAATCAATACAAAATATAGAATTATTTCTGGTCAAATTATAAAAATAATAATAAAAAGAATATTTATGATAACTATATAAAATGTATTAAAATATACAAATTTATCTTTTTTTATAATTTTTCAGATTGTACATACATTATAATATACAAAACATTAATTAAAAAATGTATTAATAGCAAATGGAAGCCAAAATACCTCAGTAATTTAACATTTCCATAAAATGACAAATACCATAAAGCTTAGGGTGTATTTTATAATAGTTTCATTGAAACAAAATTATTTTTTTTAACACTATCTATTACTCTTAATGAACTTTGACACTTTGAAGTGATATATTATGTAACTATATTATGTAAGCAATTTTATATGTTGCTAATGAAATTAAAATCAAACTCAAAGTTAGAGAATAGATAAAAATCATTCTGAAAACAATAGATGACTCATTTAATACAAATTAAAAAAATAAATAAATAAATTCTCATAACAATTATTTAAATCTTTTAATTTCTTAAAAGAAAAGTTAATAAAATGATTGCAAAAGTTGGAATTAAATGTAATAGTTGAACGTAAGATAATTAATGATAATTTCGATAATAATATCAAGTCATTAAATTGTTTTATTAATAAAAGCTCAAAACATTTTTACAATTGAAACAATATTGAATACAATAAAATAAGCAAACACTGTGTTTTTCAATTACTAATAAAATGTAAAGAAAATTAAAAATATTATGATTTGCCAAATCATTGTTTAAGTAAGTTTTAAAATAATAAACTTACTTATAATTAAAACTAAAAGGATATAAAGTGTTAATACTTACAAATTACGGAACATTTATGCACCGAAAAAAAATAAGATTAAAAACAACAGTCTACGATTGTTGTTTAAGTCGAAGACACAATCTAATAAAAAAACCAAACATATATAATATGTCGTTATATTCCGGAGGTCACAATACATGAATACTATTTATTGAGGAGGGATATTGTATGGAATGTGGAATTCAATTAAGGGTCAATCTGGTTCTCGGCTATATAGTTTCAAAACTATAGACTACTACATTTTATACTTTTTAATTCTGAATCTTCATATTCCACTTATAATTAGATACCTACAGTCACAATATTTTAATACGATTTATGATCATATAATTTTCATTTCACAATTTTTGATTTATATGTAACATTAATTTTTTAAATATGAAATTATTAATTGAAAAATGTAATGTATTTTTAAAAGTTAAAAATATAATAATTTACAATGAAAATGAAATAAAGGAATTATTTACTTATAGAGGGTTGTATCAAAAAAATGATGTACCAATTCATGCGTGGATAACTTAGGAAATTAAAGAGTTATTAGAAAAATGTATTTTACAATATATTTCTACCAATATTTAAGGCTAATAATAAAAATTATAAAATATAGATTCAATTTAATAATAATATAACGATTTCTAAACTTGCGTATTAATTAGATTGACATTATATTTTTAAATATTATTTCTTTAAAAAATTAGATCTTTCGAATCTATTAATACATATGATTATAATAATGTCGAAAGTTTTTGATAGAATCCATAAACTTAGGGTTACCAGATAGTGCCTTTAAGAAAAGAGTACATAGTATAATATAATGTTATAAAAGTAATAAGAAAAATGTCCTTTCATAGCTAATATTTATTTAACTAACATCACATTTTATATACTTTAAGATTAAGAATTAATAAATAAGTTTTAGAATTTATCATTTCTACGAATTTTTGATAACTAAAACTGAGTTAAGTCAAAATTCTTATAATTGTATTGTATGATACAGAATTATAAGCATTTTGTATTATTAACAAATATTTTACGGAATAGGGACTAAAACTAGTACTAGTTGCGAGTA
Source organism: Sipha maydis (assembly GCA_034509805.1). Taxonomy (NCBI): domain Eukaryota; kingdom Metazoa; phylum Arthropoda; class Insecta; order Hemiptera; family Aphididae; genus Sipha; species Sipha maydis. The sequence goes on along the minus strand of JASXSY010000189.1, from coordinate 135,164 downwards.
CTGACACATAATTCTGATACACCAACTCTGATATCTATACGATTTACTATATGCTTGTCTCGTTGTATACTTATATATAGTACCTCTATTCGCCTCTACCATTGACATTTCGGAGAAAAACGTTGATAAGATCGATAACGTCTGTGCTGATTAAATGTATATTTATATTAATGTCATTAGATTAGAATATTCTTACGTGAGTCTTTTATAATTTTTGAGAGTAAATATAAATAGAAAAAAAAAAAAGAGTACAACCTTAAATTTATATAAAAAAAGCCTTCATAAATTGATAAAAAAATTAATACTACCTTATAAATATTTAAAAATTTTTTTAGAATATATGTACATATGTATATACTATATATGTAATTAGTATTTATTTGTATATCATTATGGACAAAATAGACAATTTTTAGTTGAAATAACGTAGATATATAAATAACGGAGAAAACAAAATTACGATCCCAATTTATTATATGAATAATTGAAGAATGGATATAAATTTAGAATTCTTATATATTCTGACATGTAGGTACTGTTCGTGCAAACTTGCAGTATGAAGGTAAATTAAGAGGACAAATTAAAAACTTTGAATTTGAAATTAATCATGACATCATGGTAGAGACGATTTCTGAAGCTTGACAAGTATTTCATTAGTAACTCTATACTAAATCTTAGTTGGCTCACTGTAGACCTGTAGTTCTAACAATATTTCTATCTATTAATATTAACTATAATTTAAGTTTTAAAAATCTTTTACAAAATTGTTTTTATACTTTAAAAAGTTTAACCTATTAAGACTAGCGTTTTATTTTTTTTAGATAAATATAATTCCTTGAGTATTAATACTTCACTCCTTCACTCAAATTCAATTCATGATGAGATTTTGCGATAATATAAGTTTTTAAACACTTAAATTCATTTAAATTCTGAACGAATCTAGGAATAGGTAGGTTTTCTTCGGTAAAAATAACAATACAACATAGGTCCAACATAGGGAACATTATCCTTAGTAAGGATGATCAATGGATTAATTTTAGATAATTTTATGTTCTCGAATTTCTGGTTATAAAATATACTTGTTTCAGCAATTATTGATTATAAAATAATAGTTTTTGTGCGGAGAAAACATGAAATTGACATTTTAAGAAATTCTGGGACCACTGATAAGACATGATTGTATAAATATATATTTTTTTATCTTTGCTTATTATTATTATAACATATTTGAATTATTTGAATGTTACAATACCTAATTGTTTTAAATGCATGACAATTAGTTTATCTATTGCGTTTTTGATTTTGATAGTTAAATAGTTGTAAATAAACAATTTTTCAATTACAATGATTTATTCTCATTTTACAATCCATCTAAACCAAAAATGAGAAGACAATTTTGATTCACAAATTACAAAAAATGTCTAACTTAAAAAATATTTTAAATTTGGAAGCCAAGAGCTAATGTAAAAATTTAATGATTAAATATTCACTAATACATAATTACTCCGACATCATTCAGCATAAAAATAATTGCTTATAGCTTCTAAAATTATAACATACAAATCAAATTCTATAAATCATAAAACTACGAAGATATATATATATATATATATATATATATATATATATATATATATATATATAACTATTTATTTTAGCTCGTTTATTAGTTCTTATGTTATATTACTAAATATACCTTACAACCACAAGTCAATAATGTATTATATACTCAATAATTAATGAAAATTGTTTAAGACATAAATGAAATTGTATTCAACAACAAATATATCAAAAAATATTTTAAAATTTATATTATAAAATCACTCCATTTATTTTATTTTATAATTATTTTTATCTTAAACTTTAAACTTGTTATTTATACCTCTGATACAAACAAATATATAGTTGCAATTAAATACAACTTGATATAAATAAAATTTATAATATTTATAACCAAATTAATTTATAAAATAAGTAACTATCAAAGATTGATTTGCTATATTCAAAATATTACGACGTAAATATAATATTAAAAATTGTTATTTGGGTAAGTTAATGATGATAAAAATTGTTTAAAACAAAATAATGCTAATCATTATTTAAAAACAAATATATAACTGACATTTAAATCCAATCAAGATTAACAGTATTTTCTTATTATTACAATAATTAAAAATAATTGAAATGTAAATGAATTCGATTTTTAAATCAATTTAAATAAATATGTAACAAAAATTAAATTTAAAAAAAATTGTAGTAAAATAAACTAACAAAAATATTTAACAATAGTTATCATGTTCTAAAATGTATATTAAATTCAAATGGCTAAATGATTTCTTATGAATTAAAATACACATAGCGGATATATTATATACACATTGATATACCCATATACTCGTATTTTACAAAAAACGTTGATAATTTGATCCAGAACAACTATAAAAAAATTAAAAAAGAATACTTCGAATACCTTACACATTTCATTTTTAAAGATACTCAATGTATTTGTACACGACAATAAATCATAGTGATAACCATCAGGAGACTCAAAGTTCCATTAGTTATTTGAAATGTTATACATGTTCAGACGTTCTTCAAATACAATTTAATAGTATTTATATTTGACACGCAGACACATTAGTATAAAAGTAAACACAAACAATACTATAACATGACAAATTAATTCTTTAAGTATATTTGTTTTTAAAACATAACATAGGTAGAAAAATGAATTGAGTAAAACCTTTAAACAAAAATAAATAACATAAATTCTTAGTATAAGTTAATTGGAGAAAGTAATGTAATTGAAACGTATCTGAATCAAACTCGATTAAATTTATATTAATGATAACCTTGATTATGACTAGAATTTTAAATAAGATTACGTATAGAGTCAGCCTCAATATTTATTGGAATGAACGGTAAATTTTTTCACATAGAAGAGTCTATAATCATAGGCGGAGATTGAGGGGGGCTTAGTCCCCCTAAAAAGATCAAAATTATTAAATTTCCTAGTACAAAATATTAAAATAGGTACTTATTTTGCAACAATTGACATTTAAGCCCCCCTAAAATTCAATGAAATCTCCACCTATGTCTATAATAAGAATGCTAATACATTTTTAAATAAGTTAACTTTTTTTTTCTTCGTAATAAATGATTCACATTAAAAATTATATTTACATAGGTAATAAATGTACTAATTTAATTATAACGTATAGTAAAAAATTTACCTAATTATTAGTAATCAATAAATTAAGGATAACAAATACATAAATATCTGCTGATTTTATTGATCAATTATTAAAAATAAATCCACTCAAAGGGCGCGTTCTCATGAGTCAAGTTTAGTTGACCGATTATAGTTGACCAACAAAAATTGAATAAAATCTGTAGTGAGAACCTTTGTTTCAATAAACTTGAACAACTTATTAGTTGATCAAAAAAAGTTTGACCCAGTTAAACTTTATCGTCTAAGTAATGAGTTGTTTTCCAATTCCTTTCAAGTTGGAACCTGTCTTGATACGTGAGAACACAAACATACACTACAGTTGATTCAAGTTAACTTCAATTTGTTTTCAACCTGTGGGCAGTCACACGTAAAATGTATGTTTTATTTTTTTAATTTTTAACGCACTAAATAGTTTTAATTTTAAAAATACGATCCTGAACTCTGAACAACAGTATGTTAAATTTTTCTGCAGAAATTCTCAAATGATTTCTATACCCTTCTTTATCCTTTAATGCTAGTTCTTTAAGTAAAGTTTTTGATGCTCCCAATTGATTTCTTCTTAATATCCATTGTTACCCAAACACGACTTTTTTACAATTTTTACACATATTAATTAAAATCGTTTTTAATTCTTCTTTTACTAAAATATTTATTTTATTTACAATTTCAACTGCTTTCGACGCCATTTTCAACTATATTGATATATGTGATAAAATGAGTTCGACAGTGGCGTCAACTACGTGTCGGCATTACGTGTTAAACTGAGTTGAAAATAAAATTGAAACATTTTCTGTTGCAATGTGTGAACAAAATTGATTCAACTTAAACTCAATTGTTGTTGATCAACTATGTATAATCGGTTAACTAAACTTGACTCATGAGAACGCGCCCTAAGAGTTTACCGATGATATGAAATGATTTTTTATCGTAAGCATTAGTTACTGAAATACAATACAATACTATTATTATTTTTATGCTGAACAACAGAGTAATAATTCTACTAAGAAAAAAAATTGTCTCATAGTCGCATGCATTAGTTCCATGTTATACCATTTCAGACAAATAATTTGACGTACCTACTTAAATAGTATTGGTAGTACCGTTTAACTAGTATACGTAAACAAATTAAATATTGTCGTCAGTTTAATTTGGATATCTTAAATCCCTTTAAAGAGAAGGGCAAAATTGTTCAAAATAGTAATTTTAAAAGATGTTCTTAAATTAAAATCAATTTCAATAGTACTATTATTTTAAATTACAAAAGAAATTCACCTTCTCAATTCATGAGTGTAATGCACTGAGTGATGTATCAATGGTAGTTTAAAGGGAATAAGGGGGTCCAGAGGATCTGGATCCTCCAGGTTTTGAGTTTAAGTTGTAATGTATCATTCACTTTTTTTCGTTAATAAATGAATTACATTTTAAATAATAAATTATTAATAGGTTAAACATTTTTGTGTCTACAAATTAATAAAACATATGTTATAAATTATATTATTACAGATAATATTTAAGACAAAAGACCTCCCCAGAGAAAATTCTAAAAACTGCCACCAACAAATATAACGTCATAAATTAATATTTAGCGACTTTTTTTTTTAAATAGTCCAATCAAACTCCTTATTAACCATTTCACATTTTTTTTTTTATATCAGATATTTATATTAGGTATAATGTAATAATAGAAATTTCAAACATCAGAAATTTAGCAAAGCTAACTTCTTCCGTCCATGATACATACCTGAATTTGAAAGTGTAATGGCATAATTAGGTGACAATTATAGTATAAGTAAATAAAATAACTATGAATATAATAATAATATAATATAATATAATACATAAATTATAATAAAAATAAAACACTTATGAATTCTTGTAGAAGTCTAGACATCATTCATAATTAACCTAATTATATAAGCTAATATCATAGCTGATATGATATATTGGTTTGGGCATGTGATGAGGCGAGAGGAAACGAATGCAGTAAGAGTGGTTATGAAGATGGACGTTGAAGGGAAAAGAGGAAGAGGAAGACCAAAAAAGAGATGGTTGGAGACTTTGGAGAATGACATGAGGGCTGTCGGTGTGTGCAGAGGAGATGTGATTGACCGAGTAAAGTGGAGGTGTAGGACAAGGGTGGCCGACCCCAAATAGTTGGGAGGAAGGCGAAGTAGAAGAAGAAGAAGAAGATATAAGCTAATATCAATCAATCACGTATTAGAAAACGCAATTACATACAACGAAAAAATTAGAAATAAAATCATAGATACCAAATCTATTGAATTGAATTGTTTAAATTAAACATTTCTTTTTATATTACGTAGGTATTTGACGGAAAAGAAAGTCTCAAATAGACTTTTGATATATTAATTAAATATTTATAAACTTGACTATTTCTAAAAAAACTAAAATTCAAACATTTAACCAGGAATAATACAAGTTTACAATAAAAAGGATTATTTTATTTTTAAATGCATGGAAAATATTTTAAAAAAAATATTAAGAATCAATTTTTATGTACCTACATATAAAATGAAAAATAAAATTTTTTATTTTAAATATTCACATTTGAGTGAATATTTAGTAAAATAAAATCTAGATAAAAACATAATTGTTTGAATATTTAACCCACTGTAAAATTTTGACGGCCTTACTATTAATATTACGAAATATTATAAAAATTATAAGGAAATTATATATTACACTTTGATAAACAAAAATCAAAAACATTTTTACATTCTTAACGTCAACTATTTCAAACATTTGTTTATTTTTATACTTAATAACTGAAACATATTGAACATAAAACGAGAATTAAGAAAACTCATAAATACATATATATACATAGTTTATAAATTATAAAAGTATAATGTAATTCCATTGACATTGTATTTTATTGATCCATCTAAATACCTTATACATTAATATTCAAATAGTAATACTTCATTATTTATTTATTTTTTTTAAAAATTTTATACTTATAAGCAGGGCTCGGGACTTAAAGCACTTAAAATAAGCGCTTTAAAAAGCAATTATAAACTTAATTATAAGCACTCAAATAAGCATTTAAAAAACTTAAATTTAAACAAAAATATTTAATTAAAAAAAAAATTGATATAAAATAGGAAAAAAAGCAAAAATAATCAGAAAAATAGGAAATAAACATTATTTTCAAAAAAAGCAAACAAAACACCTTCAAATTTCATAACTTGACATACACATCTATAACTCTTTGCTATATTTTATGTCAAACAATAAAAATAAGCAAATGCTAGAAGTGTCGAGCCCTACTTATAAGTTATTATCAATACGAGAACATTTATAAGATGTGAAGTTAATATTTGGCATAACTAAAATGAAGTTGAAAACATCTAAAATGTCTACTTTATTTAATAAATTTAAATTATTTGTAATGGACAGTCATATTTACTGACACAATAATTTTAATTTAAAGTAAAAAATAAAGTTTAAATACAAAAAGAATATTAATCAAAATTCAGAATATTACAAGTGAACTTGTTCTTTATAAATAATCTTGGAATAGAATATTTATACTCACTTAGTTTACTCTGTTGATATAAAGAACAAGGTACTATTGTCCACATAAAACAAAGGATTGAAAATGTTTATAAACATTCCAAATACGTAAAAGCAAAGAACACAATAATTATAGTAATAGCCGGTAAGACACCAAAGACAGAATGATTGTCCTCCGTGTCATTTTGTTCTTTAGACAAAATATTACTGGTAGGCATACACTTGGGTGGGAGTGTTCAACATACTTCTAACATTATGTTGGTATCCTTAGGGCGGTTAATATCACTCGTAATAGTCATATTATTTAAATACGAATACATTTAAGTTACGATCATCCAATTTCAAAAAAGATTTCGTGCGAAGGCATGTGTGATATTGTTACATAAAAATACAGTAAACATCGTATTTTTTATAATAAATTAGTAACTCTAATGAAAAACATAACTAAGACAAATGTAGTAAAAAGTTTAAACACATATACTATATTAAATTCCGGTATGTGTTCCCTTAAATCGTTATTTAACATAAATTTCCATATATTATATGTTCATCTTAATTTTTCACATTCAAGATTTTAAGTGTCACTGATAGGAATTTATTTTATGTAACTAATCTCTTCTCTACACATCTCATTTTAAGATAATCATAAAATATTCTTTGAACAATTTCCTCGTGGATTTATACGTTTTATAGAAAATTACACATAAATAGCTCTATTTTTCCTGTTTTAAATATAATAATTTTTACATTACTGATTTTAGATTTACATGTATATTTTTTAAGTAATTTTTACTTCACGTTTTTGAATCATGGAAGCTCTCAGATTCATACATATTTTTCAAATACCTAATTAATTTTACGCTCAATGTTCGTCGTTATTTCCATAATTTTAATAACTTGAATTCTCATTTTTATCCTATATTAGCCAACATTAAAAATATTCTCTTAATTAACTTATCTTTTAACTTTTTGGTAAACTTTCTTAGGAACATCACCCATAAAGGAATTCATAAGTCTACATCTAATTTTACTTTAACATTACACTATAATCCTTACCTTTTATTCAATATAATTTTTTTTATATACACATTAATAAGATGAATTAATCTAAGTAATTTTCTTATATTATATTTGACTGTCCTCCGCATCCCCACTATTTTTTAAACAATCAGCTATATTAACCTCAACATAATCCTTAATGCCTAACTTAAATAATAATCGTCAGCATGAAATTTTCACTAAATTCAATAGTTTAAACCAGTGGTGGCCAAACTTTTTCTAACTCGGGCCATAAAAAAAAAAAAAATTTTACCGCGGGCCATAAATGATCATCAATAACATATGACATACACTTCTTTACAAATTCTCCATCAGAAAACGATTTACTTTCTTTGGCTATTAACTGAGCAACTCGATAACTAGCACGGACAGTAGACACATTTTGTTCACATTTTTTCTTAAATATATTTTGTTGAAAATTAAGATTTTATTTTAAGAAATTAAATTTTTCTACTCTTTCTTTTCCTTCTAGATTTTTAAATTTGTCTTAATGTTTAGTTTCATAGTGTCGTTTTATGTTATATTCTTTTAAAACTGCAATAGTTTCTTTACATATTATGCACATACCTTTATTTTGCCATTCTATACAAAAGTAATCGTCTTCCCACTGATCTTTAAAAACACGATGTTCCTAGTCGATTTTCCGTTTTTTGTTAGACATAATGAACTTACAATACACAACGTAATAACAACTTTAAATTTATATTAGTCCAGACCGCACTGATCACGATAGCTGTAGAAACTACAAAGTAGATAAAATTGGTCGCGCAACGAGCACAGTAATATAACTATAATACTACTATCGTATGAAAATAAGATAAGATACGGTAATGCTATTTATATTATTAAATGACATTGTAACATCAAAAACGCTACGATATGGCGATACGGGATTAAATATGAAGAATGTATACTTAAATTTTTTTTTTACGTAAATGTAAAATATTATATTTCTTTCGCGGGCCAGATATTAAATGATGGCGGGCCGGATTTGGCCCGCGGGCCGTAGTTGGCCTCCACTGGTTTAAACCACTAATAGAAAATTTAAAATTTCAATTTTTTTTTTAGACTTTTGTCAAAAATGGTAATAAAATAATCTTAGATTGAAAAAAAAATCTTAAATATCCAATACGAAGTTTCTCATATTATTTATTAATTATGATTCACTATAATTTTTTATTTATTATTTTTATATTATTCATTAGAGGAAAAAGTTAGGATTTATTTTAATAAGATAATATAAATTCACTCAATTAATTAAAAATAACAATGATAAATAGTCAGACAAATAACTCTCTCCTTATCCTCCTCTGGAATTGTAACACGGTATTTTAAACCATACCAACGAACTAATTGCTATATTAAACGAAAAAAGAATCGACATAGCCCTTATCGCTGGATTTCACCTAACTCAAGACTAAACATTCCCGGTTATCAAGTTATTACTTCTAACCACCCTAATGGCACAGCCCATGCTGGTTCTGCGATCCTAATTTTCTCATCAATTCAATTCAATCGTTTCCCCATTTACAATAAAGACTATTTACAAGCCTGTGCAATTTCTATGACAATAAATCACATCTCCCTCTCAATAGCCGCTGCTTACTGTCCCCCAAGACATAAAATAACACCTGACCAATTCAAAACATTTTTTAATTACCTAGGACATAATTTCTTAGTTGGTGGAGACATCAACGCAAAACATCCTCACTGGGGATGCTGTGCCAGCAACCCTCGTGGCAAAGTTCACTCTCTCCCCGACCCAACTTATTGGCCCACATTCCCATCTAAACGTCCTGACATTCTCGACATCTTCATCTCCAATGTACCAAACGATCTCTACCAACACACCGCATATTTTAATTTCCTTCTCTCTGATCATTCAGCCGTCCTCCTCACCCTAAACGCCTCACCGCAAATTCAATTGCTCAAGCCCTCACTAACAAGCAAAAACACTGACTGGAAATCATTTCGGTCACAACTATCTAATGACACTAACCTAAATATAAAACTTAAATCTCCGGAAGACATCGAAGACGCTATTACCAAATTAAATCAATCGGTGCAAAGAGTCGCGTGGAACTCTAACCCAATATCACAACCCACCTCTCCCTTTTCCATAAACATTCCTGCTCATATACGTCAAGTAATTAGCGAAAAACGCCGTGCAAGAACTCAATGGCAACGAACCAAATATCCCTCTGACAAAAATCGTCTAAACTCCCTATCTGCACAATTAAAATGACTGATGTCGAACTTCAGAAACCAATCATTTACTAACTATATAGCCTCACAATCCTTCAAAGATGGTTCTATCTGGAAAGCCACAAAAAAAGCCCTTAAAGAAAAACCCTCATATCCTCCCCTAAAACAACCCAACAACACATGGGCCGTTGAGGACCCAGTAAAAGCAGATCTCTTTAAAACTCACCTAGCCGAAGTCTTTAAACCTCATAATAATATAAACAACCCAGCTTTTTTCAACGAAATTAAACAATTTTTGTTTCCCCCTTGCAAATAAATAGTCACTCCACAATTCACCAAGTGAATCGTATAAATGACACAATAGCTTCAGCTCTAGAAAAAAAATAATACTGTAACGCTATTTTCCTTGATGTCGCTCAGGCATTCGGCAGGGTCTGGCACTCTGGCCTCCTATATAATTTTAAAAAAATCCTCCCACCCGCTTTCTATCTATTTTGTAAATCATATCTCGATAATCGCCAGTTCACTGTTCGGTACCGCTCAAGTCTCTCGTCTATATCCAATATAGAAGCCGGAGTTCCTCAAGGAGCAATTACAGCTCCTGTTCTTTTCAACATCTTGATAGCTGATTAACCCACTTCTCCCTACACGTTCGTTGCTGAATACGCCGATGTTAAAGCTATCCTTTCAACCCACGAATACCCAATCATTGCCTCTATTCAACTTCAATCTCTCTCGTTTGGAATCCTGGTGTCAAAATAAACGAAATCAAATCTTTCCACATCACTTTTATCCATAAACATCAAATTTTTCCTCAAATTTCCTTTAACAAGATCAACTTTCCAACCTCACCAAGCACATAATACCTAGGTATATATTTTGACAAAAAACTAAACTGGGCCCATCATACTCATAACATCAAAATTAAACTAAACTCTCGTCTTCGTTCCCTTACATTTTTCTTAAACGCAAAATCAAAACTCACATTTCACAATAAACTAAAATTATACAAAACTCTCCTTAAACCCATTTGGATGTATGGCATCCAAATTTGGGGCTCTGCAAAAAAGTCACATATAAACAAAATTCAAATAACCCAAAATAATTTTTTCCGTTTAATAACAAAGGCTCCTTTCAATGTATCCAACAAACCTTACACTCAGACCTAAAAATGAACACCGTGTTAGAAACCGCTACCAATTCCTACTCTCGTTACCACAACTCTCTCTTCGACCATCCTAACATCCTAGCTAAAAATCTAATCAATTCAATGCCTGACAACTCTCTCAAAATATTGAAAAGCAAGTGGTGCCGCGACCTACTTCTATAATTTAACCTTATGACTTAACCTTATGACTCTGACCTAGAGTGTAGCCAGTGGGCGGATTCTCCTTCATGTCTTCTGGCTGCAACGTAATTTTGTCAACACCTAAGCTTATTATACATAATTTGTATAGATTGCTTAACTCAAATAAAGAACAAAAAAAAAACCGGATGGGCCTCGCTCTGCTGTACAGTTAGGGGTGGAGTGCACCTCGCTTATAGGATAGGTCATTATTATAATGGATTTGTTCAATTTGAATGCAATGATAGATATCATTGTATACGAATAACGATTCTGAACGGAGTTCATATATTTGTCTAGGATATAATACATTGTTATTTATAAACATTGTAAAAAGTATATTTTATTTTGAAACGATAAATATATTTTTCAATTAGGATGGGTTGGCAGTTGCATACAGCGATATAGTTTGTCAGTCTAGAACATTCTACATTATATTATATTTTACATGTAATTTTACGTCAATATTCGATGTTCAAACGCTTATAAAAAAAAATTGTGCCTATGGATTTTAATAATTTTTGAATGACATTAAGAACTACTTCTGTGGAATCTTCGATTAAATTTTCAAGTATTTTGTACGAGCCAAATTTTTTTTATCACCGATTATAAAAAATAAATGTAAAAAAATCGAATATTTTAAATGCCTATAAGTGGCTTAAAAATCAATATAATATTTTGAAAAAAATATTGCATAAAAGAAATACCAATCATAACAGCTGGTAGAAATTTCAAAAATCTGCGACTTATAATTTTTGAATTATAACTTATATTTAAAATCGTCTGAGAATAAATCGCTATTTTATGCAATTTCGTAAATATTTAAATTTCAAACAGTCATACAATTTTTTCCTCTTAGTCCAGTAGAAATTTTTTTAAAGATTTTTGAAGAGTAGCTCATAGATAACCTAGTGTTAAAATTTTGAACCTTAAGTATGAACAAAAAAAATTTTATGAATTTTTATCTGCAAAATAACTTGCAAATTATCGTGATTTTTACACATTTTATACAAATTTGAGCATTAAGGGCTTATAAAAAAAAATTGAGTTAAACGATCACCGATATTTTTTAGTTACGATAAGTTTAACTTATTATAAACCTAGTATAAAATTTTCAAGAGTTTTCGCTCAACCAATTAAATTTTATAGATGTTTAAAAACAAAATTTTAACAAAAATCGAAAATTTAAATTGTCTATAAATAAGTCAAAATATGTCAAAATACTTTGAAATCTTAACCATGTATAGAGAACGTCAATATAAAGATTTAGTGAAAATTTCAAGTTGTTGCGGTTTTTCATTTTTGAGTTAGAGCATTTTAAAAAAAAACCAATATCTTTGTCAGTCTAGAATATTATACATTATATTATATTTTACATGTAATTTTATGTCAATATTCGCTGTTCAAACGCTTATTAAAAAAAATTGTGCCTATGGATTTTAATAATTTTTGAATGACTTTAAGAACTACTTCTGTGGAATCTTCTATTAAATTTTCAAGTATTTTGTAGGAGCCAAATTTTTTTTATCACCGATTATAAAATGTAAAAAAATCGAATATTTTAAATGCCTATAAGTGGCTTAAAAATCAATATAATATTTTGAAAAAAATATGACATAAAGGAAATACCAATCTTAATAGCTGGTAGAAATTTCAAAAATCTGCGACTTATACTTTTTGAATTATAAAAAATATTTAAAATCGTTTGAGAATAAATCGCTATTTTATGCAATTTCGTAAATATTTAAATTTCAAACAGTCATAAAATTTTTTCCTCTAATTCCGGTAGAAATTTTTTTAAAGATTTTTGAAGAGTAGCTTAAAGATAACCTAGTGTTAAAATTTTGAACCTTAAGTATGAACAGAAAAAATTTTATGAATTTTTATCTACAAAATAACTTGCAAATTATCGTGATTTTTACATATTTCGTATAAATTGGAACTTTGAGCACTTATAAAAAAAAATTGTGACTTACGATTTTAGATTTTTTTTTTATCAGTTAAGGAACAACTTATAAGAAACCTAGTATTAAATTTTCAAGATTTTCTGGGCAGCCTAAAAAATTTTATCGTTATTTAAAAAAAAAATACTTAAAATAATTGAAAATTTCAATTGTCTATAAATAGCTTAATAAAAGTCAAAATACTTTGAAAATTGAATGGTGTATAGAGAACGCTAATATAAACATTTGGTGAAAATTTCAAGTATTTACATCGATTAGTTTTTGAGTAATAGCAAAATAAAAAATTTGATTATGTCGAAAACTGGTTTTGTGTAAAAACTCCCGTTTTTCCCAAATTTTTTTATGGTTATTCCCGTCGCATTTAAAAAATATTGAAAATTTTTTACTTTTGACCCCCCAAAGTACCAAATAGATTCACTTTTCTTTCAGAAAAGTTGCTACATAAGGCAATCGAAGCATTTTTACTGCCCCAAATCGTGTCGACAGACACAAAAAAAAAAAAACACACATCATTGTAAAATCAATACATTCTTCACTCCGTTCAGAATCTAAAAAAAAAGATAATATATGATCGTTTATATATAAAATGCTGACAAAACAATAAAAAAAACACGAAAATCCGCTACATTTCTTGATTTTAAACTTGAAAACCAAATTGTTCATACATTTTTTAATTTTTTGCATACAAAAAAAAAAAAAAAAAATTATTGAAAAGTTATAAAAATGATTTATAACCATTACAACATTTAGTTTTCACAAGATAAGATATTTCAAAAAATTTTCATTGAACAATATTGGTTATTTATTAGTTAAATATATTACATAATTCTAAATTATTTGTATGAAGTTCAGTCAATTTAAAGACATTTTCCCATATTTTAGATGCGAAAGTTAAAACATAAATGTTTAATCTACCTTATTTTTGGTAATTTGAAAATTTTGTTATTCTATTATATCAACCATGTTTAGAAATATTAACTGATCCACTTGACCTTTTCTACTTAAAGTTGTTTTTTTCAAGAACGATGACACATTGGTTCAAGTTTAAAATATCTCTGTATGCCCTGATTATGGTTGCTTAAAAATAAGCAATTAATAAAAACTACGAACTATTTATTTGTTTTTAATTTTACATAACTTTTAAGATGAATGTATATTCATCATTATTTTTTATTTATAATACAATTTTAAATACTGATATAGGTGTGTAAGTAAGTGCTAGAATATAAAATACTCTCACAGGCTGAAATTAGCTTGAGGTTATAATTGGTCACTATTGTGTTATTAATTATTGAATTTAAATATAATTAATGAATTTAAATACCTCATAATATACTGTATCAATGTTACTTCAAAGTCAATCTTTAAAAAATTAAGAAAACTCTTCATAAATTTTAGTTAATTAGAATAATCAGTTATCACATCTGTGTCGGATTAAACATTTGTGGGCTACTAGGCAATCCAAATTTATATAATTATTTTTTTCATATATCTTTAATTTTACTACCTAATAATTAAAATAAACAGCTTTAATAATAACCAACTATTATTAATAAATAAAATTATATTTATTAAGTTTTTTTCATTTACAAGAAAAATTAAATATTATTATATTAATTCTATATTTTTTAAAAATTATTCTTAATGAACTATAAAAAAAAAATTAAAATTAAATGTAATTCTTAGTCATATTTCATATAAACTTTTGTCCCATAAATTTATAAATAAAATACAGGTATTATTAAATGAAAAATAAAAATATGGTTTTCCATTTTCACGGGGTCCCTTAAATGAATGAGGCCTTTAGGCAGGCGCCTACTCCGCCTAATAGGTAATCCAGCATTGAATCACTTATTTCAAAAATCAAATGCTTTTATAAAAAAGTTCTTAGGATTTAGTCTTCTTATGCTGGCAGTACACATTCGCTGAGACATCACCACTAAAGCAATTTGTTTTTAATTTTTTGTTAAAGTATAACTGTTTATATTTTTAGTGTAAATATAATATGATGGCATGACTGATTCAATTAATAATATTTTTGATTTTAAATTTAGATGTCTAAGCTTTAAATTAGGAATCTTATTAACTATAAAATAGTAAATAAGAAATCCATAAACTGATAATGTTAAAATATTAATTAAATGATAACATAAAACTAGAGACATTATAAAATTAATATTTCAACATCAAAAATTACCAGATTATTAATTCATAGTTGTCATTTCAAAGATAACATTGTGCTAAAATTATAAGCCCACAAATAAAACTATGGAATTTGATTGCTAAATATATTTATTTCAAGGACTGGGTACACTGGACACATACACAATTGCATTAATTAATTTATATAATTTTAAAGCTAAGTTAATTAAAAATAAAGAGAACTATAATACTGAATGTTTAGTTTTTTGTAATTGAGAATTTAATACTTTATTCTTATTCTTAAAATTGTGGTTGTTTATGACAATGATTGTATTAATATCATAAACAATAAATGTCACATTAAAATATTTTATTTAATTAAATTAAAAAATACTCAAATGCTACCAAAATATTCTATATACAAATCTGAATTCAATAAATGTATGCAGTGTTAGATATTACTAATAAATACAAACAAAATTTAAAATTTTCAAAAACTATGTAAATTTAACATAAGTGATTTACATCACATTTATTTATAAGTTTAAAGTATAAACAATTATTTAATTTTCAATTAAAAAAATGTTCCACTAATCTTATCGTTTATTGGTAAGATAAAAAGTATTTGGTTTAATAATTCAATCATAAATAAATATATTCAACAATAAATTAGCTAAAAATTGTAAAAAAAAAATTTTAATTATTTTTTACTAAGAAATTTTTATTTATATTAATTTTTTTAAGTATGAACTTTTAAAATAAAATATCATAAATATTTTCATCTATAAACTTAATTAAATTTTAAATTATAATGAATATAAAATAATATGTAAAAATGTCTTATTTTGATAGCTGGTAAAAAGAAAAATTCCAAAATATGTACCTATACAAATGTATAACTAAATAAGCTACAACTTAATAACGTGTATAACTTAATAAGCTATACATTTATTTATCCAGTTTTAAAGTGCCTTACATTTTTTTTTTTAACTATCTAACTGTTAATTCTCAACTTTTCTACAACCACCCTTGATAATTTTACAGATTTTCCTATAATGCAACTTTACTGCACAATATGTTATAACTTTATTTATGTTAAATGTATTCAATAAGAACATTTATTTAGAAATAGATCAAACTTGATAAGATTTATACATATATATCTCATAATAAACACTAAAACAATAATATATACTTAAGTCACTCTTCAAAATATAAACAATGTCATTCAATTAAAATACAAATATTGAATAAATAAAATATTAACCTTTTGAATTCATAGTAGAGTTCATGGATAATAAAGTATTTCCATTCTTTAATGTATTTTCTTGCAATAATAAGTGATCTTCTCCAGCAGCTCTCAGCCGTTGATCATTAGTATATGTTTTTAAACTCATTTTGGTGTATAAACTTTTATTTCTATTAAAAAATAAATCATTAATAATATTTAACTAACAATTGGTACTTTTTAGCTGTATTTACTTACCTTATTAGAATAATAACAACAGCAAAACAGTTGATATCGCCGAAACAATCATACATGGACTAACATATTAGTATACTTAAAATTGAATAAATCTACCTACTTGAAAGACGATAAAAATCCGATAAAACTGAATTTCATCAAGACCCAATAGTAGTTTAAATTTAATATTTGGTAGGAATTTAAAACTGAAATTTAAAGCAGAGTGGGAGATATTATAAATGTTTAAATTGCGTGAAGTTCTTCACGTGTTGAGGTTAAAATGTAAATAAACCATGGTTCGGGTTCCAAATAAATTTTCGATTATTCCATGAACCAACGACATCGCCAAAAATGTTAGTAGCGTTCCATAATTAATTAATTTTTTTATGCGCATTTTAAACCGTGGTAGCACCACAAAATAGATTAAATGATAGCACTTCATTATGAAACAACGTAAGTATAATAAAAAATAATACATACAATATATAATAATAAATAGAAAATGCAGAATTGTAAAGCGTTTTCTAAGAAATTCAATTTAAAGACTGATGCGTTTCGTATTCTAATTACGATTTAAAAATCTAAGAAAACAGCAAAATATTAGTAATTTCAAGAATAACATTTTATTATTTACATTGATTATTAAATTCATTGTAACAAGTATTTTATTCTTGTATAGAAACAGTCAAAATATAATTTATTTTTATACAAAAAGCTTTAAAAAATATTTAAACAATTTTTAAATATTCTTGCCCCAATATAATAAATAAAACAATTAATTACAAAATACCTAACAAACCGTAAATTATTCTTAATAATAATTTTTAAAAATGTCAACAGGATTCCATAGTTGTAACTATTTTCAATTAAAAATATAAAAGAATAGGTCCTATCATTGTAATATAAATAATAATGGTTTTGATTAAAATACCAACGAAAGAACTTCAAATGTTAAAGTAAATACTGGTTAAATTAAAACGTTTATACCGTCAACATTAAGTATTTTTTAAAGAAAACAATTAATTTTACATTTATACATTGTCATTGATGGTATGTTTATTTCTGCATACGCAGGATATTTATAAAATAAATACGAGAAGACCACCGTAAAATAACATTATTAAAAAAAAAATATTAAATACAAACATAGTATTTATGTTAGGTAGGTCATATATATACAGTTGTTTCATTTAAATGTTAACACGAAACATTTCCGTCCAGTGACCTTTGATTGAAATGGGGTTTTTTCGGGGAGCTAGGGAATTTTTAAATACACATTTTGTGACCATTTTTTAATTCTTAATCCTTTTATTGTGCACATGCGTAATCAAAATTGAATTTTTTTAAATGGCAATGCCTATTTTCAATACCAGATTCCAATACACCAATTTTTTTTAAGCAATTTTGACGTATAAACTTTTTCGTATCTCAACAATTTACTGAATTACAGTAATCTGAAATTTAAACAAATAAGATTTTTGTTATATTTTTCAATTTTCTATATTTTATCAATATGTTCTTTGGACAAATGAGAGTAAATTTACTAATAATGGCGTAATAAATAACAAAATAACCGTTTTTGGGCACGTAATATTCCGCATTGGACACTTAAAACTAATTTCCAAACAGTGTAACTCGTAGAGCAGCGGTTCCCAACCTTTTGATACTCGTGTACCACTTACAAATTTTAGAAAATATTCACGTTCCACTTGACTTAATAATCTTTTTTTTTTTACTTATCAACAAATAAAATAACATTATTTTATATAAATATATGAATCTTTTATTAATAAATAATAACATTAATTTAAACTACATAAATACATAAGCGTTTTATGCACAAAAAATAACATATCGTAAAATATTTACAATTATTATTAATTATAATGAATATAAATGAATAATTTAATGTGACAGTTTATGTTGTACTAAATGAATTAGAACGTCAATACCGAGCTTAATGTTGGTTAATTTAAGTCTGAAGCTGTCTTCTACATTTATTTTATTCCTATTTCGTAGACATTTAAAAAATCAGCTAATATCAAATAAACCAAATAATGCTGAATGGTAAAAATTATAAAAATTAAACCATTCTTTTAAAAAAAATTCTCCGCGTACCACCTATGAGCATTCCGTATACCATTTGTGGTACGCGTACCACAGGTTGAGAATCGCTGGTGTAGAGAATTAATGTGTGGTGTGAAGTATTAGGAAATTCCATTATTGGGCCCTACTTTTATGATGAAAACCTTAATAGTAGAATATATTTAAATTTAATCTATAACCATTTACCACTAATATTGAAAAATATTAGGGAAAACTTGTATTTTCAAAAAGATGGTGCTCCGGCACATAATGCAATTGTCATTAGTCATACTTTCACAATACGTTTGGAAATCGTTGGATGAGAACATATGGACCGATAAGTTTGTCATCGCGTTTACTGAATTTGATATCATTTTGTTTTTTTCTTTTGGATAAATTAAAAATTGTAGTTTACACTGAACCCGTCGATTCAAACCAAAATTAATATTAAAATGATAAAATACAGAAAATTCAAAAATGTAACAAAATTTTTTATATATATGACCTACCTAACATACACATTATGTTTGTAATTAATATTTTTTTTTTAATAATGTTTTTTTACAGTGGTCTTCTCGTATTTATATTATAAATATCCTGCGTATGCAGAAATACACATACCATCAATAACAAAGAATAAATGTTAAATTAATTGTTTTCTTTAAAAAATACTTAATGTTGACGGCATAGACGTTTTAATTTAACCAGTATTCACTTTAACAAAAATCTCTTTTACTTAAATTTAAGATTGCTGCAATCCAGTCAATTTTCGAGGTAGGAAAAAAGTTCATTTATTAAAGTTGCTTCAAAAAATATGGTGTATTTAATCTGGTGTTAAAAATATATGCTACTGTTTAAAAAAATTCAATTTTGATTGCGCATACGCACAATAAAAGAATTAAAAATTTAAAAATGGTCACAAAATGTGTATTTAAAAATTCCCTAGCTTCCCAAAAAAGAGAATTGGAATAACTTTTATTTACAATTATCATAGGCGGCATTTAGGGGGAGCATGAGGGGGCAGTTGCCCCCTCAGGAAAAATATTGAGAGGGCAAACTCATAATTTTGCCCCCTCGTTAATTAAATATTATTAAAACGATTTTTAATTTTTATAAAATATTTATGTTGAAATTACTATTGTACAGTTATATAAGAAAATCATATGTGAAGTCAGTTCAAAATTATCAATATTACCATAAATTAATATAAGCTAATGTAAATTCTAGAAAACTGTATATTAATATAATATTATGATTACTTTTAAAACTTAACATAAGATATACCACATATTTTTATTTTATTAAGATGCGAATCTGTACTATTTAGCACAATTAGGGCCGTTCATACAATGACCGATTAAGTGTCGGTTAAGACTAACCGGTAGAATTCTATCGGTTAACACATGATAAATTCTTCCGGTTAGCGTTATCAGGCACTAACCAATTATTGTAAGAACGGTCCTTAGTGTATGTGGTGATAGAACAAAAATACAATGAAAATTGGAATAAGAAACCACCCATTAGTGGCACTTGACTGGGAAATTATTTAAATATAAATTAAAAAAATATAGGAGTGTAAGATGTTATATGTTATTATTGTGATAATAAGTAAATTTTAAGTGGAATGTATATGTATTAGATAAGTTGAATATGAGAAAATTTTTATATGGGTCATTAATTAATTAATTATGTAATTAATTATGATTAATTTTTGCCTACCCTATAATATGAGCCAAGTGCCGCCTATGACAATTATTATATTAAATGATATACGAATACAAATCACAGGATGATCCATGATCAATAATAAATATAACATAACAATTATATATTTAATATATTATAATATAATTTGCTATGTATGTAAACTATCAAATGTAAAAATCATGAGGCCAATCAAATAAGAATCCAGGGTTGGTAATGCACAAACCTCAAGTAATAATGATGGTAATAGTTGCAATCAAATTGTAATTGTTATTAAATACAACAACCACAATTGCATATCATTAGTCTGGATACTGTATTGACAGTGTTAAGAACTGGAAACTCACACGAAATCGGAGTATATATGGGTGTTCCTAATAGACCCATAGGCAGATGTGTTTTAGTCCGATCATAGTAAGCACCTTCCCGCCAGTTAACATAATAAATTAAATATTTTAGACTTAGAATATTTACAATAAATTGCGTACAACATAAGAAATCTAAATCCACTAGGTGTCTCTAATGTGAGATTTCATACCATGTCATTATTAATTCTTAGTTCTCATTCTTATTGCTGTTACAGGGGCGTATTCAGCTCTCCTTCCAGGGAGGGGGGCGAAATTTGAACTCAAATCATAGGTTCTTATAAAAAAAATTGTACATAAACGACAGTGTACAAATTATAAATAAATTGGCAGATCAAAATTTTGCGATCGTTTCGCTTGCTTAAACTTCTAATTTTTACTCACTTTCATAACCCATAACATTAATTATTGTAAATACATTCAACAATGTCTTAGGGGGGGCGATCGCCCCTATCGCCCCCCCCTTGTATACCCTTGTGCTGTTATCATTATTACTTATTGTACACCTGTTTAGATTGTAATATTCAAAAATAAAGTCATATATTTAAAAAAATAAAAAATAAAAACTTAAGAATTGAGTTTTATTTTGAAACGCCTTCTATTCTTAATTCAACTCTTCACTGTTGAAATGACGGCACACAACAAAAATTATAACACTAATATTTTGTTAAGTCCAATAAACACGCGTTCAAATCCTCGAAAATCTCGAAATAATGTCATAATTCACAACCTTTTTATTTTCCATGCGGCCACTGCAACATTTTTCCCGAGAAAAAAATCAAAAAAAGAATCTTTCTCATCAATTTTTAATATTACTACAACCACTCTTGAAGAAGTTCCCGTACCCCTATAAGAAGACACAATTTTTTTCGAATCGACCCCAATTAATGCAAATTAAATTGTAATTGAAAATAATATTATAACTATTTTAATTATCATTCAGTGGCGCAATTATCGGGAGTGTTGGGTGTGCAATTCACGGGGGTCCCTAGATTAAAAATCTCATGTACGATATTCCTACAATATTATTCCTATAATATTAAATATATTAATTACAATAAATTATATTAACCATGACATAAAATAAAACGATATTTTCTAAAAATATATTAAAAGGTAACAACGTATGACTGTTTTTCATTTTTACTATTAGGTAAGGGCCCCGATTAGGGATGGCAACGATATATCGATATGTCCGATATATCGATACTTTCTTTCGATATATCGATATTTTTATATGGTTTTATGGCTTGGGTTAAATATTGATTATCGTTATAATTTCACGATATTATCGATATATCGCAATTCATGATATTCTTTATTCACATCTGGAAATGGAAAATAATTTTTTTCAGAATTACACGAATACACCACATAAACTTTTATGATATGGTACTAAATGTTTAATCATTAAATTATTATCAAATAATAGTATTATTTATATAATCACGAATGAACACAGATCTGAAAACATTGATATTATTATATTCTATATAAAAACCTGTATATATTAATAAATAAATAAAGGAACTAAGTGAAATAATATTTATTTTGTTTTATTAATTTTAGATTTAAAAATCTTCATTTTAAGATCCAATAAATTGCCAAAGAGCAATTGACAAAATTAAATCGATGCTTATTTCTAAAGAAAGTTTAACAAATCCAACGACTAAAACAATTAGTGACTTAGAGCAGCCTTCAACATCATCGGGTACCTTTGATTTATGGTCATACCATACTTCCATAGCCAAAATACAGGTTCAGAGTAAAATAACTCCAATATACCAAGAGGTTAGATGAACTTTTAAAATAATTATTTTCTCTAATTATTTTTGTTTTATATGTTTAGTATGATTATTATATGTTTAGTATATATTATGATTATTTGGCAAAGCCAGTTGTATCCATTGATACGGAACCATTGAATGCATGGGATTGAAGACAATGTACCCAAATTTATATGATATCGCACGACAAAAATTAAGTATTGTTTCAACTTCGGTTCCTTCAGAACGATTATTCTCGAAGACGGGAAAACATTGTCAAAAACTAGAAATCGGCTAACAGAAAAAAGACTGTCACAGCTGGTTTTTATGAGTTACTTAAGTGAAGAAGAATGGTTTACCTTTATCACCAATTAGGTACTAAGTTTTATTTTTATTTATTATTTCATTCTTTATTATACAAGTTTTTCCTTATATCAAAAGACTGATGGTTATGATTCTTATTTATTTTATATAATTTGTACATAATATGTCATATATGTATGTTAATGGTTAATAACTATAGTTATTTTTTTATTATTTATCAAGTTTCTTATATCAAAAGACTGATAATTAAGAAGTATTTTTATTTATTTTTTAATATTATATATAAATTTATAAATATTAATGTATAATACCTATATTTATGTAACATAAATATATTATATACAATTATTATGATTATTATTACAATTATTATTATGAATCATTATTTTTTGATATTTTAGTTAAGATTTGTCAGATAGTTATTAAATATGTAGTGTCATATCAAAATAGTATTGCAAGTCACAGCATAGCTTGTTGGTTCATTAACTATGGATGGTTAGGTACGAAGTTATTTTAACATGTATATTATACAATATTCTTTGTTTAAATTATTTTTAGAAACCGAGAATTAGTTGTGGTTATTTAATAATTAAAATTTGGCTGTTGATTTTTTTTTAACTTTTTAAAATTTTTTCATTTCGATATATCGTTATTTTTAGTCGATTTATCGATATATCAATGAAATGCTGATATCAATATTACGTTATCGATAACGTAAGTTTGAAATATCGATATTTCGATATATCGAAGTTACGACGATTTTTGCCATCCTTAGCCCCGATCCAGAAATTTTCACATGGGCCCCTTATTATCAAGTTGCGCCTCTGTTAACATTACATAACTATTGCATTATGACCATTATTCTGTTTATATCAGAAATAATTTAAATTAATTAGCTTAGGTAAAATCGAGATTTAAACCATAAATGCCTCTCATAATATAAATAATCTCAGTACACAATAGGACTTATGATATGATATGATATGTCTTATGATGACCCACTTATTAGACTTCGGTCTTTAAAAACCAATTTTTTTTTCAATAATTCTATTATATGCAAAACATTTCATTTTAAATTTCGTTAATATTATGTTAGGTCAAATCTATACTAAATGTCATAAATTCATTAAGTGATTAGTGAAGATACAATTATCATTGGTTATATTTACTATAAATAATATAGGTACTATATATATATATATATATTATAAATTATTTATAAGCAATAGTATGATGTACAGACATATTAATATGTCTATAGTGTTATACTCGTTGAAAACATGATGGAATACTATATTACTCTATTATTAAACATCATATGCAGGAGAAAGAAATATAAGAAATTCAAGGTTGACAACTTGTTCTTGAAGATAAGATATGTTTTGTTGTTTTTTTTTTATATTTTTTTCGTATTATCGCTTTTACATAATAATCACATAACTCGAACTATAAATTTCAATGATACTTAGTATGTGGTTTTTAAATCATCATGTTTATAATAGGTACTAATGGTAAAAGCCGATGTGTTAGAATGACTGACAAATTATTCCAAGACTTGAAATATTGGTAGTATCAGTCAAGGCCAAAGCCAGAATTTTGATAATTTTAAATATAAAATGTAATAATATGATGGTTATAAATTATAGTATAGTTATACGATTATACAATAAACACGCTTATGTGCAGAGCCGACTAGAGGGTGGAACAGTGAGGGATAAAATCCCGGGGCCCATCGTCTCAGCTTTTTATTCAAAATTATTTTATAATCTCATTCACCGTAGCATAAGATGCAAATTTTAATATTTTTATTGTACTAAAGTATATACAAGTAGTATGTATGTCTTGGCCAAACGGGTGGGTCCGTTTTCCTCCAAAAACGAGATACCGTTTTCCTCCACTTTCCATTTTCATAAAAGAGTTCCAGTTCCATAAAAGAACAAATTAATTATTTTAAATATAATTATAATTTAATAATACACCGTACGCGTCGAACTTGGCGGATGGCTAAAAAGAGAATTAATATAATAAACAAGTACGCACGTCGATAAAGATGCATCAATCAATAAATATAATAATAATAAAAAATTAGATTATAATAAGTGGTTGGTGTTAACACAACCAGGCAATATGTAATATATAAGATATAAAATATAGTAAAATCACTACAGTTCATAATATTATATTTTTTTTAAATTATAGGACATTTCAGCAACAAATGAATACCTGTTTGAAGAAAATAAATATAACAAAATATTGGAGGATAATAGACATAATTTTAGTCAAAAATAATGTGGAGGAAAATGAAAACCAACCTTTTTTTTTTTTTTTGGAGGAAAATGGATAGTGGAGGAAAACGGTATCTCGATTTTGGAGGAAAAGGCTATGGCCGGCCAAACAAGTGTAAGGGGACCTAGAATTAATCAGCCCCGGGGAACTCAAAAGCTCTCGACGGCTCTGCTTATGTGTCATTATGCTTACTGCTATTAATATATTGTGTACAATTTAAACTAGAAAATAATGTGGTAATACGAACGAAAATTGAAAATTCCTAGTGCTGAAGTAATATGATCATACTAATAATACATTCACTCACCAACAATTTTATTTTGTTCTACTATTATTGTTATACAGCTTTTTCAATGACTCTTCCCAAAATATATAATACATTAGAAAACTCCAACAAGACTTTCGCTTTCACCATAAGGAAATTGTCACCTGGAGCAACTGTCTCCTTTAACATAACACTGACCAAAACCATGTTTCCTATAACAGCACACGCCAATCGTGATTACTTTACCTTTCCTGTTTCACATTCGTTCAAAGCGCATTTGTGTAAAGATCAAAACTCGGTATTTTCGCGCGGGATTGGAATGGTGCATGGCGTATGTGAATTTCACACAGTTTTAGCGCGAGCTTTGAACCACAACATGTTTCTAATCAGTGGCGCATTTTGGGATATTTTTTTTTTGGGGTATCCTGTCTCTTGGCTTTTTTCTACACAAATATTAACATAGTTTCATCACGAATTCATACTTGATTATAATACATCCTTTTATTAGTGCTAATTTTCTTGCATAAAAATCTTAGAATTGCTACTTAAAATTTTAATTATAATAAAATTATGACAGGAATAAATTATAAAAAATTTGACTGAATAAAATAAAACTAACACTTAAATTTACTGAATATTTTCTCATATAAGTTTAATTTATTTTGTATAAGTACTCATATATTAATTTAGATATTGTAAAAGAAAAAAAATATTTAAATTTTAAAGCTTTAACCTTACAAAGTTAAAGGTAGACGTCTTCTTTTTACTGTTAATTCGTCTAATACTTGCTTACTTTCATCGAAATATTTTGTCATTCGTCAACAATATTTTGCGACACTACAATATTGGGAGGGGGAACGTTTAACCCCCAGGACACCCTAAATACGCCACTGTTTCTAATAGTAGTGATCAGAGTTAACTGTAGTAAAATATGTTTGTACTTTGAATTTTGATGAAATCTTTTTTAACTATATTCTAATAAAAAAAAATTGCCATTGCGTCTATGGGTATATCCATTTAAATAAAATAAACGATCAAACTGAAAATCAAAAAGGGAAAAGATTTGGCTCATAAATTTGGTCATGTCCATTGCTAGAATATTTTGATTTCAATACTTTTTCTAGTTCATTCCTAAACGACCCTCCTATAACCTTTGTTAAACAACAAAATCACAATTTACATCAGGATAAACTATTTTACATAATTCCACTCAGTGATATCGAATAAAATGTTAAATGATCTGGTCAATAGCTACTCAATTTATATTTATAATTTACAACTCATAAACACTTCATTCTTCGGGCGTATAATAAATGATTGGGAGTTCAACCCCTCCCAAAAATCTTTTACTTATTTTAGCATTTATGTTAGTATTTAGGTACTTAAACGTCTTAAATTATAATTATTAAATGAACAGTATTATAATTATAATTAATATAAACCAATCATTAGACCAACCACTACCATAAATATATGGTTGTCATGACCAGACTTGAACCCTGAGTTCTTTGTCACTGATTCCACTAGGTCGGTTTTAAGATTTTTATGTAAGTGATCTTTAGATTTTATTTTCTTAAGACACGGGAATTCTCGGTATTTTTCCAGGAATATTATAGTAAGTGTTGTAGACCAATAACGAGTGTCACCCATTTTTACATTTATTTAAAATCTTAAAATTTCAAAGCAAAATTATTAACCATGAAAAACACTTGAAAAGCACTTATTGTAGGCGTGTTTCGTTTAAAGATTCGATAACGTAGAAGAACGAACGATAAAGTTGTACAGGTTTAATCACGTTCTTAGTCGGTACACACATATTTCTACGCATAGTTGTATCGCCCCATTTTAGCGCGTCCGAAATTGTGTTCGACTAAAGGGCTATTCATAATGTATTACATAATATAGTTGTAAATATGAAGTATATATAATGTATATGTACTTATAGACATTATTAATATGTTTATGGTTTTACTGCTAATAATATTTGATTAGTGAAAATTGAAAATTTTTGACATTTTGTATATCTGAAAATATGAGTTACTATAAAAACTGCTACTTACTAATTTTAAACTCGATTCGACTCGAAATAATTGAAATTCGAATCGACATCAAAAAACAATACTCGTCAAACTCTGCTATTTAATCTCTAACTTTTTTTAAATTAAATGACGATAAGATATTATATTATTAATAAATGTGTTATTTCCCCCCGCTTTTAATTATATATAAATAAGAAAATCGATATTTTTTGAGATGGGAAATATTGATCGCCCTTCGACGATATTAAAACACAGAAAATAATATAGATACTTTTGTGTCTATTTTATTACCTAACCTAATCTATTTAGGAAATAACAGTAAAACTCGCTTAAGACACTCTTAAGGAACCACCTCAATAGAACGTCTTATGCGGGAAGTGAAAAAAAATAAACTGATTAAAATATCGAGTTTATTTTTTTATTATTGAATATATTTTAACAGGTAAGACATTAATGAATTATAGTTACTTATATTTTTTGCTATTGAATTTAATTAAAACTCATATATACATGTGTTTTTATTACTATTAGATAATTTTTCTATTTAATTACCTAATAAAAAAAATATTTATTTTTGTTTGCTTAAAATTCTGACAATGCGTTTCATCAAAAAATGTTTCCATTTTGTTGGCTTAACTTATTATTTCTTCCATATTTTCTATAGAGAACAATACTTTTCGAATTTTTCATAGGTGTTGCAAATCAGCAGTAATTCTAAGAGTCGACACATGTTTGTCTCAATCTTCTTGATCAACTTATACCTCATTACACAATGAAATACATACTTACCAACTCGATAAGATACTGTAGATAGTGCGATAAAATAAAACGATAAATACCTGCGATAAGTATGTATGAAAGAGTAAAATTTTTATTTTATATTCACACAATTAGTGCACGTTATTGTAATCTGCTACAAAAAATTTAAATTAATGTTGAGATTTGAAACTCTATAACGTTTCATCGTTATACCCAGTAAAATAGTAAATATACAAATAATAATGTTAGATAATTGTATTGAATTATAAATTAAATAGTCAGATTTTTTTTGTTAAAAACAACTCTCAGATTGAAGATATAGAAAAAATATAACCGAGTCATATAAAAGTTTTTAAGATATATCATTATTGGGTTTCTAAGTATATTATGCAAAAAATAAAAATTAAGCAATTCAAAAAATTAAAATTTTTACGTAAATCAAGAGACACGTTTTTAGTTGATATTATTTTTAAAATGTTGCAATAGCAAAAATGTAATTAAAACAATAATTTAAGGGTTTTGAAAATATTTCAAGCTTATCTATAGAATTTATATTTTATATAATTTTGTAACACCAAATCTTAATCTTATATAGGTACATACATTTATTTCCACTTTCATTTAGCATTCAGTACCTGAATTATATTTTAAATTATATCAGTTTGAATTTATGCTCTAATGTTTAGTAAACTGAATATACTTGATATAAATAAAAAATCCATAATATAAATTCATTTTATTATAATTATATTATTTTAATTTAATACATTTAAATATAAATTTATTTGTTCACTCAATATTAACATCACTATCATTCATAATATTGTTAACAAATTGTGTTAAAATAAGAATCTTTTTATATATTATAATCAACTAAAATTGATTTAATGCCATAAATGGCTTAATATATTGTTTTACTTAGTTTATATTTTATTCTTAAGCAGAAAACATTAAAGTCATAAGTTCTTGGAAAATTATTTGACAGATAAAAAAATGTCATCATTTTTTAATAAAAGCAATCATAACATTTGCAGATTTCTGTTTCAGACATGAATTTTATTTATTTTTACCACCCAACCCCATAAGATCAATAAATAAATAAAACAGAAATACAAAACATAGGTAAGTAGAAGTAAAAATGTATTATTAAAATTAATACAAATATTATGTGAATTAATATAATGTTTAAAATATTAATCTTATATTATCCTGCTCTTAAAATATTAACTCTTAAATTACTTCATCATACTTGATTCATTGTGTCTGTATTACAGTCACTGTAACTTTGTTTTCACTATAACTTAATTTTAAAAAGGAATTTTGACAAGATGTTATGTACTGTTGTCAGTATAGTTTAATATAGTTTAGATTGAATCTGGCTTTGCTACAAATGCACAAATATTCATATGGAAAATACATTTTTTTATAAATTATAAACAATTAATAGTAAGAACTAAGAATCCTAAAATGTATACTTCATAGTCTATAGTCTACCACAAAAAACAATGAAATTTGAATCAAATAAGTTGGCATATGTAATTTACTATATGATTTGTTTTTATATAAAAGCAATAATAAAAATAAAAATACATAAACAATAATATAAAATTGTCAGCAATTTAACTGTGAAAATATAAACTGATTATAGAATAAATGCCACAGTTACAATTTACTGAACTTAAAATAAATAAAATCTTTTATATAGAGCTTACCATCTGGAGTGTAAAAATACTGCAGCACAGCTATAATAATAATATTTATATCAATGATTTCTAGTTATGACAATTTATAATACAAAATTGATTAATTTTTTTTTTGATTTTCTAAAAAAAAATGAGTTCATGACTTATCATACTGAAATACAATATTTTAAATACCAGATACCTTCGACCTACCTAAAAAGTCTGAGGTGCGGCTATAGCTCAATGAGCTATGCTCATGCACACATCTAATAAAGAAATACAAAAAATAACTGGATAATTACCAATTTTAATTGTATAATTAATTTTAACCATGTATTTAGATAAATAAAAATAATTAATAAAATTATACTTTAATTATATATATTTGACCTTAATTGATTTCCTTCAGGTTCAATAATACAACCTACAATAGTCAATATTTTACAAAATTTCATAATGTGGAGAATATTATAAAATTTTATAATTTATTTTCACATTTTTAGTACGATTATTTTATACATACAGATTTTTAATCAATACATTTTTGTTACAACTAACAAATAATTCATATAAATTATATATAAAAACCATTTTTCCATTGTTATTTAATTCTGTATCTCAATTGGTTTTAATAGGTTTGGACCACAATCAATAATCTATTATAGTTCGATCAACGTTAAAATAATATAATTTGAAATCTAACTTTTATGATCATCTCATACTTTACAAACCTCTTATAATTGCTGTTTTGTACATTTCATTTCACAAAGATATAAGTAACTAAATTTGTATGTTAGAGAGAAAGTAAACATTTTAGCTGGAAAATTAAGACTTGAATTTTAGATATTTTGATTTCATTGAGTTTTCTAGACAGCCCTTAATTAAGAATTAAAAAGTGAGTAAATAATGAATTTTTATTTTCATTTAAGAATATATTTCTATAGTTATCCCAACCATTCTTCTAAATGTAGCTACATTTTTGAATATCAAGATTGACAACAATGAATTATTTTAATAAATCAAGTTTAATCAATAGAATATAATAATTTCACAACAACAAAAAAAAAAAAAGGTAAAACACCTCAAAGAAATTAACATATTATTCTATTATAAATTATTATGCTGATAATCTAATATATTTGTATTCCCATTTTGAAATATAACAATATTAAATACTATCAATAATTCTTATAATAAAATAATAAATACTACTACTAATTTTTAAAATGATTAAATTTTTTATGAAGACTTATTTATTGGGAACTGCATAAACTATTTTCTACATTTTATAACCATTTTAAAAAAATACGGTAATTATTTTTTATTCATAATGGAATGTACAAGATGAACCAATGAAGAATGAACATAGAGGATTTTTGATAATCTATGGTTATAATATTCATCTGCAACAAATTTAAGATTCAAAAATATTAATCAACTAAACTAATGATCATATTAAATTGAAATAGAACAATTTATATATCATTGGTGAACTACTTTTTAAATCAAATTACATAGTTAACATTTTTGATTTTCAACTCTTTTTATTTAATTTAATTATTTTAAACTAAGATTTTTTTTTTTTTAATTAAACCAACAACACATAAATTAGCTATTAATAATATACTATATAGTTTTTTTTTAATATTTTTACTTACGCAGAAGTTTATTTTGGACGGGAGTCTCTTGGGTAAAATTCGGCTAGTGTAGATGCTGGAACTCTCTTCAACATTTCCTTAGGGAAAATACGTAACAACTGCCATCCAATATCCAAAGATTCAAATACTGTACGGTTTTCATAATTACCTAGTTAAAAAAAAAAAAGAATTGTTTTACATGAACAATTACAACAAAAAATTTTAAATTTAAATTTAATAAAAATGAACCTTGAGTAATGAAATTTTTTTCAAATTTAGTTAAAAATTCAAGATAGAGAAGATCATCAGGTGTTAATGCTTCTTCTCCTACAACTGCTTTCATTGCTTGCACATCTTTACCAATTGCATAACACGCATACTATAAAAAAATAAAAATAAATTTAAATGATAATAATTAAATGTATTATAAAATACATCTTACCAATTGATTTGATACATCTGAGTGATCTTTACGAGTCATTCCTTCACCGATGGCTGACTTCATCAATCTACTTAAAGATGGTAGTACATTAATTGGTG
The DNA here is from genome assembly GCA_034509805.1 of Sipha maydis. NCBI lineage: Eukaryota > Metazoa > Arthropoda > Insecta > Hemiptera > Aphididae > Sipha > Sipha maydis. The sequence continues at coordinate 102,763 of JASXSY010000189.1, read as the reverse complement.
GGTATATCTGACGATTATGCAATTGACGATCAACGTATATTTGACCCTCAGTAATGTATCCAGTTAAATCAGGAATTGGATGAGTAATATCTAAACATTATTTTATTATAATATAGACTTGAAACAATGTTTTATAAAAATCATTCTTCAGTTACCATCGTTAGGCATAGTTAAAATAGGTATTTGGGTAATAGATCCATTTCTGCCTTCTACTCGGCCAGCTCTTTCATAAATTGTAGCTAAATCAGTGTACATGTAACCAGGGAAACCACGACGTCCAGGTACTTCTTCTCGGGCAGCAGAAACTTCTCGCAAAGCTTCAGCATAAGAACTCATGTCAGTTAATATAACCAACACATGTTTTTCACACTGATAAGCTAAAAATTCAGCAGCAGTCAAGGCAAGTCGAGGAGTAATAATACGTTCAATAGTAGGATCATTAGCCAAATTCAAGAACAAACAAACATTCTCCATTGAACCATTTTCCTAAAAAACAAAACAAATGATGCACAGTATGTTTAATAGTTTTATACATTGGTGATAAAAAGCCTTATATATAACTTAACCAATATTTGTGCTTAGTCTGGCTACTGTTGATATATAAATTATTTTAAATTTAATAATTCACCAAGACATTTGAGTTAAAATATTTGTTACTGATTTTAGAAATTTAAAAATAAATTAAATATATCTGAATGAATTTTGTAATTATTTTACCTCAAAATCTTGTTTAAAGAATCTGGCAGTTTCCATATTCACACCCATAGCAGCAAATACTATGGCAAAATTATCTTCGTGATCATCTAGAACTGACTTTCCAGGTTGTTTTACTAGACCAGCTTGTCGACAAATTTGAGCAGCAATCTAATTTATCAAAATATTTGTTTATTATTACAAATACACAAATTTTATTTAAACGATAATAATTTAATAAGATGTACTAACTTCATTGTGCGGTAAGCCTGCAGCTGAAAAAATTGGAATCTTTTGTCCACGAGCAATAGAATTCATAATATCAATAGCCGAAATACCAGTTTGAATCATTTCTTGAGGATATGTTCTTGAGTAAGGATTAATAGGTTGTCCTTGAATATCCAAATAATCTTCAGCCAAAATTGGAGGTCCTTTATCTATAGGTTTTCCACTACCATTGAAAACACGACCCAGCATATCTTCAGAAACTGGTGTACGTAAAATATCTCCAGTAAATTCACAAAGGGTATGTTTAGCATCAATACCCGATGTACCTTCAAATACCTACAGTCACAACTCTGAATTATACATTTTTTGATTAAAATAATAAGTAAATATTAAATTTATACCTGAACAACGGCTTTGGAACCAGAAACTTCAAGCACTTGTCCAGATCTAAGAGTACCATCATGAAGTCTTAGTTGAACAATTTCAGCATACTTAGGAAATTTGACTTCGTCCAAAATTACCAATGGGCCATTAACACCAGAAACTGTTTTATATGCTAAAGAATTTAACAAGAGTTAAATTAAATGTGTAATAAAAAAAAAAAAAATAACCACGCCCACCTAATAGCTAATTTTAACATACATTTTTTTATACTATTCTTAAAATATTATAATTTAAAATAACTACTGAATTAAATGTTTTGTTGGTATTAAAATTCAAACCTTTAACTCATAATGGTATAATAAGTGTAAAATATTGTAAAAGAATTGCATATCACCTAAGTTACATTATATTTTTGAAATTTCATTCAGAACCAAATGTTATTTAAGTATATATTATATAATAGTAATATTTTACATTTTGTATAATATTGGAATAAATATAAATAGAAGAAGAATCCAACCTAAATAATAATAAATAATTATTACATACAAAATGAGAATTCTAGCATACATAAGAGCTACTACACATATAATGTTTACAACCCATAATCTTGGAAGTTCACAATAATAATGAAGTTCCAATTTATAATCAAAATTATTGTTTTATAATTTTTTGGAACTACAAAAAATATTTAAATATGCTACTTAATATATTGTTTTAATACATTAATGGTATATGAGACTTTTAGTCAGACACGCCCTAATTTGATTGGTTAATATTAAATACTTACTAAGTCTCGGCTGCGAAATAAAATCCCTCGAAACCGCCAACACATGTTCCTTATGAGCTTGTTGAGCGTTCATTGTACCAAATGTCATTACTTTCCAACCAAGAGTTAGAAAATTTAAAAACACAAAAACGCAATCAAAAAAAAGGTTCGCTTCTAAATTGTCGAAGTCGAATGATGAGCATGAGATTTTCTCCCATAATTGTCAGCTGTTTAGTAGTTCCAAGGCCTTTATCAAAATTACAATCACAGTGTGTGCAGTATATAATATTTGAATTAAAATATTTATTTTTTTTTAATTATATTTACTTTGATTTATGTTGATTGAAATACAAAAATTAATATTAATGTGTTAAAATGAAAAATATGTTCAATGTTTAGCATGATTTTAACATATATTCTTGATTTGAAGAATAAATTAAAATTCAGAAAACTTTTAAAAATCGTTTAATATCTACACTGTATGCTATCAGGTATATCTATGTACTGTAAAGAAGTTATCACAATAACAAAATTTGGATTTCAGATTTATTGTTGTGCTGTGGTTATTAATGTACATTCATATTCGACCATAGGTCTGTAGTTGAACACAATGATTTAAAATTACGAATTATATTATACTTTTTAGAAAAAATTGTTTTTGACTATCTACTATGCTTGCTCCACCATTGGATAGCCTAGGAAAAGATATGGAATGCGAAGAGCAGTCCTCAGAGAGTTTATTGGACATTGTAATAAAATGGAATGGTAATGATTATGATGTAAAAAATTTGAACATCAATAGCGATGTGAAAACGTTAAAAGAAGAAATATTTAAATGTACTGGCGTAAGGCCAGAAAGACAAAAACTTATCAATTTAAGAATATCTGGTAAGTAAATATAAAAATTAATTTTTTGAATAGTAATAAGAAAAAAATATTTTTTTTAATTTTATTTTTAAAATATATATATATATATATATGACTACATAAACTACTGTTTTAAACTAATTTGAGACCATTATATTGTGTATTTTGAAATTTTAATAATTATCTAATAATTTTACTAACATAAGTTTCACTCCTAGATATAAGTAATAGATTAACTTTTTATACTTTCCTAAAAATTTCCTAAAAACTGTTATTTAAACTTATGTTTTGTAAATTGCTGAAATTTAAAAACTTTTTATAATTTCATCTATTTTTATTATTATTTAATTTATAATTTTGTATTAATAGATTATATTTTTGCCATTACAAATGCTAAAACTCTAATAGCTCTACTTCAACTGGTATATTTTCAACATCTGTTACAATAGTAAGATTTCAGTTATTGTGTAGGAACAAGATACTTAAAAGATTATTAAAATTAGAAGTTAAGTAGTAAATTGCTATATACTGATTGTTTATTATGAACATGTACAAATTAGTCAAGTCATGATTTTTTAATTTATATTGCTCTTGATACATTCTATTGTTTTTATTGCCATTCGTATACAATTTAATATGATAGATATATGTATCAGTAGAGTTAGCCTGATAATAAGCTCCTATCGCATTTTTTCTTCTGTATTAATTTATTTTTTAATTTTTAATTTTTGTACCACATGAAGATACTCAAGGAGAATTTTTTTTTTTTTAGCACTTCATCTGTACATTTATATCTTTCCTCAAAAACATTTTTCATAGAATATTAAACCCTCCCAAAAAATAACCATTTCTTTTAATCTACTAATCCTAAATACAATGCCCTATTACTGAATTAACCATATACATATTTATCATCTCAAAATTATTACACATTTTCATAACATGCTTTGTCTCAAATCATTCACAATTATTGTAAATCAGTATAATTTTAAAAAATTTAAATCTATAGAATATATATTAAAAACAATTTTAAATTCTATGATAGCCTCAAATTATAGTAGAATAATAAAAAAATAATTTTATATTGTTTAAAATCCATATGTGTTTAAATAATTTGATTAAAATCAAATTACATAGTTAAAATGTCTATTTGAAAAAAAACTATGAAGATATAACTTTATAATGCTATTTAAATAATTATTTGTTTTATTTGTTGAACATGTTTTAAAATATTTGATTTTTAAAATTAATTTAAATATACCTTAGGTTCCTTTTATGTACCTAAATTATTTTTATGATTCATACTTGAATAAACTGTTTAAAATATATTGTTATTAAATAAATTATAGTTATTTCAAAACTTACGTAATCCTAACTAATATGTTTTTCTCTTAATATAAATTAATACTATTTTTAAATTATAATAACATTTTTTATATTTCATAATTATTACATTTTTATATTTAAAAAATTCTAAATAATTACAATACTTATGGAAATATATTTTTTAGGTAAAATGGCACCAGATGAATGTTTATTAAATGCTATAAATCTTAAAACGGGTACAAGAATTATGATGGTTGGTTCAAAAGAAGAAGACATAGCAGAAGCTAGCGTGGTTCCACCTAAAAGAGAAAAAGGTCGAAAATGCAAAAGCTATGATTCAGAATATTTTGATGAAGAACGTGTTGATAAAATGGAAATTCATTTAGCCAAAGTACAAAATAGAGTTGATAATTATGAGGTAATTTTAAATTATTCTTATTAAACATTAAACAAATTTTAAATTAATAAGCCTTATTTTGTTTTATTAGATAAAAATGCTTAATGATCCTAGACCTGGCAAAAAATTATTGGTTCTTGATATTGATTATACTCTGTTTGATCATAGATCAGCAGCAGAAAGTGGATTAGAACTTATGCGACCATATTTACATGATTTTTTAGAATCTGCTTATGAAGTAAATTATTTTATTTTTTATTTTTTTAAAATATATTCTTTAATTATGCATTTTTAAATAATTATTTGATTAAACTAGCATTATGATATTGTAATTTGGTCTGCAACTGATATGCGTTGGATAGAACGTAAGATGACCGTTTTAAATGTATCCAATAATGTTGCATATAAAATAATGTTCTACTTAGATAATGCTGCAATGATTACTGTACATACTCCAAAATATGGAGTTGTTTCTGTAAGTTTTTTTTAAATTTTTACATTATTAAATTTAAAACTTATCTTATTCTTATATTTATGTGTTTTAAAGGTAAAGCCATTGGGTGTGATATGGGGCAAGTTTCCAAATAACTATAATAAACATAATACAATTATGTTTGATGATATTCGTCGAAATTTTTTGATGAATCCAAAAAATGGTTTGAAAATTCGTCCATTTAGAGAAGCTCATTTAAATTGGGAAATGGACAAAGAATTATTGTACTTGGCTGAATACTTGGTTGAAATTTCTAAACTTGATGATTTTTCAAAGCTTAATCATAGAAACTGGGAGAAATTCATAAAAAAAGGTCAATATAAAAAAGAAAAACGACATAAAAGAGATAGAACTGATAGCAATGAACCTAAACCACCTGATTCTCAACCTAAATTGTGATGTATAAAATGATAATGTTTGAGTATGTGTAATTATATATATTTTGAATGAAATAAGAAAATTTATTGTACAGTTAATTTTTTATTATAATTTAATACAATAAATTTTGGCTATATTATATTACGTCTCAAGAGTTTGGAATGGTTACTTAATTATACTTTAAACATTTAATTTAATTATTATTTGAAATAGTAAATGGTGATTGATGTCAAATTGATTTTGTTTACCCTTAATATTACATTTTGACAAAAAAAAACTTTAAGTACTATAATTTATTAATATTAAAATTTCTTAGATATGTATTCTTATATAAATATAAACAGAGATGGACAGTATTTTAGATACTTTTGTATTTTTAATCTTGTTACACTTTTTAAAAGTATTTTTGTATGATACATGCATGATATTGTATATTTATACAGTTATATATTTATGTCTTGTATATATCAAAAGAAAAAAAAGAATATTATATTTATTTTATGACTTAATTTGAAAAACTGTTCAATTTCTTATTCAAATATAGTTTTATATATATATATAGCAATACAATATTACTTATTTAATTTTAATTTTTGTATTTTTTTTTTTTTTCAAATATAATTTTTATTAAATTATTAATTGGCTGTATATTTTCAAATATTTTAATTTATATTTTTCCAATATCATAATGTAGTGAACAATAATATTCATATTGTTTAAAGTAAATAATAATAAACTATTATTTTATATATAATTGTAATGATTTTATAATCAAGGTATTCCAATCTAGAATTTTGTCCATCTTTGATTATAACATATCATTTCCTATTTAACAACTGAAAAAAAGGATAGAACTAAGTTATTACTTTTTATCTTTGATATAACTTAAAATTGTAATTCTTAATTATGTCATTATTTAATTGGTTATTTGAATTAAACTCAACTTGTTATTCTAAATTAATATTAATATTTAATAATTGTCTTGATTAAGTACCTAATAGATCAACGGGCAGCAACTTTTTTGAACCCTTGGACCACATTTACAAATTAAAAAGGGTTTATGACTCATGAGCCAGACAACATAAAAAAATGATATATTTATAAATTTCCTGGTTTTGGAATTTAATGCACACCGTATAAAAGAGACATGTGGATCTGATGCAGCCCGTGGGCACCCACCATTATATTAGATCATATTATGGCTTTATGATTATTTTGATTCTTGATTGAATCAATTAAATTATTAATGACCTTTCCCATCATGTTGAGATATGTAAAAAAATAAACTAAAGATAAAACATTTGTAATGGAAATGTTTTTTTCAGATAGTTATTTATTTATTGTAATTGTTTAATTTATTTTAGTTAGTAACTAAAGAAAGAACGTCAATGATTATTTATGGACATCTTATTCCTTCAATGAAACTACTAGATTTTATCAATGCATTTTGCATATACAAAGGTTATATTGTAATAGCTTTCCTCTAATCCCTTAAGAGAAGGATATGGACATGAGTTTATAACTTCCATTAGAGGATATCCAAGGATTTTCGTGACTTACCTAATTTATTTTATGCTAATCCAATTGAATGATGATGTAATAGTTGCAGAATGTATTGTTGTACCAGGATATGAATGACCATTTGAACTGAGGTCAAATTTTTAATCACAATGTGAGAAATCAAATATTAATTTTTGTACCATGGTAGAGTGTATTAATTAGTTGAAAGAATAGTACATAGGTATGATCGACAGTAATGAAAATAAATCAATTAAAAATATTAGGTGTTTGATGGAAAATAATATAAATCCACGAGTTTGTAACCACTAATGAATTATTATTCTCCCACAGAAATGAATTTTAAACAGTGCAAAAGTTATAGGTATAAATAAGGGAGCTTACCTCCCAAATCGAATAATTTCACTACAATTTATATTATAACGTAAAAGTATAGTATAGACTTGAGCTTCAGCTCCCCCCTCCTCGAATTTTAAACACTATTTGCAACTAAGCCAACTGCTATGTACCTCATATTTTCTTTTTGCCTATTAATACAGGTGAGACATAACTATTCTAAATAATCGACAGTTGTTGATTTAATGAAACCACTAAACGACTAGACTTAGAAATGTTCGCTATATAGGTTATTAAAACACACATTTGTAAACGAAAATTATCAAAAACATACTCTTCATTGATCATCAGAATTAAATTATAATATTTTTTTAGATAAAATCTATAATATAAATAAATTAAAAACCACTATTTTTTTTCTTATCAATTTTGTTATCATTAATTAAAATGCAGAAATCCGTTAGTGTTATCTTTCGTTTAAGTCCGTCGACAATAAACATTTAACAGTGATTTATTTGATTATTTTTTTACTTTGATTGCATGAAATTTACAACTATAAAATACAAATTTTTAGTCTTCAGTTAATTTTTTTTTTTTAATGTCAGAACTATCAGATTTTGAAAGTGTTATTTCAGACGTAATTATTTCGCCTTGCAGTTTTGATAGTTTTGATGATGATATTAATTTTACCAATTCTAATCATTTGAAATCATCAAAATATCTCATAAACATGAATGACAATAACTCTACCTGTGATCCTTCTTTGCTTGATGGATCTCTTACAGATAGTGACCACAGTTTGCTAGAGGTACCAAAACTATTGAATGCTTCTTCTCCTTCTAGTGTCTGCTCAACAAGACCACTGGAATGGGATAGTGGAGCTGATGTTGGGTATGATATTACTCCAAAACTGCAAAATCAAGATATGAGTACTATTGAAAGGATTGCTGTTAATAGCCTTATGTATAATGCTAATTCAACTTCAATTGAATGTGGAGAAAAAAGGAGCATTATAAAAAAAAGTAATTCACTGATTAATTTGAATGAATTAGTAGTACCTAAAAATCAAAAATCAGCATCATTTGAAGCATTAAAATCTACGTCTGTTAAAAGTGATACTTTTCCAAAGTGCCATTCACCAATGGCTTCTTCATTGTCAGTATCAACAGTTGTACATAAATTAAAATGTTTGAATACTTCCTGTATTCAACAGTTAAATAACAGAAATATTAATTTAATTTTTGAACAGCAAGAAAAAAGGTTTGAAAAATCAAAAATTAACTCTAGCAATGAACAAAAGTCATCTGAGAGTAGTAAAGAATCAAATAGTACTTTGGGTAGTGCTGATACTGCCGGATCATGGGTGGCAAAAGAATTTCATGATTCTACTATTAATACTAATACAGATCGAGTAAATAGCTTTGAATATTTGCCAGGTAACACTTATTACAATAGTAGAGATGATGAACAAGAATACTCGGATAAAGAGATTAAACAAAGCACTAAAATGTTGGTAGAGGCCATGAAAAAAAATGGTTTAACTAATGAACTTCAAAGAAAAGAAATATTTAAAGAAATTGTTGAAAGTTTTTTAAAAATATATGTTAAAAACAACAAGTATTCATCTGCAAAAAGTTCTACGGATACTGATCAATCTCCGATAAAACATGATATTACTTCTCAAACATCAAATACTGCTAATACAATTGTCAATAATCCAACAAGTAAAATAATTATTTAATAGAATAATCATTTGTCTTATAAAACTTAATTTTTAGATAATCAATCTAGTACAATAACTTTTACATCACCAGTAACTTCATCACGATATGGTGATGATGTTGATTCTAAGTATGATGAATCATCTATGGATTCTGGGCGGCATATAGATTTAAAAAAATGTAAATCAAAAAAAATATGTACTCCAATAAATGTAAGTACCTTATTACTGAGATCATCCAATTTTCAGAAAATCAAAATGAAAACAGAAAAAATGTCCTTGTAATCTTGTATAATACTATTAAACAATTATAAAAGATTATATAACATGTTCAAGAATATTGAGCTTTTATAGTTATAAAATTAATATTTGAGACGAGTTTACTCATTATAAGTTGACTTTTAAATTAGACCAAAGTTTTTACATTTAATATAATAATGTCCTAAGTTATTAATCAAGTATTATGATATAACTCAAGCAGAAAAATAAAAGTCCAAATTAAAATATAAATAATAAACATTTATCTTTAATTTTTATCATAAAATAGATCATCTATACAGATAAATATCCAGTAGGGAAATACAGAGTCTTATCTTGAATTTGAAATAACCAAATATTTTAAAATAAACTATTTATAACAGGTGTATTATTATTTTATACATATAGTATGGTTTTAAAGTGAATAATATTTAAAATTATAGAAATTTAGCAATGAATTTAGACTTTCTTTAATTTTTCTTTGATACTATGATTTTACAGTGTAAAAAAAATCAAAGTGTGCAGTGTACAATTCAAGATAGTTCAACAAATATCAGTTCAAATGAAAACTCAAAACAATCTTTATCGAATAAATCAAATGTATCAAGGAAAAATGAAAAAAATGGTGAGGCATATCCAACATTTAATAGTCATATTAAGTTTCATAACTAAGTTATTATTTTAATGAGCATTTTTATTATATTTTACGATAATAGATAAAACAAATTCCGAAGACATCAATAAAGAATTTACAAAACAAATGATTTGGTTTCATACCAATTATATGAAAACCGAAAGAGAAAATCAATTGCTTTGGATTAACAATCAAATATCGCACCTAAATAATTTGAAAAGGTTTGTTTTTAATTCAAATAATAAAATTTTAAATATTTCATGTTTTATGCATTTTTTGGTATAAATTATTTTTATTAAAAATTTTAATGAAATTTAATTTATATAAATAGTACTGGTTTATTATTTGTTCTAACTCAAGCATTACAAATTTAATTGATTTCATTATTTATAAATATATTATTTAAATATGTATCTTTAAGGAAAACGTTTATTTCTAGAATAATTATATAAAATGTTTATTTTTAATTGCTTATGTTTTAAAATTTGTGATTTCATCAGATTATTTAATACTCATGAAGAATTAAAGAAAAATTGGAATTCATATAAACAGAAACAAACAACAACAAATAAATCTAAGTTCAGGTCAGTAATGTAATATTAAATATTTCATCATAATATGTTGAAAAAAAATCAATATTTATATTATTGACTATAATTATATTAATATATTTCTAAAAAACCTTTAGGAGTAATGCAATTCAAGTGTCAAATTCAAGTTCAGATTTTACCCAAACAACGAAAACAGATTCAACTATTTCTTCTAAACCATTTTCAGTTTCTTCTAGATGTGATGATACTGATGTTGAATCTTCAACAACTGTTTGTGATCATGTTCATTATAAAAAAGGCATTCCAGTCGATAAGCCAAATTCTATAAAAAAATGTTGCTTAAAAACTCTCAATGTGATTGATAAAAAACAAAAAGAAAGTGTTAATAAAATAAAAACAACTTGGTGTCCAGTAAAAACGATGAATGAAATTAATTGTCAAAATTATAAAAAAAGTTGGTCTCAAAAAAGTGGTGCAACTTATACAGTTGATCATGAATTAAAACCAGTTAAAAGTTCTAAAAGTTCCATAAGTTATGATATAGTATTTAAGCCCACCACTAGATATTCAAAGGAAACAGACTCAGTATGATTTGTTAAATTATACCTAATGTATAGGATATTAATTAATGGATTTCATGTTTCTATTAATAGGTAAAATATAAACCAAAACATTCAATATCAGTAGCTTGTCAAACTAATGAAATCCTATTTGAACCTAAAGCAAGTTTGCAGGTATTTATATTAAATTAATGTACAGTAAATACTTTAGTAATGATAACTAAGGGTTTATACTGAAATGTATAAGAAAAAAATATTTTTTAAAAATCTTCATAGAAACAATGTTTATTTCAATATACATTTTTGATTATATCCATTTGATTAAATAACTTAATTTATATCTTTAGGAATATTTAATGATAAATCGCCCAGATTATGTTAATCGTGCAAAAGAAAGACAAAATATCTTAACTAGCATAGCTAGTTTAAGAGAAAAACGCAAACAATTAAAAAGAGAATTGTTAACAACAAATAGTTTTGGGAATAATGTTCCACCTAATCCATTGAGTAATTAAAATAAAACAATTTCTTGTGACTAGTTTTATATATATATATATTTATTTGGTTTTAGCTGTTAAACGAATAATGAGCCAAAAAGAAATGAGAAGACAGACTGAACGTAAATATCACAAATGTCCTGAAGTTAAAAATAAAAAAGTAGAAATTAAACGAAAAGAAGATTATAAAACAAATAAAATTATGGCAAACATATTTAATAAGGTTATTAGATATTGTCTTAATTAAAAATACATAAATAATTATATTTTGTATTTTTTTGTTACAGAGACTCCAAAAGAAAACATTAAAAGGGAAAGTGGATTTATCCAATAGTGTAAGTGTTTGCAGTTTATAAGAATAAAAATATATAAAATACTTTTTAGTTTTATTATGGTATTTTGATACATTTTATTTATACGCTTGTTATTTTTTATTTCAAGTGTTTTCATAAAATTCTTTATAAAAATAATGAAATAATATATTGAAAAAAAAAAAAACGTTTTTTTAATTGTAAATTTGTATATATTTTAGTGAGAAAATATTTTTAAAACTTGTTTTTAATGATAATATATTTTCTTAGATATTTTATATACTTAGAATTTTAAGTTTTTTTAACTATTATTATTCAAAGAATAAAATAAAATATTATACATATTTAATGTAACTCATCATTGTGTATTTATTCAGTTTCCTTTTTTGTACTTTTTCAAAATATAATTTTATTTTAATTATTGTATTTCTGTATTTATATATATATTATTGGCTCATATTGAAATATATTATCAGAATTTATACAAATTTAACAAAAAAAAAAAGTTTTATTATATAGGCACCTTACAAAATGTTGAGTTAAGTGTTATTAATTTATAATAAAATATTAAAATAAAAATATAATAATACAATTTCTGTGTTAGTATAATATTCATCCTATACTCAAAAATTATGAATCCGTCTATAACTCCATTATTTTTGTGGACTATCAATGTATTTAAGTGTGTATTTTTTATATTAATGAGATAGAAAGATACAACTGGATAATATAAGTTAAAAAATATATCCTGAAAATTTATGACTTATTTAGATTAATTGCATTATTTTTGAAAACAATTTGGAAGTATGTACTTTTCAATAATAAATATAAATTAAAATAAATGTATAAAAATTTGGGTGAAGTGATACAGGATGTTTTGGGACATAATATATTATGGGATCAGTAAAATAATTAAAAATGGTAACAAAAAAAATGTATAATTATAATTTCTGAGTACAGATAAGTCATATATTGAACCTGTTTCAGTTTTTTTTCTTGGAACATAATGGGTTGGTTACTTTTCTTTTCCAAATATAAATTGAATTCAATAAATTAGTACTAACTAGAGATAAACTAAGAATAATTTTCAATTTTTTTTAATTATTAGCATAATTAGTTTTGTTAAATAATCGGGGACAAGCTATCCTTCATTGTGGATTGTATTTGAATATACATATGCTCGATAATTGAAGAACTACCAAGGATTTATTATACCCGAGAAAAATTTGAAACGAAAAACATTTTTTAAAAGTTCTTTATAAAAATAATTAAAATCTATTCTGTGATCAAATCTCGGAACGTGTATAATTTTTTTGTTATCCTATTCGACGATAAATAATTATATTGATAAGATAATATGGTTCGGGAAGAACGTGATAATAATACTATAAATTTGAAATATCAATTGGTAAATTATTATAATAATTATTACATATTACTATTGTCTAATATCTATGTCTGTTATAAGTTACGTTTCACACTTAACAGTACATCGAACTTCATGTTGCTTTATCTTTCTCGGATAATTTGTGCGCTGAATTTGAAACAAAAACCATTACTGTATTATTCTTATGTTCACGTGTGTAGTTTTCTGTACGCATTTATGTTTGCTAAAGTGTAAATAAATTCTTGTTGATTTGTGCGCATACGTTATGGCATCGAAAATCGAATGTGTTCTGAAACAAGCTCTTACCACTTTTTCTGGTTCATACACATCGAAAACTTTTCATGATAATTTGGTTAAATTGAAACGATTTGCCAATGAATTGGATGCACGGTCTGTTGCCTTGGATATTAGATTATTGCGATGGGACACATTTGAATTGAATAATAATTTTGATAAACTGTCTGGATCTACATTTATACGTCGTCACCAAGCACCTGTTACTTATATTGAAGTGTTTGAAGACCAAAATGTGTCAATTGGAGTTTTTGTATTAAGAGATGGTGCTAAAATACCTTTACATGACCATCCGTACATGTATGGTGTATTGAAAGTCATCTACGGTAAAGTGAAAATACAAAGCTATACACCTAAGCAAAAGGATTATAGTCAATTAAAGTAAATTAAATAATGTTGAACTTCTATTAAGTTATTTATCTTATATTGTACATTTTTATAGTGATTGTAATATTAGTGCTATAAAACTGGCACCGATTATTGTGGGAGAAACTGATGATCCATGTGTGTTATGTCCTGTTGAAGGAAATATTCATCAAGTTGACACTATAGATGGTCCTGCTGCTTTTGTCGACATACTAGCTCCACCATATAAAACTGATATTCCAGAAGTAGGGAAACGATGTTGCCGGTACTTTAAAGAAGTAAATATATCTAAAGATATAACACTAGCAATTGTATCAGACCCCAAAGATTATTGGAGTGATACAGCTCCATACACTGGACCTCAATTTAGTATATGCCTTGAGTCTAAAACTTAATATTTTACATTTTCCATATATATTTATACATCATATAAAATAGAACAATATTATTTTATGACGTACTAGTCATCAGTGCCTACACAAAATAATTTTACTTATAAATTATCTATATTATATAATATTAAATAATGGTGGGACTTTTGTTTTTTAGTTTTTACAGTATTTAATGAAAATAATTAAAGATATATATTTTATTCAGTGGTTTTAGTTGCATTGGCAAAGTACTATATTAGTGTGTTATTATTTTGATTATAAACTAAATATCTACCTACTAATACAGATATTATATTGTTATTAATTATAAGCTGATATTTGTGCATATATGTAATCAAAAAAACTTACACTCGACCAATGTACTTATAATTTCTTTTATTGTTTGAATTTTTTAATTTGTAAAATTGGTTTTAAAATGTGTTTTATTTTAAATATTTAGCTGTATATTTAAGTATATTTTTTTCTTGGAAATATTAATGTAAATTATAAGGATATTTGTTTTGTCTAAATATTCAAAGTGAATAATAGTTCAATTATTAAATAACTGAATTATTGATCAACAAGTTTAACATATCTAACTTAAGTTGTTTTTACTACATCACTCGACAAAAGAAGAGAAGATGTTACTTTCAATAGAGTAGGTTTGGGAAGAAACATGGTGTTATGCATTCTAACGAAGGTATGGAAATGATCACTTCAATATTTTTTAACACAGGAAATACTGATGACCAAGTTTCGGAACTTTATTTGCTTAAAAGTACTTCTAAGTAAATGCACGCATAAATATGTGTTAAAAAATATTATGATGTACAGTATAATATGCAGTCAAAATTTGGAAAATATGCAATTTTTTGAATGAAGTAAAATTTACACAAATATATGGAAAATAAATATAAAAATAAACACTGTTTATTTTAATATTTATTTCCCATATATTTATGTACATTTTAATTCAATAAATTGCATATTTTGCATTACAACTGCACTGTTGTTTTCTGTTATTTTCCCGCTATACAAACGTCATCAAATTTTAATCTTTTTTAGTTTTCACTAAAAAGTAGAATTTATTTATATTAATGAATTTAGATATTTACGTTATTTTATATTATTATAGAAATAATGTAATGTATAAATAATGATAACGCCCATTTAATATTATGTTACAATATTATACAGGTGTTCACTCACACGAAACTGTTGTGTGACTCAATTTCGTCGCTCTTCTGTCGGCGGCTAGAGCAACTAAAAAGCTGCGTCATTAATAAGCCGCATCCAGATCAATTTCCATCGTATTTTTGTTTTGCTAAAAGACTAAGACGAACTCAATACCTCTTTTTGGATGTTTTTTTCGTTTCCAAACTCAAAATTACGCAAGCAGCTAAAGCAATAGCAACATTATTCTCGTTACACATTTTGCTTAAAACTAATTCACAAGCTAAAATATTTAGCTTATAAGTTGCTTTGGTGTGGACACGCCTGTTTTTAAATGTTGTCGGTGACATTTTAAGAATCATTTTGTAGCCGACATTGTTGACAAAGTTTCTTGATTTGGACACGGCTTTACGCCGCTCGCTCCGTGTGCGCATCTTCATAAGAATGTACAGAGTTGCGTAGTGTCGTAAAAACCGGGTGTGCAGAGTGTGCATTGCAACAGGCCCCAGTCTTATACTATATTATGGGGCCTCAAAAGGTCAAATACATAAAAATGCATACTGATAACGGGCCTCAAAATGCTGATTTGCACACGGGTCTCAAAATGTTGATTTGCACACGGGCCTCGAGTAGTTAGTTGCGGCACCGAGTATGTGGTAAAGACGAAATAGTTGTCCAACAAAAATCGCCTTGGTTAATTTGAATAAAAATAATTTCGGACCGGTCGATGATCACTTTTACGATTTCTCGGTACATAAAAGATTATAATATCATTGTTAAGCGTATTGAGAGCAATATCACAATAGCCGTTGATTCAATATTTTGTTTTGTTAAACGAAATAAAATTTAGAATTTCTGTTGTCATTTATCCAAAACAATTTTAAAAATGTCTAGGATTTCGGGCAAATTAATTCGGAAGCCCCTCTATCATCATAATAATATACGTGTATGATAAAAAAATGTACACAAAGTTTGCAAAATGTTGGTAAATGAAATTTTATAAACTTCAACCAATCAAGGTTATTTAAATGCATTGATACAATGAATTATATTTTTAATAACTTCTCAACATTGTATTACCAGTAACCACATTTAATGAAAGTTTAATGTATTAAATACTAAATAATTTATAAACAACCATAGAAAATAAAAACTTGGATGCTGCTGCTATTGCAATTACAAATTTCTACGTAAATTTGGGTAAAATTATGTTATTCTTCATTTTCCTACAAATCTCAACAAAAAATAACAAAATATGCAAAATTACGGTACAACAATTTTTGTATTTGAAATTTACATACTATGAATCGAATTTGTATCGACCCTAAATTTCAATAAGCATTTAGTCAATGAGTCATATAGTACCTATGTACAGTACATGCCATGGTAATTGAAAAGTATTAATTTTACAATTAATTTTTTTCATGGTATTTCATGAAATACATTTTCACTCACGAGTTTCATACAACAAATTAATAAAAAATTGGATACAGATGATATTTAAAAATAATTGTTTTTAATTTTATGAGTAGTTTCAAAAACATTAAAAGACACTTGATTAGCGTGGTAGTCAATACCAAATTTAGGAGATTAGACGCTAGGAGCTAATATAAGTCCTTTACATTTGAGGTATGTTTATAGCTTATTCATTCATATAGCGCCCTTACACCTACAACGCATAAGGCAAGCATACCAATCTCCCCCTCTAGATATGGCACTCGCTGAATTCAATCTGATATTGAAGTTTATATTTATAATATAATATTACTATTATACTACTATTAGAACTTAAATATTGAGTTATTAACACAACACTATTTTATAGTTAATGAGAATGTGTTCTATACACCTCCCCTACCATGTATATTCAATAGTCTTGCCTTTAACATTTTTTCATCCATAAAAAGTGTACACTTAAAATGTTAGAAATACTGAATAAACTGGTTTAAATTTGATTCTCAAGAGCTCATAGGATTACTCTACTGTTTGAATCTTTATCCTTAAAGGCCATGAATTATTTTATTCAGTTTTAAATAAAATAAAATAAACAGTGTAGCATCCTAACTACTGTAACACAATAAATAACAAATATGTATAGACATTTTAATTATGATGTAAACATTAAATTTAAGTCTCAGATCATAATACATATAGATACACTACATCTTAAAACATAATAACATATAATCGAATGAGCCCTTCTGGTGACTTTAAATTAGGGTTACCATATTTTATTTGACGAAAACCGGGACAATTTTTTTCCCATTTTTTCTCGTTTAAAATATTTATTTATATATATAAATTGTTGGCACATTCAAAACTCATTTATATTTTATACTGAATTAACTAAAATTATTGATGTTAGGGTTAGGTTGGAGTGAAGGTTTTAACAGAATTTGTGTTGAATCAGGCTCTGGTCTTAAATAATCAAACTTAGTATAATATTGTTATTAGATTTATTTTAAGTCTTTAGTGTTATTTCATCAAATGAAATGAGTATTTATTATAAGATTTTAAATGAATAATAACAAAGAAATCAGGTATTTTTTAATATAATAGGTTTAGAATCAGTTTAATAGCTTTTTTTATAATCATTTGCATCAAAATATTTGTCTATTACACTTTTCATAAACTAGTCATAAAAAATTATATTTATACAATACAAAATATAATTAAGTAACAATTAAAAGATAATATGTTTTTACAAATTTTACTACTTATGATTAATAACTATTTTTTTTTATTTTTTTATATTTTTTTATACAAATTAAATATTTTATACAATTTCAAAATATATTAAATGATGCCAACATAGTGATTTTTAATAACCACATAAATTATGAATGGTTTTCTTCAGAATCAGATTCTGGATAATCAATAACTTTTCGAGTTCTTTCTTTTATAACATTGTGTTGTCTTTGATAAATTCGCAATGCACCTTTGACTGCAATGTATACTAATCCACCCTAAAATTTAAATTTTTTTAAACATCACTTACATAATTTAAATGATTTAATTTAATAAATATACTAACTAATAATGTTTTTTGAAAATTTGAGTATGAGCTGTTGTCAAATAATATGTTTCCAACTATGGTTGCAGTAGTTGGCAATAAAAGAGCTGCACAAAGAGTGGTTGTTGGGTTAATAACTTGATTAAATTGAACAGAACTAGTTGATATATTAGCAGGTTCACGCCTTAAAGCAATACATTGTTTATAATTAAAAATCATTGATACAATGTTAACATAAAAGGTAAGTAATTACAAAAATGTTGGCATGATAGTTCTCAACAAAGGCAATTGTGAAGTAAAACGTTGTACAAATAAAAGTAAAGTTTCTTCCCAGTTAATTGTTTTGCCTAAAATCAGACTTAAAGGTATAGCTGGTAGTATCAAAAGCAATATGTATGGATCTGTTTCTTCCATAGATGATATAGCTTCTTGTTCACCCATTACCTAAAAAATAATTATCATAAATACTATCTAAGTAATTTAATTTATATTTCAAATAAACCTGCATCACAGTTATTGCGCCATAAGAGGCTGCTGACCAATAAATAGTACTGACCACAACACCAGCAGCCACAAAAGGACATAACTGATTGGCTATTTTATCAAGTTTATTTAATACTTGAACAAAGAAATCTAAAAAGTATAAAATCATTAAAAATACATAAAATATTGCTTTAAATTGTGATCAATATTGTACACAAGGTGTCAAATAAAAATATACAATAAATCTTTTGAAATAAATTACAAAATAAAAATAAGTATTAAATTATGTTAAATATTACTAAATAAATATATTTTTTTATAAACAATTTTGTATTATAAAATATACCTATATATCTTACATTAATTTTCTTTCAATAAAAATACATTATAAATATTTTAGTATTTTACAATAATTTAAGAGTTTCTTATATTTTTAGATCAATATATTTGAGTTAAACAATAAACCTATTACATTTAAAAAACTATACAATTTTGACCTATATAATAAAAAAAATCTAAATAAAAATAAAGAAATAAATGTATTAAATTTAAATATAAACATTTGTTTATTCTAGAATACTTACTGACTTCATTGTACATAATTATATATTCTGTGTTGCATTGTGGACAATGAGCTTTAACATGAACATTTTCTCTTAATTTTTCATCAACCCAGCGTTGAACACAAGCTTGATGAACCTAAAATAATTGTATTTTTATTTATTTATGTTGTTTGTTTATCGTATGAATCAATACATAATTGTGATATGATTAACAATTTATGACTCCATATAAAATGTAAATTAAATTAAATTAAACTTCTAGTAAATATTGTATTATACAAATATATTTAACTAATAATATATAAGTGTTGATAGCTTCATAATTACCATTACAGAAAAAAATCTAGAATGACCAAGTAATTATTTACACATGCCTACAAGCAATTACATTCTTATTTTTATACCATTCACATATCAATCATGAATATCTATTTTTTTAAGTTGGTCATACCTTTTGTAGGTAAAACAATTTAAAATAATTAAAATACAATTTTTTTTATATGTTTTTACATAACTCTACGAAATGGCCAACTCCAAATAGTAGAGGGAAAGGCAAAGAAGAAGACATAACTTTACCAAATAAAACTATAAATATATATTAATATAATAAATAGATTCAATTTAACTATAATAATAAAAGTTACTTACATAAATGTAGTCACTGGAACAACAATTGAAATATTTAAGGGACCCTCAATTGGAAAATTATGAAAATTAATCAATTTCATGATTAAGAAATATAAACTATATTATAATCAACAGACATTGAGTGGTTCTAGACGTATTGTATTTTATATTTTAAAAACTTACCAAGAGGTATTTCTTCACCTGAAGGAAGTTCAGGATTTTTAGGACAGTAAGATTTAGTGTATTCAATAAAATTCTCAATATACTCTATATTTTAACCAGTAATAAGTGAACAATAATGCTTACCGATTTCAAAGGGATCAGCTTAATTTATAAGTTTGGAGACCACTGTTATACTGTTTAATAATTATTCAAAGTAATAAAAAAAAAAAAAGTATATTACCCATCGTGTAGAACCACGACATTTACATGGTGATACCCAATCTCTGCCACTTTCAAACTCATCTTCTTCAGTACCAAAACATACCCAACAATGTTTTTGCCTAGAACCAAAAAATATTACGCTTTAATAATATTTTATACATTACTATACTGCGCATTATACTATTGATAAATTGAACAATATGTAAATTAAAAATTTGAATTGTAGTTGTATATACCACTTTGGAACTGCCATCAATGTAATATTGTATAATTGGAAGAAAGAAAAGTCAACAGACATAATAAAATTATCTAGTATTAGTTTTAAAATATAATTCTTTAAAACATAGTTATTTTAAATATTTACTTTAATAATTGATTGATACATTTATGTATTCATCATTAAACTCAATAGTATAAATGTAGAAAAGTTGATTAAAATTAAAATAATTACAAAAATATAACTGCAAATAAAATAAATTTGAGTTGGATAGGTTTAATATAGCAGTGTATATGTACTATTGAGTATAAATGAAAAAAAAAATAATAATACAAAAAACATGAAGTTCATTCCATTAAAAATAATAAATAATAAGATATAAGTACTCAGATGTTTCTCGATTATATGAAGGCGGATGTTGATTGTTACTTATATTTTCCATTTCAACCGATTTTAAACAAGCAATTTACTTCACAAATGTAGTTAAAGTTTCACTTCACATTTACATGTTTAATATTATACTCAAATCAAATGAAATTTTACATGGAGAATCCCGTTTTTATTCTCAAACGTGACTGTTGATAATAATAAAATGTCAAGTTTTTTACGTAAAGCAAATATACATTTATTCATATCCATTAGACATTTATATTATTATCATTATTAGAGTACATAAATAAAATATACCATTACGTTACTACGTAACTGATAATGTTAGTCAATGACAGCATTAATTTAATAACAACATTTTATTTGGAATCAAATAAATATTATTTTATCACTTATCAAGTGTATTTTATCAACAGCAGCTGCCCGAAAAAACAGATATCATTATACGTTTAATGTTATCTATGTATATGAAAAGGCCTGCACAAGACGCCAAAACTATAAAAAAAAATTTTTCTTTTATAATTTTCAACAATCAATTTTAATGGATAATTATTATTTTATAATTTTATTATATTTATATAATTATTTATTATTTAATAATATAATTCATAAGCTATTAAAACTAATGTAAAAAAGAACCGGATGGGCCTCGCTCTGCTGTACAGTCGGGGGTGGAGTGCACCTCGTTTTTAGGATAGGTCATTATTACAATGGATTTGTTAAATTTGAATGCAATGATAGATATCATTGTATACGAATAACGATTCTGAACGGAGTTCATATATTTGTCTAGGATATAATACATTGTTATTTATAAACATTGTAAAAAGTATATTTTATTTTGAAACGATAAATATATTTTTCAATTAGGATGGGTTGGCAGTTGCATACAGCGATATAGTTTGTCAGTCTAGAACATTCTACATTATATTATATTTTACATGTAATTTTATGTCAATATTCGCTGTTCAAACAAAAAAAATTGTGCCTATGGATTTTAATAATTTTTGAATGACAATAAGAACTAGTTCTGTGGAATCTTCTATTAAATTTTCAAGTATTTTGTACGAGCCAAATTTTTTTTATCAACGATTATAAAAAAAAAAATGTAAAAATTCGAATATTTTAAATGCCTATAAGTGACTTATAAATCGATATAATATTTTGAAATAAATATGACATAAAGGAAATGCCAATCTTAACAGCTGGTCAAAAATCTGCGACTTATACTTTTTGAATTATAACAAATATTTAAAATCGTTTGAGAATAAATCGCTCTTTTATGCAATTTCATAAATATTTAAATTTCAAACAGTCATAAAATTTTTTCCTCAAAGTCCGGTAGAAATTTTTTTAAAGATTTTTTAAGAGTAGCTTATAGATAACCTAGTGATAACCTAGATAACCTAGTGTTATAATTTTGAACCTTAAGTATGAACAAAAAAAATTTTATGAATTTTTATCTGCAAAATACGAGTAACTTGCAAATTATCGTGATTTTTACACATTTTATACAAATTTGAGCATTAAGGGCTTATAAAAAAAATTTAAGTAAAACGATCACCGGTATTTTTTAGTTACGATAAGTTTAACTTATTATAAATCTTGTATTACATTTTCAAGAGTTTTCGGTCAACCAATTAAATTTTATAGATGTTTAAAAACAAAAATCGAAAATTTAAATTGTCTATAAATAAGTCAAAATATGTCAAAATACTTTGAAAACTTAACCATGTATAGAAAACGTCAATGTGAAGATTTGGTGAAAATTTCAAGTTATTGCGATTTTTCGTTTTTGAGTTAGAGCATTTTAAAAAAATGTAATTTGTAAAAACGTGATTTTGCGTAAAATTTCCCGTTTTTTCGTAATTTTTTTATCGTTTTTTTCGATTTTTTTAAAAAGTATTGAAAAGTTGGATTTTAGACTAGCCAAAGTACCATCTAAATTCACTTTCCTTTCAGAAAAGTTGCTACATAAGCAAATCGAAGCATTTTTACTGCCAAAAAAGGTGTCGTCAGACACAAAAAAAAAAAAATTAAAAATTAAAAATTAAAAAAAAAAAATAAGAAAAAAAAATAAAAAAAAAAACACACATCATTGTAGAACCAATAGATTCCATCACTCCATTCAGAATCTAAAACCAAAATACTTAGGTACAAATTCTAACGAAGTTACATAATATTCACATACAGTTTTACAGTTTTTTTTACGATTTTTTGTTGATTCTCACCTCATCTGATTTTTTTTTCCTATAATACAATATTTTTATTTAATTTCTGCAATTTTTATCAGGTCAACTTTGGATGGTTCAGTGTCGTCCAGCACATGGGGTTAGACTTAAGTCTAATTACATCTTATTTTGAATATTTTTCGTATGTAAACTTGGTATTTATTATAAAATATTATATTCAGTATAACTAATGGTTTGCTTACAATGATGTACAGTAAAACCTATCTAGGACTTCTCATTGGAATTTTATTATATTTTAATTTTTAAGCTAGTTATGAATATTTTAAGTTGTACAAACAATCTACAATTTTAAAATATTCATAAATCGCTTTAAATTTAAAATATAATAAAATGTCAACGAAAAGCTTTATATAATAATCTTTCCTTTAAATTTTATAAAGGATCAATTCATAAAACCTTTTTCGACGGAAACCGTTTTGAAATGAGGAAAGCAAACAATGGATAGGAGCCGTTTGGGATGCACCCGACATGTTTGCCAAATTAATAGATTTGTAGGAACATTGCTCGACTTGTGGAAGAACGCGGAGAGATTGAGTACCGCAATTAAATCATCAGATATTTTAGCGTATTCTTACTATTTTTTCGAAAAAATACGTATGAGACGATACTTAAGTTTAAATTTTTGGTTTAGTTTTTACAATATTACAAAAATGTAATATTTTTGTAAAAAACAAACCATTTATAAAATGAGTAGGTACACCTAAATATTAGTTTTTGATAATAATCAAGTAGGTATTAACATCAATAATTTTTGTTGGTGTACATAATCACGTCACGGTTTCCGTTACATATGACGCCTGTAATTTATTTTTTTAACCTCTTTAGACAAAAAACATGCATACTCAATGTACATTGAGTTATTTTTGAAACTTTCAAAGTAAGTATAATAAATAATGAAATATGCATTGGTTTGTGGTAACCTACATTGAGGGTGTCGTAAGGAGGTGTTCACGATTATATTTAGTTTTTAATAGGTAGAAACGCAAAATTTGTATGGTCATCAAAGTACTTCTATTATTTTTTTTCCAAGTCATGCATTGGTTGTATATTACACAGAATAAAAAAAATATTGTCATTTATTCTGTGATTACGAATAGAGAAAAAACTATTAACTTTTTAGTTATAATCAATGCCTGTACGCTAGCAAAATAGTTTTTTCTAATTTACTAGCAGATAGTGAACTACAGGATTGTATCTGAAAAATAATCTATTGACTCTCCTCTAAATTTATTTAATATCTTATGAATCATTTAGACCACTATATAGGCTATATAATATCTAATATTATTTATAAAAATAAATATTATTGGTAGTTTTATGGAGTGAAGATGTGAGTGGTTAACTCGTGAAATAAAAACACTGATTATAACATAATATATGATATGGTTGTGGTATAGAAACCGTCGCTTCCGGCGCAATGAGGTTTTAAATTAAATTAATAAAAAATTAATAAATCTTGTTACATTTTTTATATTTATTAAATATCTTAGACTTCTCTCCTATCAAAAAAATCTAGATACGGCCTTTAGTTGTTAATGAACTAATATTATGCATACCACGGTTCATGGATTGATATCAATATTGGCTATATTCAGGCGCGGATCAGAACATATTTATGAGGGCATCTTGAATAAAATTTCAGCCAAGTCTGATAAAAAACCATGTAAATACTATAAAATCAATAGGTAAATATAATTATTTAAATTCCAGTTTATCAGTACAGTAAAAATAATAAAATAAGAGGTAAATAATTCTTAGATTAAATTAATTTTACACGAAGTATAAAATATTTTATAAAAAAAATTAAAAAATTACGAAAATATTTTGAATAAAATTAATTAAAATAATACAAAATAATTTCGTCAGTATAATAATTGGATTGGTAATATATATGATTTAATGAATAATGATTTATAATATATAATAATAATAATTATTTTATTATTTATTATTAATAATAAAATATAAAAAATGTTACATAAAACTAGCTTTTTGAAGGCGACCGATAAAAACGGACACGGCCAAAACACTATCGGCAAAATAATGCATTTTATCGGCTGCCGAAAATAGACATACAAAAAAATTCACCAGAGTTTACGAGGGGGGGGGGGGGGCTATAGTCCCTTTATCCTCCTTGAATTCACGCCTGGCTATATTACGTACGCATACATGTGACTATGTGACGCATGGTTGTAATCATGTCCGTGGATCTGTAAATAGCATAATCATTCTTTACGATTTTGAAGTAGAAAAACTATAATATGTGAAACAAAACCGTTCTGTGTAAATTCGTAGTTTAAGTTTCCTTTATTTTTATTTTAAAAAGATAACACTAATTGATGATATAGTATTTTTATTTATTTCCAATGACTTATTTCAATATTTTTTATAACTTAAAATATAGAACTTAAGATTTTACAAATATTAACACTTATCTAATTTTGATTACATTTTATTTATGAAAATATAAAAACGCTACATCACTAATGCCTAATGTTTTTTAATAAAAAAAAGGAAGTCTTATCATGAGTTTACTGTTTATATCGAATGATATGTTAAATATAACGTATATTCTACGTAAAACGAAATTTTTCGTTTTAGTTTATTTCGTACCTATCACATTTTCCTAATGTATCCTATAATAATACTATAGTATTATCATAGATTTGTATATGGTGGCCAGGTCCGTACTGGCTCACCGGGCAACCGGCCAGATGCACGACGCGCCTCATGAAAGTTACAATGTATAATGCGCCCCTCATACTCGTATGTATTGATTTTTTAACATGTAATATAATAGACCTTTATTTATAGCCTATTATTATTATTTCGTATGGGGTCTATTATAGGCATCTATAGCCTATAAAAAATACGATTAAATGACAAAAATTAAGGCACCCTTAAATGTTTTTGCAACCGCACCATAAGAGGTTCCAGTACGTGCCTGATGGTGGCAGTCCTGAGCTTCTTCTACAATTTTAGAAAGACACTGGTCGACCGAGTGAAATATTATAAATAATATTTCGAGAGTTAAATTTAAAGTTACTGAAAATACTGTACATTACTAATTGTAAATAGATAACATAGATTTTTTTAAATTATGTAAATATTAACAAGTTGACTGGTTTGAGCATTAAATTTAACTCTCACTGGTCAAACACGATAACTTCAATAGTTTTCAACTTATTCAACTTGTTAAATTGGAGAGTTACCTTTCCGTTTAAAGGCGAAATGGGGCTTTTATTTTTTAGTTCATTAATGTGGGGCCGGTCATTAGTTAGGTTGCCATTGCGGATGAAGTCTAGTTTCACCTATGAGTATTAGACATTAGTTTTTGCTTATTGTGACGAATATTTTTTTTTAAAGTACCTTGTATCCAGAACCGTATTAATCATTAGACACTGTAGACACTGTGCCTATGGCCTTCGACAAACGGATTTCCTACGAAAAGATATAGCTAGGTCTAAAAAAATATTCTAAAAACATAAGATCTTTCGCTTCACTCAAAATCTAAAAACTGTTTGTATATATGTGTAATCAAATTGTTTACATGAGCACTATATTTTTGGATGACGTGCTAAATATGTCACACGATAAGGAAATTATTATTATATTAGATACTTTAATCTTATAATATACTTTAGTATTAAATTTCCGAAGCAATGTAATCACTAATTCGACGGCATTCAGTTATCGTTATTCGTTGCAGTGCGATTAGAAACTACTATTTATGTACTATATCACTGTTGTCAGTTGCATAATAATCTAATAATTTTTATTTTCGTTATTTTTATTATCGAGCAAGTTAACAAATACGTTGTAACTACATAGGACACCGGTCAAACTTCACAAGTAAATTTATTGTATTTTTAAGGAATCCTTCATTTATATTAAATTTACGATTTAAGCTGAGAAGTACATAGTCAAATATTTTATTTATATTTGAAGTTAAATTTATTTTCGGAGGGTACAACGGAAAAAATTCTGGCACGTAATTATTCTAACGTTTAGAATTTCTAATGCTCACGACACCGTAACCAATATTTTCCGAGATCATTTATGGGGCTATTATTTTTCTGTCACTATCGTCAGTCATAATTAATTATACGCACATAATGGCCATCCAATAAAATTATAATCGTAATATGATATAAATATATACGATACGGTTGCTGGGACGCACTATGTCAGTGTCAACGCGTAATAAAATTAACATTATCCGAAAGAAGTTTCACTTCATCCACATGCATAGCCGTCTCAAGGGGGGAATGTGGAAAATGCCCTAGAGTGTACAAAGTATTATGAATTTTAGGGCATCATAAAAATTAATAATAATAAGAAAAACTAGGTGTTTTATTTTAGATAAGTAAATATTAATTATTTTTTTATACTGAAATGATGAGTAAATCTAAAATGAGTACCTATCAAATTGTACAATATATGTTACAATTGTAAGCTTTTAACAGTGTATTAATTAAAAAATATATTTTATAAATTAATAAAAGAAAATAAATGATTGACTAATAAGTAATTTTAAATATATTTAAATAAATTAAATATGGCATGTTTAATAAAATAAAATTGTATGTTATGTATAAAAAAATAAACTAATACAGAAATAGATCATATCATTAAGTTTACATTAATCAAGTATTTTTGCAATAGAAATGTTGTAATAAATTATACAATTATATATAAATTAGTATTTACGAGTAAATAATAATTGATATGGTACCTAATATGCAAAGTTAAAATAATGCATACAAAAAATAGTATTCGAAAGTACCTATGTTATGAAATTCAATTTTTTACAGTGTCTAGGGTCTACGAATGGTTTAATACGGCCCTGATCGAATCAACTGAATAGGTATGCGAACCCTAAGTCTTTATTACTTATTTTTTGTTAGTATTATATGTAATTAGAAAAGTAAGTAAATAATTCCATTGGTGGATATTCATTGAAAAATTGGAGGGACTTGAATTTTTTTCGTTCGCCTCTCCCCCTCTATCTTTAGTTTTTAATTTTTTCATATGGGTCATAAACTATAATTAATAATACTATCCATATTTTTTATATTTTTATTAATATGTATTAAACAGCTGTTAAATATTATGTCAATCGTGTTAACCAAATTGTAACAATATCCAGTTAGTTCATTGTATTTGAATATTGCTAATAGAAATAATTTTTTTTTTGCTATTTTAACTGACTCTTGTGGTAAACTGGGTCCTGTGCAATCAATTTTTGATAAGTAATAAAAATTTAAATACATAATATTACAGTATATAGTTCATAGGAGAAAAATAAAATTATAAACTAGTAGGTAATAACAGCTGTAAATAATTTATTTCAAAACCAGAATTCTGGAGCATTTGGCAAATGTATTTTAAATGTTTTTACCTTCAACATTTTTAGTAAGGTATTATTCTATGTGAATAATAAATAAATTAGTAAACCGATCTTGATACATGTAAGTTTTCATCCATGTTTTTATTTTTTGCATAGTTGAAAAACTACATTCACATGTCACAGAGCTAACTGGTGAAGTTAGTACTAGTAATAGTTTTACACATTTAAAAATATTTCCTTTTTTACAGTAGTTTTTGAATCTGCAAAACTTAAATCATTTTTTAACAATTGTAATTTCTGTTTTTATGTTTTATATACTCAGTAAGTCTTATAATATATTTAAAAAATATGTATTTTGCTATTGTATTACTCTTTATAGTCTATTTCAAAAACTATTAAGTTATGTATATACATTATATAATATAAACAAAAATATCAATGTATGATGTATAAATAAGTATTGTCTTAAAATTATCAATAAATATTAAACATTCTTCACATTAAATTTGCATGAAATTATGCAGAAATGGCCAAAGTTAAACTGTCTGGAATTTTTTTCCAATTTACTGTTATAGACTCTAATATATTTTAACAAATATTAATGCTGTAACAGACATGACCAGATAGATTTGACTCAATTGGTTCAGATGCTGCGTTTGTTGAGGTAGTTAATATGAAATCATTAAGATAAACTGACTCTTTTATCTTTCTTTTAGAATCTAAATTATTGTTTTTACAAAAACATTAAAGCATGATTATTTAATTAATATACAAAATATATTACATACCTGTGTTTGATATAGAATATCAACAGAGCAGTATTTATGATTTTGACAATGGAAAATGCCACCCTTATATTAAGGAGGGAAGAGGTCTAATTTAAAAAATAAAAATAAATATTAATATAAAGCTCACTTATATTTTAAATAAATTGTGTGTAATAATATAAATGCAATTTTACCATTTACACATGTGATTACTTCTACATAACTTTACAATTGTAATAATAAATAATAAAAAAAAAATAAAAAAAAAAAAAATAAATAAATAAATAAAAAAAAAAATATTAGATATATTGGAGTACTTATAGTATTATAAAATATGTCAATTACAAAATTCAGAATTATACGTATAGATGTAAAATAAACAATAACAATATTATAACAAATGTAGAAAATGTTGCATTAATATAATATTTCTTAAACATTAAAAATTATTATTTTTATTTAAAAAATATTTATTCAACTATATAGAATTTTTAGAATTTGCCTATTATTTTTTTTTGAGGGGGGGGGGAATTGGAACGCTTATTGGAGCCCTCCAAGTCCTCTTGGATATTCACCAATGGTTTTCTCTAAAAAATTGTAAAAGCTAAAAAATATCAAATTTATTTAAATAAATTTAAAAAATGTCAGTGATATTACATTTTTGTCTATTACACCCAAAATTAGTTATAATTAGTTAAATACAATTTGTCTGTTGTACTCTTATTAATTACAACTTAAGGTGTTTTGGAATATATTTCAGTTATTTCAACTTAAATGCTTAAAAAAATTACACCGATGTAGGTGTGCATAAAAGTTAAGTATTTATTCTTTTATTGAACTTGTGTGAATTCGAAGAAATGATAGCCATTGAAATATTTCTTTCCGTTAATAATTTTAATACCCATCACTTTACTTAAGATTAGATATTTTTGCTAGCTTAACTTTCGGCATAAATGTAATTTTCTCTATGATAAGAATATTTTGATTTTAAATTTTGTTAAAAAATATATTGTTCTAAGTCTAAATTTAAAAATATAATATGAAAGTTTTATTTGGATAGAATATCTTTTTATTTTTTTTTTAATTTATGTCATTACAATTTATTATTTTAAGCTATTGGAAAGGACAGAGAGGGTAGGATTTTTTTATGAAATCAAATTCTTGGAAATCTGCATATATGCCAGTAAAAGGTTTTTTAAAAAAATTGTACTAAAAAACGTTTTAACTGTATAGTTACAAAAATAAATATTTATATATAGATATAGATATAATCCTATATTTTAGTTATTATAATAATTTAATATAAAAAAAACATACATTAATATCATAAAATATAAATAAATTTATTAAATGTATTTTAGGGTTGGTGCGCTGTTTCCCGTTGATAAGCACTTGAGCTGCAGGAGATACAAAAACGGATATCACTCCCGCGGCACTAGTACTTAGGAACAGGATATGCGTTAATACTTTCTTGCTATTACGGACGAAAATAATTATATAATTCTCAATTATACAACTTGAAAAACGTAACAAATGATTTTCTTTTTAATAATACAAAAATAACTTAGTTTTATACAAACTAAAAACATTAACATGATATATTATTAATAAATTACTATTTCTAAATAAAAGTAATATTAAATAAGAAAAAATGTAGTTGTACACTTTTAATATTAGTTGATAACTATATATATATATATGTATGAGTATCAACCATTTATTACATTTTATTTTATTTTTTATTATTTTATTATTTAAACAATTTGATTTATTTAGATAATAATAATCAATAGATAAATAAATAAATTTAAAATTTCATAAATTGTTGATACTAGTAAATTAATATAAAAACAAATAGTTTATATATATATAAATAAATAAATAAATAGATTTGATAATAAATTATTAGCCTAGAGTAATATAATATTATAGAATTATATTTGTAAAAATTCTTCATCAGGTAAATACATAGTCAATAAAATCACCATTATTTCAATAAGCAAATTCTAATGGAATAATATTTGTCTTTTATTTAAATGTATTAACTTACATTTTTAATAAATAAGAATTAGGTACCAAATAACTGATCATAAATTATCAACTATAATTTATTAAATCAATGTTTTAAAATCGGTTATTGGTGTTAATAGAAAAAACAAACATTTCAACAAAAACAATTACTCATTTTAACCGTAATAATTTTTTAGATTCTGGGTGAAACAAGGAATGTTATATTTAGTATTGATTTTATCAAAATGTGTTTTTTATTTTTTTTTTTTTTGTGTCTGTGTATATTTAACTGTTTATATCACCGTTTGCTATAGATGGTACAATTTTTAAAAGATTTTTTAAGCTATTTATTGAAAATTTAAATTTGTATGTTTTTTTAGATTTTTGAAAATGACGATGAATTAATTTTCGTTTGGAAAGAGTCTTAAAATGTTATAAAATGTGTTTCACTCTCTCAATAGCTCTTTTTTAAATTTTTATTTATTCTACAACATTTATGTACATTATGTGCATTAATATTTACTTATTGGGTAATTATTTTTAAAAACATTTATTATTTTGTTGAGGAATTATTTAACAATTAATTTTTAAGATATATGTATTTAGACACAATATTAAAATATTAAATTGAACAAATCATGTTTAACTACGTGGCCCAAAAATTTGCTTTGTCTTACCTGGTGACTTGGTCTAGCAACGGGACTGTAACCATGTCAAAAATATTTATCAGTTATTCTATTTTTATAAAAAGTTAATAATTATGAATAACTTCACCCATTCAATAAATGCTTTTTGAAATATTCTCTTTAACGATAAATATGTATCATTTAATGCGATTAAAAAAAACGAATATAACACATATCTTGAATTTGTGTTATTGTCTGTACATCCTGTTAGTTTTTGTTGTTTTAAATTGTGTGCATTGCTATTTGGTAGGTGCAATTTGATAATCCGATTTCCAGAGTTGCAGTTGATAATCCTTGAATGTCAATTAAATTCATAACTAAAAATATTATTACTCTTACCTACCATACAGCGTTTTATATTCACACTTGACTTTAGCATATATTTAAAAATATGATATTAAAAAAACTACTTTATTTAATTTAATAATGCCAAAAAAATAATGAACTCTAATGCTAATGCTAATTAATTATTTATCATTAATAAATGGATCAAATAGAAATATTTGTTATTTGTTACTTTAATTATTTAAAGAATCTTACTAAAAA
Organism: Sipha maydis; assembly: GCA_034509805.1. Taxonomy (NCBI): domain Eukaryota; kingdom Metazoa; phylum Arthropoda; class Insecta; order Hemiptera; family Aphididae; genus Sipha; species Sipha maydis. Next base: position 69,964 of record JASXSY010000189.1, on the reverse strand, counting down.
AAATATTGAATAACTATTTGCATTTGAACACTTAGTTGAGTAAAATTGAATTTGAATAATTTTGACGAAATTCATTTTATAATATATAAATATAATTTTGATTTTATTAAACGTATGAACAATTTTTTCAAACTAAATGGGGTTGGCTCAAGGACATTTTTTTTAAGGCGTGGTTATTTTTATGATTCGTGTCATTGTTCTTAAAAAGTATATTGAAAAATATTTTTGAAGTTTTGTCCTAGATACTTTTATTGAAAATGTTTATAAATCACGGTAATTTGAAAATACCAACTAATGGTTGAATTATATTTCTGAGTCCATTTATTTCGAAATTCTATTAATGAATTATAAATACATTATATAGACTTATTATACAAGCATATTAATTTGATTTTTAAACTATACATTTATAAGCATTTAGGTTGGATACAGGTCTTATATTATTGGAACAAATGTTAATTTCTTATTTTGCAAGTTTTATAACAAGCATTGTATTCAAAAAACAATTCTGTCCGAAAATCATTGTAATAAATGTTAAAGAAGTATTGAAGCACTGTTTTTATCATCTTATATAAATGTAGTTAAAACATCTAAAAACATAAAATTAAATGTAATTACTTAATTTTGAAAATATTTTAAAAAAAAGCAATACTTTAACTTACTTTAAATTAATGATCGTCATTATTTTCATTTATTAGAAATGCATATTTCATAAATCATATAATCAACCTTTAAATAATTGAACCTTATTTTATCAAAATACTTGCTAAACAAAATTTAAAATTATTTGCAATTTATCTTTGAGTTTATCTTCGTGTTATAATAATAAGAATTATAAAAATCTAGAATTTTAGTATCTATAATAGTTAATGTTCAATTTCTGATATAGAACGTATTTGGCATTAAAGTTATGTTGCATATTTATTACTCTTTAGTTTATTAGGCATGAAAAAATAAAAGAAACATTATTGTAAAATAAATCCAAATCATAATTGTTTTATAAAGATTCAAAATCAATGGAAGTGCCACCATTGAAATTACCTACATTTTTATTTCACTGGATTATTCGAGATTCTTAAACGTTTAAGATATTTATTATCCACATAAAATTTAAATCATTTAAACTGAACTATATGAACTCATGTATGTTGGATGATTATTTTTGAAAATAATAAAATAAAGTTACATGTTAATAAATATTAAAAAAAAGATATTTTTATTTGATTTTAAAGTTTCACGTTACATAAAAACTTTAAGGAGTTGAAAATATTGCGTTAAGATATAAATAACTTTTAAAAATATGTACACTTTGATCTATATAGAAAATATGGTTATGAGTATGTTTGAATATATGTTTGAAAGTAAAAGCCCTCTTAACTTATATAATAATGTTATTAAAATTATATTTTTGAATTTTTTTTGTCTGATTAATATGTTTAATTAAAGTAATATGGCAGAATAAGCAATATTGTTAAAACTAATTTGTTGTATTTTAGTTTTATAACTGTATAATGATTTACCAAACAGTAATGAAGTTTGTTGAACCTATCTATGGATTATGAGCTACAGAAAACATTGATGGTAAATGTTTCATTTAAAGTTTTGAATCTTTAACAATAAGTTAATAAAATGTAAGTTAAATTAAACTAAACAATTCGAAATAATATATTATAAATTGTACTTACATTGGTATAAACTGTTATTTCAAATTATGCTTCCATAGAATATATAAATATAAATGTAATTACATAATTCAGCTTGACCTGTACCCGTCTCATATCGTGGTGACAACGAACTGCAGTAGGAGACCACTATTATATTGTGATATTATATTAAATAATAGATGTTTCCAAATGTTGGTGCTTGGATCGACTAACCGTATACAGAGCAAACACACAATTTGTCATCCTTTAACTATCTTAACCAGCTTAATAGCGTGTTCGTGTGGGGGGATAAATTAAGGTTTTTATCATTCATTGGCCGAACAATATAATTCGTATCTCCAAAGCACGTTGATGCGTTACACCCACACGGTGTCACTATAATCATAAATATTTTGAATAATAAATTTTTTTCGTGTACCATTATTCTCATAACTAATAACTGTCAATTTTTAAAAATATTTTAAATACTTAATAATGTTTAGAAATTAAATATTATGATAAAACAAAGAATTTAATTCTACAAATAACTATAATGATATATAATGTTACATTAATATAAGTCACAAATATAAGTTAAAACTCATCAACAAATATTTAGGGCACCGAAAAACGGATAGTTTTATTAAAACTATTTTAACATTTGTTAAGTTGGGTTAATTACTTGTAAATACCAAATAGTTTAAGATGGGGTTAAATTAATCAAAAATCACCTATAATTAATTTAATATAAAAAAAATGTCAACAGATTTAAAAAACTTTATGTGTCAAGTATTTTAGAATTTTTTTGAATTATATACTTATAGTGTGAATATTCGCAGTTATGTAGTTTTTGCAGTATAGTTCTTGAAGAGTGTAAATTCCTTCTTTTTTTTCTTACTTGATTATATACGTTCAGTCAAAATAATCCAATTTGGAACCTCCGCAAAAAGGAGAGGAAAATTTTATCCACCTGATTGGCTATAAAATATGTGTTATGTTAAAATAATGTTTTTACAAAGTTTCCATATAGGTCATCTAATTCACAACCTATTCTAATAAATGTTAAGATCATTTAACATTTCTAATACAGAAATAATGATTAAACATACACCTACTGTCTGTAAATAATTTTTTTTCATTACCTACTTATAAACTTATAATTTTATTATTTGTTCAGATTTATTATATTTTACTTCGTTTTAGATAATAATAACGTTTCAAAATTCGTTCATAATTGTACTGGAAGATGACACAATAACGACGAAATAATATGTGTAATTTGCGTAGCTCATATATTATTACTAGCTGAATTACCCGACTTGACTTGTGAAAATAAATGCTTATCTTTATGTTAGGTTAGGATACTAAAGATTCTATAGAGATAAATGAAAAATTATAATCGTCATTTTTCTTCTCATTTTAAGCTAGGCTTTGCACTGGCAGCAAATTTCTCTTGCTGGCATGGTTTAAAAACTTTTTATCTCTTTAGCATTTTATTTAACAGCCCAGCGGTAGTCTTATCGACAGTTTTAACATAACACCCAGGTGAATATGTTTTTTTTTTGCAGTGCTGCGCCACGGGATATTGAATAAATAACTACTCAATTATACTATTGAATTGAAATTAAGTCAAAAACCTGCTCTGCAATGTACTCTTTCATTAATAAAAATCGATATGATTGGATAAGTAGTTTTAAAGAACATGCGTGATGAAGATTCAATTTTCACATGTATAAGTAAATATATATGTATACATATATATACTTTGTTATAAAAGTTATGAAATTCGGTTAGAAATGTTCGACTTTGTATAACACTTTACCTTTACTGTGTATCTCTATAAACATTATTAGCTATTAAAAATGTTGTACTTAGTAAAGTATCTCGTACTTTTATAACCTATACACGTTAATAAAATAACTGAAATAATTAATAAAATAATATATTAGAAAACTGATAACTAGTATAGACCATATAGGTATATATTAAAGGGATTTATAAGCTTATTGAATGTTTGAAATAATTATATATTTCTTTTATAATGGAAATAAATATCCATTTATATTTTAGTCATGAACATTTTTTCGTTATCATAAGGCCTTCTTCACACGAGGCAACTTCCAAACGACGCGGCGGATACTCGAGTATCTTGTAAATCATTTCCTATATTAAGTACCAGAAAGGCACAAACGACGCTATTTCCAAGCGACGCGTATCCTACACATATTCTACCAGTCTCGCGCGACTTGCAAAGAAGGTCGCCCGTCGTCTGCGTCGCTTGCGTCTTCCGAATATTACAAGCGTATTTTAGTGTTTTTCTTTTTGAATTTAAACAACTATGGCCGAATACGCTTTTAACATCAAGTTTGTGGGCGAAGTTGAGAAAAGGCCAGAACTGTATAATTACTCTTTGCCTCAATATTCCCGTAAAGATGTTGCGGAGAAACAATGTCGTTCGAGAGTTGGTATGATTCTTTCGTCGTATGATAGAATGCTATAAACTTAGCATCAGACTTTTCTAGCTCTTTAGCAGCAACAAATAAGCGGCAGTGAAAGTTCTTCTCAATACAAGGGTGGTACCACATTATTTTGATTTTTTTCTGTCTATAATAGTTATAATAATAGGTGACAACTACATCATCATCACTTGATGAATCTTCATTTGACGACATATTGAAAACTTAGCAACAGGTTTATAAACAAATGGTGGCCAGAGGAAGACTGAGAAGATATCGACGCTACTTAGTAGTTCCAGAGTAGCTAGTGTATGGCGATGTGTTGCTTGTGGATATCTTACTAACAAGCAACTCAAACGGGCAATACTCGAGTATCCGTCGCGTCGCTTGGGAGTTGCCTCGTGTGAAGAAGGCCTAAAGAGTTCTTAGTTTGACGTTCTGATTACTATATGTGACATGCGTGCACTGTGCAGAATTATATATGTTATGCAGTATGTACAAATATTGTACATATTTATCCACAAGAATCTGTAGAATCGATCAACTCGAATTCTATAAACTAAACATAAATTGAAAAATTATCCTACTAGTTATCTTAAAAATATTATATTATGATAATTAAACATTAATTAATTAAGTGTTATAGTATGTAACAAACTATAGAAAAATATTATATTCGATCAAATTCGATTATTATTTATTTCTATGTGAATTTCTAAAATATTAACGTAATTGATTTTGCTACTTTTTTTGTTAAATATAATATATTTAACAAAAAAAGTAGCCAAGTCAATAAATATTAAATATTATTTGGTTTCAACTTCGATCTTTTACGCCATAACAGATGTCAATACACGTGTGTCAATGTGTGCGTATAGCGAATATGATACATTTGGGCTTTGCTCTTAGTATAAGAATTGTAATAAAAAATGCCATACTTTATAGTTGTATATAGTAACATTTTTATACAGTGTGTTTCATTCAAATAGTAACACGAATTATTTTCGTCCAATGACCTTGGATTGAAATGGGGGTAATTATACGGAAAATTGAATAATTTAACAAAAATCTTTTTTGTCTTCACTTCAGATTACTATAATTCAGTATATTTTTGTGATAGGAAAAAAGTTTATTTATTAAAGTTGCTTTAAAAAAATTGGTGTATTGGAATCTGGTATTGAAAATATATGATGCCGTATAAAAAAATTCAATTTTGGTTGTGCATGCGCACAATAAAAGGAATAAAACTTTGAAAATGATCACAAAATGTGTATTTAAGAATTCCTTAGCTCCCCGAAAAAAAACCTCATTTCAATCAAAAGTAAATGGACGGAAATATTTCGTGTTACTATTTGAGTGAAACACATTGTATATGAATAGTGAAGTACATAATATAACATTGATGAAATTATGGTTATTTATATAAAACTATATAAAAGAATTTGACAAATATTTTTAACCATTATACAGTTATAATTAAATTAAATCGATTTGTATTGAGTTATTTTTTCGATTGTCGTTGAATATAAAGATAAAATTCGTTTATAATGTGTAAATTTGAAATAGCTGACTTATTTATTATAAGTGCTATAATTATTATAAATTTATGTTTGTGTAATACCTACATTAATGCAGGGGCGTATTCAGCTCTTCTTCCAGGGGGAGGCGAAATTTGAACTCAAATCATAGGTTCTTATAAAAAAAATTGTACATAAACGACAGTATACAGATTATAAATAAATTGGCGGATCAAAATTTTTCGTTCGTTTCGCTTGCTTAAACTTCTAATTTTTACCCACTTTCATAACCCATAACATTAATTATTGTAAATACATTCAACAATGTCCAGGGGGAGCGATCGCCCCTATCGCCCCCCCTTGTATACGCCCCTGCATTAATGTGATTATTACATTTTAATATTATCGAAGAAAGAGTGAATATTTATAAATAATTTCTTTTTAATACGGCTCTATATACAAATAATAATCAATACACTTAAGTTATATAAAAGTATAATAATGCAGATTATTAATAATAATTACTTAATAGATAGTCTGAATACAAAATACTAAATTAAAACAAAGAAATAAATAATTGTACAATAGATGTACATCATTAGACCTAAATCTATGTATGAGATTACCTACTGAACATAAAGTAATGGGCGTTAGTTTGAATATAAGGGTCACTTTATATAGCTACGAATAATGATACATTTCTAATTTGGAATACTTTTCTTCATGAAATTATTTGATTATTTTATTGATCGTGATTAAATATTAAATAGTTCTTTTAACTGTAGATGCTAATTGCTGAATATTGATTGGTAATATATATATATATATATATGTTACATTTTTACTAATGTTTAATGTTGTATTATCATAGTATATTTAAAACATAATTATTATTCAAAATATATAATATTTTATTTAATACATTTATTTAAATAAGAAAAATACAATGTAATTATATAGTATAAAATACAACACATATAGTTGTAAATCAATCAATATTTTTAGTTATGGTAGTTTTTTATAGATAAATTTATGTCAGTAAATAATTAGCACTAATCATATAATACTTGTCTTAATGATTTTAAATTTTAAAAATACAATAACTAAAACTAGATACAAATCCATCGTTCGCAGTTGTAATTTAAATTGCATCATGTATTCAACTTTGAATTTCTTCACGAGATGTAATTAGGAGGCCAGAATGGTAAGCAGTAGTACGCAGGTGACATATTTATATTCAATTCACCGTTGGCGCTACTACTTAGCACTCTAGTCTCTAGGCTTCAGCCAAATAAAAAATGTTGCCAAAATGTATAGTTTTTGTTACATTTATGTAATTGATGTCCAATTCTGAAAAAAAAAATGAAATTATTTTCAATGTTGAAAGTTTCTATAAGAATAAAAAATAACTACTCTCTAACTATGCTATTTTATAACTGTTGAAGATTTACAATTGCTTAAAAAACTGAAACTTCTGATGTCGTAAAAATGTTTACAGAGTACGTTAAAGTGTGCTAAAACTCTTGTTATAACAGATGTAAATGCAGAGTTTTCAAAGTAAACATCGACAATTCAATCGACCTATTTAGTTAATACATTTTTGTTTGTACAAGCGAATGTATTTTTTTAAATTCAATACCTTATAAATGATAAAAAAAGTTGAACCTATATGAAGTTATACTATTACCTACAGTTTAACGAAATCAACTTCCAATAAACCAAATATGATTATTTTTCTTTTAGTGGAGTTAAGTTCATAAATTATTTAAGTTTGTTTAGTTAATACTCAGTATACGAGTATGATATGATTTGAAAAAAAAAATCAATAATAGCTTATGAAATGAACGATATATGTATATGTATTTATATGTAAAAGTAATTATAAGTTTTGAGTACAGGGCCATAATTTAAACTGCAGATGACGAATAATTGACCTTATTAACTGCAAACGAATGTGGTAGCATAGCTGCTAGTATAAAAGGCGGCAATAGCGCTGCGTGCCAAAGAATCTCATTGTGTTCAGCTATATTATAATATAACATATGTACAAAAAAGCTTATGCAAATTATTATTGAAAGTAACAAAAATATATGAATAAAATTGTCAAAATATTGAAACTGTACACGTACAATACAAATTTTAGAACTGCATTATGTAATTATATTTCTATAATATCGTTCTCACACAAGTAGACTGAAATAATTACAACTATAACGTTAAATGGTAAATTTTGATTCTAATTTTTGTCCGAATTCATTTTTTAACTTTTCATTCGAAATTTTTAATTTTAATTTACACTCATTATGTCTTAAGATATAAAAGTATTAAAGTCAAAAGTTTATGTTAACATTGAAAATTACTGTTATTTACATATGATGTATTATAGAATTACATTGAGCGTAATTTGTTTTGAAATATTCCTAATAAACGTTAAATTACGGACGTAAACAAATTAAACATTTTTTAATTATGAACTGTATTAATGCTTATAATTGAACGGTAATATTAAAATATTTATTAAACAGTAAATACTGTTATGAAATCAAACTAAATTACACCAACACATTGAACAGTATTATAATTTTATATCCACATATTTCTTAAACTCTAATAAAATATTATTAGAAACGAGCTCAAACTTAATTATTATCAAATAACTATAAACATATAAATGAAAAAAAGTGTATTTTCCACATATGTGTGTATGTATATCCTCACACATTTTACATATAATACAAATCGTCCATTTTTAACAGTAAAAATATACCTAGTGATAATATTAAAATATTAAATAGACGATTATATAGATATGTATTTATGATATAATATAATTGTCATAATATATGCTATCGAATTTTGATGTGTTTGATCTTGTTTATTTTGTTACATTATTACAGTAAACCATTATCCCCGATGATTTAAAAAAAAATAAATAATATTTCCAATGAGGGACGAGGGAATTGAAAATTAATGGCAAAGGACTACAGGCAGTATAATATAACAGGATACTGTTCGTTAAAGGGCGAATGCATCCAAATTAATATTAAATAACACGTTGCACAGCGTAGGATACTGTACGTGAAGGTTTCATTTGTGAATGTGTGGATGCCGGTGTCTAACGTGCGGGTCCACTTAACGGACAATTCACAGCAATAATAAACGTTTGTGAATAGCGTCTCATTTATCCATCGTATACCGTCTACCAGTTTCCTCTTTATATTATAAACATATTTTGATTTTTTTTTTTTTATTATTATTTATTATTTCATTAAAGTTTATATTGCAATGTTAAATAATGTTCAATACCCACAAGCTACGACAACCATTGCAATGATCAATGAATCACTTTTCAAACTATTTTCATGGGCAATTATTTGTATTAACTACCCATGTAATCTGGGATAATGTAAGTTATACATCCGTTATTAATGGACGTCCGTTCCTAATGACATCTGGATATGAAATGTCCTCATTATTTCCTCATAAAACTTAGTTTTTAGCACTCTTTATTTTTTCAGTTCAACGAGCACATATTTGATTTACTTAACAAAATCTCACAAGAAATATTTTTCACTTCTAAATTTAAAAAATATTTGATTGTGTATATACTTATCAATTATTTTTATTATCATGACCAATCAAAATTAGTTGCAGTAATAATAATACATATTTTAAATGAAAATTTAGCTTTACATATTTTAATCATTTATTATTTACCTATAAATAATTATGAACAACAATCACATAAGAATTATTTGTAATATCCATCATATCTATAAAACGAAACTCCTGCTGATTTTTATATTTATTGGTAATCAAAAATTGCACTTTTATTAATAGTATAAATGCATAATATACTATATAATTAAGAATATTGTATACCATAGTTTGAATAATCCTCGTTTTATAATACAGATATGTGAATTAATGTTTAAATTATAGTGTAATATACATAAAAATACATCATGCTCACATGTGTGTATACTGTACTGTGTATACAAATTACATTTGTTATGAACTTATGAATAATATAAATTAGTCATACTAATAAATAAAAATATATGATTTATTTTATTTTAGATACTTAAAATAATTTTGTAATCATCTGAGTGTAATTAAAATTATTACGAATATTTCAAAGATCATAGTTTACTTAATTAAAATGTAACAGAAAATATAAATTAAAATATTATTATTTCATTATTTGCCACATTCAGATGTCAAAAAATCTATAAAATAATATATTCGATTTCGAATCTGTATTAATATGTACGTACTCGATATGAATTTATTATTTATTATTCTTATATATAAAAAAAGCCTAAGGTGGTTTAAATAATTAGTATCTAAGTCTAATACTTCTTCATGCATAAATCTTTGAAATCATTGACAAAATTATGCAATAAGTACCACATGGTTTAATTCATGTTAAAATATCTATAATATAAAGTTATGCGTTCGAAAGCTTCTACTTTACTTTTAAGAACTATCACGAAAGGTTAGGTTTTATAAACATCAAAATTATATTTCAATTACATTTTATAAGTATAATTTGTAAGAAAAATATTCTAACTTTTTATAGACTATAAAGTTTATATAGTTATAAGTTTATTTAAAGTATATGTGTATACCATTATATTAGGTATATGTGTGTTTATTTTAATTATTATTCACAAAACTTTACGTTACTCCAAAAGAATTACAAAATAACAATTTCAATAAGTATTTATGGCCCAAAGTTTTGAATTCGTGTAATCATTTTTTTTTTTACACATCTTATAACACTATTGAGATGAATTAAATCTTTCGTTGACCCATTTAATTTTCGTTTCGTCTTTAATTCGTTTAACCTCTATACCTTCAAATTAATATTCTTCTTCGTGATGTATATATAACGTAGATTTTTATTATGTACCTCAATCAGTTGTATTAAATGTTTAATATAAATCATGTAAATTCGAATAAATCAACACATAACACTTGTTTTAGAAACAATAATCATGAAATTGTATCAACACTTTTTCGTAAAATTAATATGAAATCTATAAAAACGTAATTGTGTAACATCATACAATATTTTAAAACCAAATAAGCTAAATATACGGGATAAAAATTTAATGATTAAGCGTCATCTTACGAGTATTCGTCTCGTCACGTATTTCAGTGGAAATATTTCTCACATAAATGATATCAACTGATTTTTTTATTTTTTCGAAAACATAATACAGAACAATGTATACATAATAATTTGTATTGAAAAAATGTTAATTACGATCAGCGAATATTCGTAGTTCAGTAAAAATTATCAAAAAAATATAGAATTTGTTTACCAAGTATTATTTAATTATAAAATAAAGTTAATATTAAATCAATGCTCACCGTAGTACATAATATGGTGGTTATCGCGTTCTCGTGGACACTGTTCGATTATTAATGGTTGAACAACAAATGGAAATGCTGTAAATACAGCGAACTGAAAACATATTCTTCCACCGATAGTATTTATAATATTTCAGGTAGTTACATCTGCGTACGAGTGTTGAATTATTACACATATGAGTTGAGGAAATGGGTGTGCTATCCGTGGGACAGCGAACAACCGAATGCGTTCCATTCGATTTCTACTGTAACTGTACAGGTAGAAGATGAAAAAAAAAACTAAACAATATGTCACTAATTAACAGCTGTGACAGGTATACACTATTATATTATAGGTGTACGTATATGTGCGCGGATGGTGTACGATACAGATGACATTTAACAATACCTGAACAACGCCACCGCCACACACATTATGCTGATGATGCCGGTGGTGACGGTGATGATAATAGGCTATCCTCGGTTGATGTTTTTTCCCCAAATTTTGTTCGGTTTCTTTAAATCCAAACAGAGTGCACCGAAGTGTATTTTTTTATTTTATGATAATGCGTATAACCAACAAAATTATTTTAAGGCGAACCACGTAAATGACGGCGGTGTGTATAATTTTGGATTTCTAAACTATAAGTATCTCTTCAAAATTAAATAATACCTTATACAATTAAGTGAAAACGATGGGTTTTAATCACCTTTCTTTCCATACCAAAATATAAATTACAAGTTACAATACGAACAGCTCTTTTATTATGTAGATAGATAGAATATAATGAAACCAACCAATGCGATAAAATATTTTCTTATAATTAGGTATTAACTATACATGCTTATACAATTTTATAAAAATAAAGATACAGCATAATAACAAATCAATAGGTATCTTAAAAAATGATTCATGGATGTTGATTGGTATAGGTTAAAAAAATATATCCAAAATATAAAATAATGACATTTTATGATATTAGCTAATTACGCTTTCATTAATAATCTACCCCACCTATTCTGGAAATTTTGACACTACAATTGTGTATACTATATATGATCATAGACCATTTTTACTAACAAATAAAATGAATTCAATATATAAATGCACTTATTATTGGTGGTGTATATTTGGGTAGAGAAGTTCCCGGATCTCGACTCCCTCCCCCCAGAAGAAAAAAAGATTCAAAAGTCATAAATGATTTATTATAAAGATACAGAAAAGGAGAACATTAATTTATATCGTGATTGTAATGTTTGTAAAATATAATTATTAATTCATATCTTGTATGTATTTTTTATAGTATTATAAAATATCTTATTTTTTAGAATAATTTTAATCTCATCTAACAAACAATTTAAAAATAATACTTACTATTGTATTCAATTTATGTAATTATGTAATCATGTATTCATAACTACTTGTATTCACTATTTTTATTTTTAATATTTGTAAAACTACATAAATAAATGTAGCAATTACAAGAATACCCAATTTTATTACTTGAGAATCAAAAAAAAAGTTAAAAAATTACTACATTTCTATTGGAAATAGCCATAATACATTTTTATTTCTTAACCTTCATTATTATCATTATCATTGTTATCACAATTATTATTATGTACCAATATTAAATATTAAATACAACTTATACATTATACAATTTTTGGCTGTAGTGAATTTACACCAAAATTGACCCAAATATATACAATCTGTGTAATTTGCACCATTCTCAGGTAGTAAGAAATAGGACATAAAAATTAAAATCGATTATTTTTTCGATAGTATCTTAACAGTACCAACGTACACGTTTTTATATCCCAATATAATTTAGCTTAGTTTTTATTTATAAAATAGCTGAGCTTATACATATATTGTTGTAAGTTCACATAAGTTCGTATAATTATGAATATAAAAAAAAGTTAGCAAATTAAAAAAAAATATATGTAAAATTAAAATGGAAATAATAATGTATAATTGAAAAAAAGTAAACTTAAGTAGGTACATATTAATTGCTGTTATACTTCACTGTTTTAATACTGACACGTTTTTTTTTATTTGTATGCAACTAATTGAATGAATGAAGTTTTCAAAATCAATTTATTATTATACTGGTCAAAAGCTACTTGAATTGGTTTCGTCTGTTGACATGTTTGAGAAGTTATTTGCGGAGTTATATGTAAACTTGATAGTTTTATGTATGTATCTATTTGAAAATCTGTTAGAACTTTAATGAAACTGAAAATTTGTGAGTGTAGATGATAGAACTCTGAATTAAGTTTACTATGAAAGGATTCACATGCATTCGTTGTAAGTGTAGACGACAATGATGCAACTGCCCAAACATATGGTGGAAATAATGAATTTTTTTCTATATAATTGTCAGTCAAATAATCAGCAAACATTTGAAATTTAATATCGGATGGTATTGTTGACATAAAGTCATCAACAAAACATGAGCCCACTTTATTAGTATTTAAAAATATTATCCTAAAAATATTATTCAACCATTCACCTTCGGGGGTTTTATTATCATTATACGCAGTCCTAAGTTTTGTATTTTTCTGCACTAAGACTGCGTTAAGTGAAATCCAAAGATATTAACATTATTCCAAGCTTCTCGTAATGCGATATGAATTGATTCTTCAAAATCGCATATAACTGTTGTAGGTTTTACTATTAGACCAATATTTTGACATTCAAGTACCAAAATATTTAAAAAATGTGTATACGTTTGTTTTGTTTTATCTGGTAATAAAGAAAAATACAAGTGGAACGTAATTATTATTAAAATATCCATGTAAAGTAAAAAGTTGAGTAAATAATTTCGGACAGTAATCGAATGCCCCATCAAGTTAGATTGTTTCACTTTTACATAAGAAACCAATGTTTGTTCTGCAAGAAAATATTATATTTTTATCAGAATTGTTTAATAAAATAAACGCTACACCTGTTTGTATTTTAATATCCACAGTTAACAGTATTGTACGTACTTCATTCAGTAATACTGGAAATGTTGACAATATTTTCCTCTTAGTATTATACGAGTATGTATTACGTCTTAAATCAGAAATATCCTCAGTAGTGATAACATTGGAAACTGTTGAATTTTACACTACATTTCTTAAAATTTTAGCTGGTTTTTCATATGATGATAAACGTTTAAGTTTTTCTCATCGTGATTTATATGTGCACTTTCATCACGAACAATTGTCATATTTTCACCAGTAGTAAATAATTTTGCTGAACATTTTCTCTGCGTACAACGCCAGCGAATTATGTTTGTACCTAGTTATTTGTTTTATATACAAAATAAAAATATGGTTGTTGTATTCTAAAATATCTCCCCTGCAATTACATTTAATTATTTTAACTTCCATATTTCAAAAAAAAATATTAAAAGCTGCACTACACTGAGTTAAATGACGTATTACGACGAAACGGCAAGACTAAACGGATAGTATTTGATCAAAATAATACATCATATAAATATAAATATAACGCGATTATGATCGAAAATTAGATGTTAAACGTCAAAATATTACCAGATAAGGCAAAAAATCCCGAACAATTATTATTGTCATTCATGTCTCGTCGTCAATGAGGATACCGAGGAATAATCGAATATTGATTAATTGAACAAATAAATACTTATTTTGGTGCAAATTACAAATTATATTTTCGACTACCTGAGAGTGGTGCAAATTACTAACTCCCCATTTTTTTTTTTGACTAATGTATTCAAAGTATTTTTTGAATTATTCTAGTTTAAGTTTTTTTTTTCTTAAACTAGACAGAATTTATAATTAGTATTATAAATACATAAAGATACTCATGTTGATGATTATACCTATGAATTTTCGAGTTGATATATTTATAATTAAGTATTATTTTTATTTATTTATTTTTTTGAGGATATGAGAAATTCTATTTTTAAAAAAAAACTTATGATAATGTATTTGCAATTTATTTAATCTGTAGGTAATGTAGTACTAACATAATTTTTACTCGAATTGTTAATAATAATTAGGAAACGATTTATAACCAAAATTTAAAAATAAAAATATTATTCGTTCAATTATAAAAAATGTGTTTTAAAACTGTGGTAGAACAATCGTTTCATCAGTATTTTCTTGTGAAGTGAATTATGAAGAAACTATATGTAAGCAGGTGTTAAAAATGTGTTTTTTGTTTTTTAAGAATATGTGCGTATACTTACTATCAAATAATTACAGTATTTTTTGTATGTGTAACATATAATGGACTTCGCATTGACGGCAATAATGAAAATTTAAATATATTTTGTTCAAACATCTCATTATTTATCGATGGTAGATTTATTACGCATTGCCAAACAAACAAAAAAATATTGGTAAACGTATCCATAGTAAGGTGGTAAGTAATTATTTCCAAAAAAATTTTGTAACAACTGGTTTATTTCTTTAAAAAATACGTACACTTCCTATTTCAAACTTTTTTTTTAAAGGTGTAGCACATGCAGCAAAATATAGGTTCCTATATATATGTATAATAAATATAATATTAGTCAAAGGGAAAGAATATTCATGACTAGGCAAACAACGTGTCCTGGCATTTATGTCAATGCTTAATGAACAAGACGCATGGGGGACAACAAAAACTACAATACACATTTACACACACACACACACACATATACTAATACATCATAGGTGGTTTAACATTGTAAAATAATAATATTTCAATTTAATATCCCTAACAAATGCGTTTATAAAGCGTGTGAAACATAACACTATATTGCATATACCTACTATACAAAAGTATGACAATAACTAAACAGTGGGTACATTATATTACATATACGTGACGTATAACTAAGTAAACTAACTGTTTTATAAAATCATTATATTCGATGCGAAAATTAATAAAGTATTATTATAAATATATCAATGAACATATTTTCTGCATTTGCGTCATTGAGACTGAGTTTTAGTGCTCAGAACTTAAAGAACATAGACGTATTCTAGTATAGGTGCTTCGGAAAAATATGTTTGTGTGAGATTATATAAATATATAAAATCATAGACCTGATAATCAGGTCTATGTATAAAATAGTTTCTTTTTTCACTGAATAATAATGACAAATGTAAGTAATAACAAATAAAACCAAAATCATGACTTATTCAAAAACTAGGTACTGGCTACTACTACTATTTTGAGCGCAATACAGTATATTACAAAGTAATATTATACAGTATACTGTATACTTGGCTATATTTCATGGAACACAGAACAATTTTTCAATTGAAGCAAATAATTAAAGTTTGTATGCATCGTTCTTGAACATTGTGGAATATATTTGAAGTTAATTTTATTGTTGCGATTTTTAATTAATAATTCTGTTTCATTTACACTCTAGTGATTTCTGAAAAGAAAATATTATTGTAAATTACATAATATTTGATACCTTCTTTAGCGTTATTCTATATAAGTGTCATTTATTTAAATCATTCAAATTATTCCGTTTGCAAAGTGAAAGGGTTTTTGCAATGTCATATAATAATTTAAAGTTATGTGTTATTTTAGAAATAAAAATATTCAACTAAAAAAATAAAAAACTGAATATACATTTTTAAGTACAATCTTTTTGGGACTTAAAAAATTTTAATTTGAAAAAACTTATATATAATATAAGTTACGTAATAGTTATAGTTATGATCAGTGTCGGATCTAGAAAATTTGACGACCGTGGCTAATAAAAATGTAGCACCCTTACGAAGATGGAAATATGGGATATGTTCATGACATTAACATTAGCGCCCTTATACCAACAGCACCCGGGGCAAGCATACCCATTTGCCCTCCCCTAAATCCAGCACTGGCTATAATATAACACTGTTACGCCGAATTCATGAGATTGCCAATTTCATAAAATCATCTATGTTCCTTAACAACACAGACTGTCTCAGACACCTCCCGTTTAGTTCCTAATTGTTTCCAATGGGAGCTTCCTGATGGTATGCAATATGACCTTTCATGGAGTTTCCTATTTAGGTTAAACATTTTTATTCATTTCAAATATATAACCATTTTAAATGATATTGACTAGGAAGTTCCTGATTTAATCAGTCAGTACTTATATAGTCTATTCCTGCATATATTTTCATTATGGCCATATATCATATACATGAATCTAATCTTATATAATATGTAAAATATAAACACACATATTATACATACGTACAATAAAATAAGCATTAAGCATGCCCAGTGGCGGCGTGAACTTATTATTTCAATGACGCAGTAAACAATTTTCAATACCCACCTACCTATGTTTTATATCAACACCAAAATATAAAAAATATATAAGATACTAAAAATAGATGAGGTAATATTTAATTGTTTTAAATATATAGGTATATAATACGCGGTGTGTATAAATCATAATAATAATATAATATGTACATATATTATTGATATTTAATTACAGTTTTACATTTATTTGAATAATAATGACTTTTGTAAGAGTTCACTTGATCGAGCATATGTATCGATCACTTCATTCATGTCAACATGGATATCTTTTTCACAGCTTAATAGCATTAAACTTTCAAGTCTTGTTTACCCCATAGTTGATCGCAACCTTGTTTTTATTAATTTGACCTAAAAGAAAATTTATTTACTATATTCTGTTAAAAACTTTTACACAATAAGCAGGGCATCTATAAGCAAAATAAATCATTTATAAACAAATTTTTATTGTTTATTAAAACATAATATTTAAAAATTGATATCATACTTTAGAAAATGAAAGTTCTGCGGTTGCTGATGACAGTGGAATAGTAGCCAATGCTTTATAAGCTTTATATATATTCAGAAATGCTGAAACTAAATCATAGCTAAACTAAAGTTCAATGATTGTGGTAACTGATATTTTAGCTGAGACATTATCTTTTTCACTTGTTTCATTATCAGAAATCTCCTCCTCAGTTGAACTTGATATTTCATTTTCAACATCCATATTTAAATTAGATGCATGTAGTTCTGAAGATAGTTTCATTCCATTCAGTAGTTGACTTATATTATTTTTCAGTTGCATATACTCAGTTCTTAATTGACTTTCATCTACACTAATCCATGGAGCTATATGTTCAAAACTGTCTAATGGAAGTTTTTGAGACTTACATAACAAGCGATCAGGGTTTAATAAAGCTAGATCTTTCATCATTTCTTTTGCTTGACTAAATCTTTCATTTATTGATGTGATAATTTGATCCAAAGCAGCATAATAAGTATTAATTTTGTAATTATGGCAAACTGAATCTTGAATTTCATCTACTGCATTTCACCTGCCATTTTCTTTTTTGTCCTTTTTCTTACTTCTTTAAAATCACAGTTGACAACTTTATTTACTTTTCCATATTCTTTGGTAGTTTTTAAAAAATCATCAAACGAATCATCAGATCGCAACTTCTTCAGGTTTTCTTTTGCAATATTAACCAAATTTAATGCCTCAATAAAGTCAATGTTTCTTGATTGCAAATAATTAGACAAGGGCGTAGTAACATTAAAAATATTTTTAAAAAAAATTAAACATAATATAAATTTAAATTCTGTTAATGTATTCAAAAATGTTCTAGAAGTTGATGCTGTCACTCTATCTGATGAATTAGATAATAGTTTCAGAGATTCAACTAATGCTTAATGTTTCTCAAAAATAACAGTTAAAACTCTATCATGGGACGTCCAACGAGTATCAGAAAAACATTTCATCCTTTGAACTCTTTTATTATTATATAACTTTTTCTGACACTCAACAAATACAGAAGTTCTTTTGCGTGCTTTCATAAAAAATCCTAATGCTTGTACATCTCCCAAAAAAATTTTTGGTATCAACACACGAGTCACATGTATCGACTACAACTAAATTGAGAAGATGTGCAAAACACCATACATAAATGGCTTTAGGATTTTGTTGTTGTATAAGCGTTCTCAGACCAGAGTAAATCCCTTGCATTGCCGCAGCACCATCATATGCCTGAGCACAGAGATTTTTTTCCAATCAATACAGTATTTACTTGTTATTCTACAAAACAGGTCAAATAGCCCATGCCCAGTACCATCATTTGCTATTTCTAACGCCAATAACCGTTCTTCAATTTTACCATTTCCATTAACAAACCGAACAACAAATGAAAACTGTTCTTGATTAGATACATCAGTTGTTGTATCAATAATCACAGAAAAAAGACCAGCTTTTTTCATATTTTTTAATATTGTTGAACAAACTATTTCACTCATAATACATAAAAGTTGATCTTGAGATTCATGAGACATAAATGTAAGTCTATTTTTTTTCATTTTATTCACCTTTTCAAGATGGACTGTAAGAGGTGTATTATGATAAGCAATTACCTTTAACATTTCAATAAAATTACCCCGGTTCAAAGATGACTGACATTCAGAATGACCTCGTAATGGTATATTTTGTCGGGCAGCATAATGTAAAACTTCTACAATAGCACGAACTACTTCTCGATTATCAGCAACTTGTCTATTACCATACTGAGTAAGTTGTACATCTATATTGACCCGATTACTTTTAATAAAAAGGCCTCGACTGATTTCTGATTGTAAGTGTTCTGGTGAATGTTCATGAACTGCAATTTTTCTAGACAAATTACACCAATCACCAAAACCTTGTGATGATAAATTAGATTTTTTTGCTTTTGGGAGCCCAAACATTTTACATGATATACAATACACTCGATCTTCAGATGGAGAATATGACAACCAAAATCTTCGTGGCGGGTTATTGGGTATTATTTTACTGTTGTTATAAAAAGACTCATTAAATGATCGATTCATACCGTTCCAATCTCTTTTTTTTGGGAACATTCCTAAAGGTAACTCAAGTTCTGATGGCTGACAAGGTCCAAGATTAACATAGTAGTGTAAAAGTTCATGCGATATAGAAACTGGAATACCAGCAGGATCATTTTTGAAAGCCATTTCTGTCAATTAAAAATACCATGTTAGTATAAACAATAAACAAATAGATAGTATAAACAATGTTACCTGTATTTTTAGTATTATCAGATGTACATATTATGCTCAAATTGTTTTCTTGAAATAGTTGAGAGTTCAGGGCTTTATTTTGATGGCATGTTGGGTTTTGCTCTACAAATACAAAAAAATTATTTGATATTGTTTAAAGAAAATTACTTCTCTAGATTTTATAATAAATATCTGTTTTTTTTATATATATTTAAATTCATCAAATAAAAAATTGTTATACTTTTGAAAACATACTAAATGGTGAAATTAAAATACATTTAATTTTAAATTAACTACCTACATTTTATTAGCATGTTAGTCGTTAATATTATGATTTATTTTTACATAACAAAAATATATTTAAAACAATTACCTACCTATAGTAAATTTGATGGGTGACTTTAAAGTAAGCATAGGACTTTGGCTAAATAGCAAGGTGGTTGATGAAGAATTGGACATTTCTTCACACATTCCATCTAAAATAGTAAAAATTGAGTAGGTACAAGCTGAAATGTGGTAAATAAAAATAATATTAACAAAAATAGATACCTGTATTTTTAGTATAATCAGATATACATGTACTCGAATTGTTTTCAGGTAACAGTTGAGAATTCAGTGCTTCGTTTAGAAGGCATGTTGGATTTTGGTCTTAAAATAAAAATAACTCAATTTAACATCAAAGTAAATTAAAAAAATGATACTTAATTGTAAACCTAAAATCAAAAAATGGGTTTATAATATTTGTACCTGCATCAAATCTTAAAATATGTACCTACCTATTAAAAATATTACAAATTATATAAAATAATTTAAACCTACTTTTAACACTTGTGGTAGTTTTAAAAAACTTGGCAATATTACTATTATTTGACATTATTTTTCTTTTTTTATTTGTACACGAATTAACGTGTCTTGTCCAATTTGTTTTATTCAATTTGTCACGTTTTTTCCCACATTCACAAATTTCAGAGTTCATAGTGTAGTGAAGGTTTAGTAAACTATAATATTTAATTAATTAAATAAATTATGATAGTTAATTAAATTATTAATATAAAGTAATTAAATCAAAACATATACGCATACACATACGTTGATCAAGTCACTGAAGAGCACAAATGCTTTAGAAGAGAATTAAAAACAAAATGTTTCGTCAAACCGATTACCGAATAACGCGCAACTTCAACTGCATTAGGCTATTAGCGTACTATTTATATTCAATTTTCAATGATAATTTAATAACAATATCATACCACACCGATGACTATGTACTATGGTGGACATACGTGCATAGATTCGTCGTCGGACGGGTGGACGACGCGACAAAAATAAACACGGGATATCCCAACTTGGTTGTAATTTGTAAATACATTATACAAGGAACGGTGGGCAATAAAATTGTTATCGCTAGCGTCTAAATCTAAACAAAAACGCTTCATAAACCAACATAACATGAACAAATCTGCGATCTAATAAACGCGTAAACTGGAACTAAATGTAATATTAATATCTAAATTAGCCCGATGAAGCTGCAGCTTTATAGCATCTTTAGAATCTATTGTCGTATTCACTATTGATTATTATAAATGTATTTTATACTTATTCGATAATGTTAAAATAAGTTCCTAACTTTTCGCCTACAAAGTCAACTTTCAACACACACCAACCCTCCCATCCACCCACCCATTTTTTTCGTGACGCAGCTGCGTCAAATTAACCACGTTCACGCCGCCACTGAGCATGCCTACCTTACACCTAATTAAGTAATCATATTATAGTACTCGTATATACACTTACACCGTGTGTTTTTATGCAATACTAATTAATAATTCAAAATATAAAATCA
Organism: Sipha maydis; assembly: GCA_034509805.1. Classification (NCBI taxonomy): domain Eukaryota; kingdom Metazoa; phylum Arthropoda; class Insecta; order Hemiptera; family Aphididae; genus Sipha; species Sipha maydis. The sequence goes on along the minus strand of JASXSY010000189.1, from coordinate 48,110 downwards.
TGTTTGGCCTCTTCAAATGTTCAATACGGGAGCTAGAAGAGTTAATTTATCAATATATTATAAAATTAAATGATGATTAATAATGTGATTATTGAAGTTACCGATCACGTGAATTCATAAACATAGTACATAATAACAGTGCCGTTAACGGGAAGGGTGTAAGGGGTTTCCACCCCCCCCCAGATTTATTTTTTAGGTATTCAATTATAATGTACTTACCTACACTTTATAGTAAAATGATATTTTAATTTTACTATGATTAGGTATATAATAAAAATTGAGTAACAAAATAATTTTCATTAAATACGGGATATAATAATAATACCATTATAAATTTAATGTTATTATATACGAACTCGTATTAAGATATACTAAGAACGTCGAAAATAAAGGTTTTAAATCTCCCCTCTCCAGAAAAAATTGTATCTACGCCACTGCATAATAGTACATAGTATGAATAGCGCTACCGAATTCATGAAATCAGCAGTTTCTGATTACACGAATTAGGCAAATTTTTTTCATACATTTCATGCTATCGGTAATTATATGTTTGTCTTTGCAGTTACTGAAATATTAGCAGTTTTACCGTATGTAAACATATTGCGTGTATCTAGAGGCGTGTCCAGCGGGTGGGCCTGGTAGGACCGGGCCCATCCTGACTATTAACCTTTAAATAAACTCAAAGACTATTGACGAGTTTGCCAAAATGAAAAACAAAACAATTAAATTTACTAAATAAATATTATAAAAATTTATTTTATAAGAATATATTATACATATGACTACAAAGTAGTAAGTACAACTTAAAAAATAAATTTCTCTTAAAAAAAATTGTGTATCTTATATAAATTAATCTTATAACCGAGTCCGTCCTGAATTTTTATCCTGGACACGCCCCTGAGTATATCTATAAATGTAATTTATTTATTTATTCGTATATCCTAATTGTAATTAAAGCTTAAGAAATTAAATCATTTTCACTTTATGTTTTTCCTAAACAATTATTGCACGTTATTATAACAATATATACCTAATTTATATTATTTTTTTTGCTAATACCTGGCATCAACAGATAATCAGGTAGTTTCATTTGACAATGTATCTTTTTAGATACAATTCATAAGTTTGAACTTCAAGTTCAATATTTTTTCGATGACATTTTTGGTTTCAGTAACCTAAAATTAGTCTAAACATATCTACATTAAAATTTTTACTTTATTATTTCAAGGCTTGCCAAGTTAGGGTAAAATTCAGTAAAAATCAAGTACCTACCTCCTACCTAATGTGTGAATTTTAGTTAATGTTTTTTTAGTATTTTTCTACTTTTATTTTTCTGTTAACACTTTTTGAGATAGTAACATTTTGAAATGGTGTTACTGTTTTCATTACATTACCTATTAATATTGTTTTGATGATTCATTTTTTTTCATAGATCCATCAAAAAATAATCTATCTATCAGACACGTATCTGGGAAATTAGGGGAAGGTAATTGATTGTATGAGCTCGTATGCTATTATATTAGTATAAAAAATAAATAAATAAAATAATTTTTTTTATTGCTCATAATTAATTTATTAAATTGCAGTTAGAGTAACTTTTTACAAAATTAAATCGGTATGCCTTTTCTTCATTTTAATCGAATTGTTGATTGATGTCTTCAATGGAAATTTTTATTTCTCTATGAATGTTTTTTAAGAAAAAAAAAATAATCCACATAAACGGTTTTAACTGTCAAACTATAACTTATCCTATATCATAAGAATTATTAACATTAATAAAATTGTACAAATACAAATACTTGTAATAGTTCTTAGTATGCTGAAACAATTTAATTCACAATAAATAAATAAAAATATGCTTGATTGTATTATATTCTTATATTCTTATTAAATAAACAATAATACACTATAATATGGGTTTTAGAAGGGATGCGTGATTGCTCCCCCTTATACGAGCCTGCTATCCTTATAAAACACTAAAATTGTTTTTACCTATGTCCTTCATGCATTCCTAAACTACTAAATCGATTTTGATAAAATTTGGTACTAACCTTTGATGAAGATCATACGCAGTGCCGTGCCTAGCATAATCAGCGCCCGGCGCGAAGAATTATTTCTAGCGCCCCCACCCCCTCTACGTAATATTTTTATTTGAGGCTTTGATGAATAATTGTTTCCTGATGAAAAATATGCACTATGACGTGAACACAGTACGTCTGAAAACTAGATATCATGGGTTCAAAATAAAATCGTACAATTCCTTCCAGTCGTTGTTATATGTCGCAGTCTATGTTATGATATTAAGTCTATATTTATGTTATTGAATTAATTTTATCAAGTAACAATAATAATAATATAGTTGTTATCGACGACGGCGATCAGCGACGTCGTCATTTCGGGGAAAAATAAATACTAACGCTAAGAATAAAAACACTATATTTGTAACCGGTAGGCAATCAATGCAATGCTAATTATGTCGAGATAGTGGTGTTCGACGAGAGAAAAAAAAATGGATTAATATTGAGTATTTTAGTAATATTACTTAGATTATAAAAATGTATTTGGCGCCCCGGTGGTCAATGGCGCCCGGTGCACGCTCACCTCTTGCACCCCCCTAGGCACGGCCCTGATCATACGCTACGTTTTGTCTCGAAAAAAAGGAAAGGGAAGCATCAATATAGATAAAGCCTGAACGAACAGTTGTTATTTTGTTGTTGTAATAACAATTGAAAAAACGGGAAAAAACCTCATTGTCAAACACGACGGTGTATACCTGAAAATTGTGAACATGTCTATTTTGTTGAAAATAACGTCCAAGACCAAATATATTTTCCTTCAAAACGACACTCGTCGTTATTTTTTTATTGAGCTATATTTATTGTTTATCTATTACCATACATTAGAAAAATGTATTTTATGATTTACACTTAAAACTCTTCTACAGCGATTAATTATCAAAAAAGTTGAACATTTAAAATTTTCTCTGGATAACGCCAATTAATTAAGCTATAAATAATCATCTATACATCTTAAAAATGACAACATTTGTGAACTTTAAATTTGACATAGTGGTCTCTTTAAGATCAATATGTGCAATAAGAGGAGATTTAAAAAAAAAAAATTGGCACCTGCAAGGACGATTCCATGATGGAAAACCAGGTAATTCAGCATACAGCCAAAACTACAGATTAATTTGAAATTTTGTTTTATTTGTTCTTAAACCAACTACTGTATATAAAGTAGAAATAGTGTAAGGTAATAATCTATTATAAAGTATGTCCCAGCCAAGACTGTTCTGTATGTAGCCAGGTAATTCAGCTAATATATTATATTGTCTGTTTAGGTTAAAAATTAAAATGTAGAGTATACATATATTTTTTATGAAAATAATAACTTATTTATTCTCGAGTTACATTAAGTTATTAAAATATGTAATGAAATTTAAATGCTGTATATGTAATCTACTAATTTAATTTGTTTGACTATATACACAAGGGTAAAAATAAAAATGGTTAATGTACGAGAAGCAAGGAATATTAATTTATATCTTTGAATACATATTATAGAATATAATAATATTTGAAATAACAAAACCTAATAACTTTTGATCAACTTTATATTATTTAAAATTCATAAGTGTACAGTATCACAATTTGCTGATTTATAAATCATGTTTAAACAAAAGATAAATTCATCATTTAATATTATAAAGACTTCATTTTAGTATAAATAAAATAATAATATAGCTATTATAGTTTGTAAAATAATGATATAGATAATACAATGTATAAAATAATAGACATGAATAATAAACAAATCAAATATATATATATATATATATATATATATATATATATAGTCTAAAAGATCATACAATTTTAACATCCAAAAAATTATTAAAAAAAGATAAAATATAAATACAAACAAATTTATCCTCTTTCACAAATAATTTCAACAACACTGGGTTCCATTAATACTGGGTTTAAACACCTGTGTACAGAGCTGCTTAATATTTCATCCAAAAGCAAATGAACTAAACTGAAATAAATAATTTTTAAAAATAATAATGTTAATATAAAATGATTAATTAGAGGCTTATAGTATACATATTGATTGATTTAATATATATGTAACCGAGTCTAAAAATAATTAATTCTAGAAAATAGCATACTTTTCATCTGACACAAAACGCCATAAATAAAGTTGTAAGTAATGAATATCCACTTGAACTTGTTGAAGTCCATAACGGTTAAATGTTCTTAAACGAACACATTCTAAAAGTGTCTGCAAATAAAATAGAGAATAAAAAAATTGATAATACAATTTCATAAATATAAGAAAACTAACCTTTAAACTTATTTTTATAATGCCTGTAGTAATAGAAACTCTTGAAAATTGAACAGGTGAAAAAATATCAATACGTTCAGAAAATAACCGATTAATAGCTGAAAATGTTTGGGTGTTTGTAGCTGTACCACCTGATGACCATGCTCTTATATGTCTAGACATTTGAGTTCTACGACTTGAATCACTACTTCTGTCTGTTCGTAAACCTTCTTCAAATAATTCACCAACCTAATTAATATAATATTATTTAATTAAAGTTGTTGAAATTGACAGAAAAACATGAATTAAATTTTAAATCTTATCAACAATTAATACTATTTTAAAAACCTTATACAAGTTACAACTCCAATAAATAAAACATAAATAATAATAATAAAGTTTTAGCAATCAACAAAACTGTACTTACTTGACTATCAACATATGTAATTTCCTCTACAACTCGTTTCATAACAGCACGAACTGTTCTTGGTTCTAAACTATGAAGCCAATCCCGTGTTTCAACAGACTTTTTTAGCATCTAAATAATATAAATTAAATTAAAAACAATACATTTTTTATAAATTAATAAATTGTTTAACATAATAATTATTCTTAAACAAGTATTTTGATAAAATATATTTTTTATAATTTACTTGGGATATAGATAATCCTTCAACACGAACATAATAATTTACAAGATCTTGAGCCGTAGAATGCATATCTGATGCTAGCTCAGCTTCAGAACTAAGTTGTGAAGAATTCTTAGGTTTGTTTTCAAAATATTTATTAATCTCATACATTTCATCAACAAGATGTAACTAAAAATAAATTAAACAGTAAATATTCATTTAATTTTGTATTATTATTCATAAGTTAAAAGGGTATGTCAGTTTACCAAAAAGCCTATACCAGACATTTGATACTCAAGACACATTTTTGTCATAATCAAAAAGAGAAAAGCAGGTGGGCAAGGTATGCTTATAGTGTACGATCGAGCTGCTGATGATAAATAATGTAAAAATCCAACTACAAGTCCTTCACGTACATTATCAACACTAATAGATTTTCGAAGTGCATATTTTGTTGAAAATGATACTTCTGGTTCTAGAAACGCCTACAAATAAAATTAATATAATATCAATATTTAAAAAATGTACAATCATCAAAATTTAAAATGCACATTTTAAAATTGAACCTGTTATATTGAATTATTAATAAAAAATTAACTAACAGAAATATCTTGTAAAATTCCTTTAACTTTTTCTATTACATCTGATGTTAGAGAATTCAATGATTCTGTTGCAAAACCATTATCATTCAATTTTTGTAGAGACACTAATGACTGACGTACAGTAGCTAGTTTATCATTAAAATGAGCTTTTAACATAGCCAAGTGTAATTTGGTTTGGCGGCGGGCAGCAGAAGATATTATTTCCAGAGCATTTCTGAAAATATTACAAATAATATGATAAGACAAAATATAATATTATTTTTAATTTAAAAACACACAATGTAAAGTCCTTATACGAAAATAATTTTCCAATCGCTTGAACTTTTCTATAAAATCTATCTAAAGCTCTCACAAGAATAGCTGTGTCACTAGTATTTTTATCAATATAACACTGAACAATTTCAAAGTATCGAACCATATTGTCTTCGACAAAAATATTTAATTGATTCATAGTTATTTCAGTTTCTTCGTTTTCATCACTAGAAATATAGAGAATGGATATAATTAATAAAATTTAAGATTTAATCAGTAATAAGTATTACTTTTTTGATACATTTTCAATAAACATATCATTAAATGATGTAATTACCAAACATAATTGACTGAGAAATGTATCACTCCCTAAGTCAATAAACTCAATCATATCCTACAAAAATAAAAATATAATCGTAAACAATAGTAGAAAAACGGTACATATTTCACTATACATATCAATGTAAAACTACAATAAAATTGAATCAATTAATTTAAAAAGCAAAATATGAATTACTTTATTAAGATTTTCAACTTGTAACTGAAGGTCATCCAATGATTCAAATAAACGATTTTTTGAATGTAACAAAAATTCTTTGCAAAGTGATAATACGGGTTCATCCAGTTGAAGTAATAAATCCACAGATTTTGTTAATTCTTTGCCTGTTATCTAAATCATTATTACCAGAGTTATTTTATAAGATAAATATATTAAATTATTTGTTTTATTTCAAAATAGGTTGATTTATATCTTTATATAATTACATAAAAAGCATTTTATCGGTTAAAATTAAAAATTCAGGCTAATAAATCAAATACTCTCCTGAATTAATAATTGCACAAATTAAAAAATAACTTAAAACCAATACATGATTTGATAACTTATTTTGTTTCTATATAACTTTTTATTTTTTACCTTGAAGTCTATGTATACCTATTTCAATCATTTACTTTCATTAAAATAAAAAAAAATAAAAATAAAAATTAATATTTGTTAAAACACTTTACTGCTTTTACTTTTATCAGAATGCAAAAAACAATTTTCATCCCTAATATCCAGGAAAACTAAATATAAGATCATAACTTTAATCAATAAAAATATAAAATTCAAAATTCAAACAAATTAAAAATAGTATTGTTAAATATATTTCAAATGGAATACAAACTATTAGTAATGCTTAAAAAATAATAATGAATTTATAAATTCTAAGTACTTACATCTTTATCCCTTAAATGACTGTATAAAATTGTCATTAATTCATTCACAATATTATTGCAATCATCAAGTATTCCTTTTAATGATTCTTGATTTCCATACTGAGTCAAAACCCTCTGAGCATGTAAATATTCCTGAACAACCTAAAGTAAATAAATTAAAATTTTATAGTTTTAGTATTATATTATATTCTATATATTCTATTAGTAAAATGTTTTACATTTTATAATAATAATACACAAAATTTTTAGTTTTGACTTAAAAATTATAAAAATTATGATTATTTTATATAAAACAATAAATTAAAAGAATACAAATAGGTATAATTTAAATATTACCTGCACATAATCTTTTGTTAATAAAAGTTTTTTTAAAGTAGCTGGAAGAGTATAAACAAATTGAAAACGTCTTAATAATTTATGAGTTTCTGAAAGTTTTGATATTTCATCTCTATTAGCCTAAATATAACATAAAAATCATAAATAGTAATTTCAAATATTTCTTTATTTTTTTAAGACTTTGTTCACTTGCATGTAAAGATGAAGTAATTGTCTCTGAAGATTTAGTTATTTCATCCATTTTACATAAAAGCATTTCCATATCTCCTTCTAAATTTTTAAAATCGTCCTTCATCTTAAACATAATTGAAAAAGTTTAAAAATACTTTAATGAATGTACTTAGTACAATATTATGTTGTTTAACATATATTACTTTTCCAATTGTATCTGTTGCTAAAATAAATTTATTGTAGTTTTCATATACTAAAGTCTGCATATCAGAATGTAATGATTGAATGTCTTGGTGTATTTCTCTTTCATGATCCATTACTTGTTTTAAATTTGATTCCTGTTTACATAAAAATAAACAACTTGATACAAACTGATACCATTTCTAATCTTGGTTATTTTATTACCTTAAGTACTTTTTTAACGTACATATCTGCATTAAAACACGCACCATTTATATCATAAGGACTGCCTGGTTTTATATCCATGTTAAATAATAAAATTTATAAAAAATAATAATACTATTTTTATATAATAATTTTAATATATGTTATCATGTTTTACGACTTATAATCACGAATTAAGATATTTATATTTATAAATTGAAACCAGTTAATAGTGAAACTTATATACGTGCACAGATATATAATTAATAAATAATATATATATATTAAACAGATATATTTATATATATATATATATATATATCCTTGTATACTTGAGACTATTTTTCCGCAAAAATATAGATAAGTTAAAGTTTATTATCTATATCTGTGTTTTTCTGATAACTACCATTCTCCGTGTTTTTACGTTCTAATATCTGATAAGCTCATCGAGGTTTATAGTATAGTATAGTATATAGTATATAGTATAGTGTATATACCTCGATGGATAAGCTATATAATTTATAATGATAAAAATGACTTTGATAAGTTGTACTGGCTGGCTATTATCATTTATTCTTATCAAAACACGAAATTAAAATACCACCATAGACATATAAAGATATCTTTTTATATCTATAAAGATATCTTTATATGTCTATGAATACCACCAAATCCAAAATTTAAATTTAAAAATTTTAAATTAAACCACAGGTACATAAAACAACTATTTTATATATCTGTGCTTAAAACTAAAAACAGAAAAATTTCCAGTATTCATAAATATTTCAAAAAAATATAGTAGAACGGCCTTTAGTAGTGTTACTCCAACAGAATAAGGGTCAACATGTCAAATTAACATAAACCTATAGATTTTCTGTCGAACGGCAATCCGAAAATTGAATGAACTATTCTACTATGCAACCATAAGTGAGCGTAAGAGGGGTGCAGGATGTGGTCGGGCACCTCCCGAAATGTTGTATAATATACAACAGTCTAGTACAATCACATATTATGAGACTCTACAATTATGTCTAAAAGTAAGATTTTCTTCAAACTATCTGAGAAAAATGTATGAGATTCAAAAAAAAAAATTCCTTGGGACTAATATACCACAATATTAAACAAAAAATTTAGGTAATATCAATTTAATTAATTTTACATTATAATTTATTAAATAGACCTACACATTTTACTAATATAAGGTCTACAAGTATTGAGCACCCCATGAAAGATAGGTTTGCGCAAGTTTATGATTTCCATCCATTCATTAACACGAACATATAGTAATCTCTACCCTAAGTAAGTCATTATGACTGTCTTTGTAATGTTTCACAGATGTGTAACTTTTCCGTTCTGGGAGATTATGAGAACTGTAACAGCGCGCTAGCCCATACATTTGTCGTAGACCGTTTTTTTCTTCATGTCAACGGATACCGGTTGGATTAGAACCGATACCACGATATAATAAAATTAATTATATTAAAATAAATACCGGTCCTGGCCCAATATTGTGATGGTTTTTGGGGAACAAGTCTAGTTTAGCGGCCACTCGACATTTTCGATTATTTTTTCGGAAACCTATGTATTTTAACGAGTCTTAAACGATGATGTAAAAATAAATTTGCGGAAACCATTAGTTTTGAAGTTATAGACTTACGAAGTTCACGATTTTCGGTTTTTTATTCATACGTGTGATACTATTTTTTTTACATTTTTACCGCTTTTAAATTTTTATTCTAGAACCGGCTCTGAGGTAGAGTCTGGAGACGAATCCGAAACAATTATTTTTTAGTTTTAAAATAAAATATAAAATATAAAAATTGGTTTTATTTTTTGACAGTGTAACCCGTATCCTTGTATGGTTTTCAATGTAAAAAAAAAAAAACAAAAAAATATCCATTGACTTGCTATACAACACAACCTCAAGTAGGTCATAGGGTGGCCACAAGTTTGTTGTATAGTATGGACAGTGATGTCTTGTTAGCGGCACTCGTCGCTCCGCTCCGCAAATCGAAAATATCCCTCAACTTGCTATGCAACACCACCTCAAGTAGGTCACAGGGTAAGTTATGTCGTATAGTATCTGCAGTGATTACACGTTTTGCTCCTCGGTGCAGTCGCTCTGCTCCGCAAATCGAAAATATCCCGTCACGCGCCTGAGTAAAAAACCGAAAATCGTGAACTTTGTAAGTTTATAACTTCAAAACTAATGGTTTCCGCAAATTTATTTTTTACACCATCGTTTAAGACTCGTTAAAATACATAGGTTTCCGAAAAATTCGAGTGGCCGCTAAACTAGACTTATACCGTTTTTGGTTTTTAATTTTCTCCGGGCTCACTCTCTGGTGAGATCAACTGGGAAGATCATCACGTGTCAACTCCGTCCATATTTTCGTAATTTTTTTTTGATATACATCAAGATCAAGTCATCATAAACATGGGCTAAAGCTGATCAAGTTCCAGGTGTGTGACCCGAGTATAGTTGTGCGTATGGGTAGGGTTGATCAGGCTGATCATCAGGCTTTAGTTCCACCAGAGCTTTTTTTTATACGTGGATGGGTACTGCCTGTACTGGGTTGGTACTTTATGATTTTATGAAGTTATGGCTAAAAGTAGATACAACCCTTTAGTTTCTAAATGTTTGTGTTTACTCGAGAGCGTACCGTGTTTAGATTTTATAATGAAACAATATAAAAATGTAAAGAAAGAAATAGTTCTACAATGTACATACATTAATTTTAATTGATTTTTTTGGAACTGTACAGCTCATTTTTGCTTTTATTGAAAGTAGTTGTGTTAGGCATGCTATACTTGAAAAAATTGCTAAACAAATATATTTAAAACTTATAACGCTAAAATCAATGTCCAACACAAGATGGGCTTTATTATATTTTTCTTTTTTTCGTTTCTTCAACGATAAATTCCGTGTGCTCTGACTGAGGCCTCAACTATGGATTGGCGACCTTGCCCATAGCGGGTTTGTTAAACGGCGCTCGACAAAACGAGACGTCGCACCTTGCTCTAAATACAGTTTTGACTGCTGATTTTTCAGATATCACTTATTAAGGGGAAAATACGTGAAAATAGTTTCAACACCGACTAGATAAAATTTAATTGGTATGTGGACAAGAAAATAGCCACTACGTTTATTTGATTTACAACAAGAGTGATTTTATTTTCCATAGACCTATTATGTGTAATAATAATTTTGTAGTTGTATACAAACACCAAAATAAGATAGTAGGTCCATGCTTAGATCATATACTATAATATTTATGGTTTTTTAATAGTATATGATCAAAGTTACAATAGTATATTATAACTAAAATAATAAAATAACGGAATACCATATACCAGCTACCATACCCAAGTATCATATTCCTACTATTGATAATATTTAACAAAATAAATACAAATTTTAAATTTTAAAAGTCTTTAAATCTTAAACCTGTTCTTCAAAATTTCAAAAATTAATTTTTTTACGTTTCTACTATTTTGTTTGCTATTATTTTATAATTTTAATCTTATAAGTGAAGACATTGTGTTTACAAACGATAAAAATATGGCTTTGAAAAACATTGATGGGAGTGTATTAGAAGGTGTAAGTACCAAGTTTGAATAAATCATTACAAATACATATTTATTAATAATTTTATAAATTTATTTTATGTATTATTACTTTATCAGGGAGGCCAAATTTTGCGTCTGTCTGTAGCCTTTTCATGTCTTTTTGAGCAACCTATTAAAATTACTAAAATAAGAGCTGGGCGATCTAATCCTGGATTGAAAGCTCAACATTTATCTGGTAATATATGATTATAATAAAATCTTGGTAATTAAAAGTAATTATACAGAACTGTAATGTTTTTACAATTTGATTTAAAAATAGCAATGATAATTTCATCTCTAAAGTATTGTGATAAATAACTGAAATATTATAATAATATAATTTAACTAACTAGAATTTTCATATACTGACTGTGTTCCGTGATTTCATCTGATAGATGAAATTACACATTGTTTAAAATTATTTAAGTGTGCAATAAAATATATCTACATTTTGTGAATAAAATAACAATATGTTGATCAAAACTTAACTTATATGAAATTAAAATTTACCATCATCTAGTAAAAAAATATTTGTATTATAGGAATTCATTTGGTTAAAGAGATGTGCCGTGCAGATACAATTGGAGATCAACTAAATTCTTGTGAATTGTCTTTCTACCCAAAAACTTTAAAAATGGGAATTTTCAATCTAAATGTTAATTCTCAAACTGCTGCGTATGGTTTAATTAAGTAGAAAATAAAATTCAAAAAGTTGCTATTTAATTTTTTATTTTATAGGAGTATTCCCTTAATGATTCAGTCTGTATTGCCTGTAGCAATATTTAGTAATCAGAATTCTTCTATAACTATGAAAGGAGGAACAGATGTCAGCTTTGCTCCTTCAATGGATTATGTAACAAATGTACTAGAAATATTAAATAAATGTTTAGATAATTTTTTAATATAGTATTTATAACATATTTTTAATACTATTAATTACAAATTACAGATTTTATTTCCTATTTACAAGTTATTTGGTATAGACTGTGAAGCACATATTATTAAACGGTAAGCACTCATAATTTTATTAACAATAACATAGTACATAATTTTATGCAATATGTGATTTTATATTTATTTATTAAACATATTTATTTATTTATTTTTTTTGTTTAACTGTACTTATTAAATTTATATTTATAATTACTTATATTTATAGTGGCTTTTACCCTAAAGGTCGCGGTGAAGTACTGTTAACAGTTAACCCAATTGCTGGTTATTTAAAGCCTATTGAAATTAATAAATTTGGAGATCAACCAGCTATCAAAGGAATCATATTTTTATCCGGACCTAAGCACCAAACTAATAAAATAAATCAAGTATAGTTTAATATACACAATATACATATTAATAATGATATTATTTATATCAAGAATATTATCTTTTATTTTATATTTTTATATTTATGAATTATTAACTGTAGTTTTATTTGTAATTTATCTTACGATGTATGAATACAAAATTAATCAGTATAAATACAAAATGTATAGTTAAAAGAACCTTTTTTTTTATTTTTATACATTTTAATTATTAAGGAATTCAATGTTCTTATTTTTTTTACAATATTTAAAAAAAAAAAATCTTATTGTTTTTGTTTAGATAGTTAAAGATGTAGCCATAGCTGTAAAAAATAAGTTAAATTTATATGGTTATCATAAAGTTATAATTAACACTGAAATTGGAGATTCGGAAGGTTCTGGTGGAAGTTTGGTGTAAATAATGTTAATATGATAATTTTATTAGAAACTAATATTACTTAATTCATTATTTTTTTAGTTTGGTAGCTGATACAGGAAAGTGTTTAATTGGTTCATCTTCTCTTTATGATATGAGAAAATCAACTGTTGACAGTATAACCGATGAAGCTTGTGACAAGCTTTTATTAGAATTGGAAGTTAAGTCATGTGTTGATGCTAATACTATGGACAATGTAATGTCATTTAATATTTGTTTAAACCATTTATATTTTAAATATTTTACATGCAAGTAATAGAAAAAATAATTAACTTTATTTTAGCTCATTATTTTTATGGCACTAGCAAATGGTAAATCCATAGTAAAATGTCGAGAGATCACTCTGCATACTAAAACTGCCATTCATGTTGTTGAACAATTCACCAATGTAAGATAAACTATTTATTTATGTTTTTATTTTGAATTTTACTAAATTAATTAATGTTTTGAAATTTAGACTAAATTTAGTATTAATCAGACAGAAGATGGTTTAAATGAAATTGTTTGTGATGGCATTGGGTTGAAAATTATTTAAAGTAAAATGTTTGTTTTTAATTTGTATTAGTTTTAAATATAATATAAAATGTTTAAAACTGCTAATGTAAGACACTAGTCAAATTATTTATACTATTTTATTAATTGGTATTAATAAAATTAATATTTTATTTATTATTATTTTGTTATGATATAGACCTATAGTTAGTACAACATGTAAAACGTGTAATTAATATTATTAAATTTAAATTTTTTTATAAGTATATACTGAATTTTGTAATTTTTATGAAAATTAAAATAAAAAAATGTACAATTGTGTATTATTTGAGTTCTTTCAAATAAATAGATTATTTATAGAAACAAAAACAAGATTATTAATACATAATATCATTACTATTACCCATTTTGAAAATTAATATTTCGATATAACAAAGTTCACAGTATTATAAAAGGTTGCTTAAAAGTATTTACTATAATATTAAACATAAAAAACTTAATTGGCTTTATTAAATTATGTTTTGAATAATGTATGATGTAAGAGTAATAGTGTATCCAAGGAAGTTGGTATTTCACATGAGTGGTGTCTACAAGTTTTTTATTAACTAAAGCTTCTATAACTATGATGATACCCTTTTCTTCATGTATTTAAATCTGTATCATATTTCATTAAATTATTCAGCCGCTTACTGCTTAACCACCGGGTGGATACTATATTTCATGTAGATTTATAATATCAATAAAATTGTTTTCTTCATAGGATCGATATTGTCCTTTTGGTTAATAATGGATATCTGTTATTTTATCTAGATAAAAAATGAAAAAAAAAAAATCTATAATGCAGATTGTAACTAATCAGTTTTTTTTCCTAAATTAAAAGTTTACAATAGGCAACAAATAAGCAACTGTCCATATCAAATATTGAAGGGGTAGTGAGTACCTCCTACTACATTAAATGAACCTGCCATCATATTATATGATTATGTTAACAATCAGTAACAAATTTAAGATGTATTACTAACCAATTTCCAATATAAATATAAAAAAAAAAAAAGGATAATATTTTAGTGAGTTATTTTCTTATTCACAGTAATAATACTTGTATAAATTTAACTTTGGTTATAGTATTTGTTCGCTACACAGGGTCGTGAATCTCACACGTGACAAGTACTTGGAGCAGAACGGTCGTCAACGCTCGATAGCCACGACACCCGACCAAAACACAGGTGGAAGCAAATTTATATTCTATGGGTGGAAGAACGACAGACAGACCATGGCGATACGCAGTCTGACAATCACGATGACGGAGTCAGGGCGGCGGACCGGTTCTCTAAAGTTCTACACCCGACGCGCCATCGTGGAGACCGGTTGCCGAATTATCAAAAGGCGCGAAAAGCTGGTGCCGTGCACGAACAGTATTCATGATGTTTTTAAAAATCTTTGTAATTTAAACTAAAAGTAATTTCCTTACTCCAATTCACTCACTCACTTAATTACGTACTCAGTTCTTACAAATTGGGAGAATAGATATAGAAATTCATACAAAATGCATACTAAATGTTAAGAAAAAAAAAGAAAAATTCTTAAGGAGGGGGAGATTGTTGGAAACATGTACGTGCTAAAGAAGCCACACTGATACTCATTCAATATTTCTTCAGAGTATATTTCTAGTCTTTTTTGTAGCATAATTTACAACATTTTGTTTGGGACTCTTAGCAGCATAATTCCTCTGTAGTTTACATATCTGTTTTATTTCCTTTTTTGAAAACAGGATGTATGACTCCATTACTCCAGTCTTTTGGCATCTGTTCTCCAATGTACAGCATATTAGTTAAAATTTAGTATCTATATATTTCCTACTACTGTTTGTTAATACTAATTAATACTAATTACTACTGTTATATCATTCTCACCAGTTATTGGCACCAATGCATTATTGTTAACAGTTTACAGTTTTCTATGAAATAATTTTTTAACTGCTATTTTAATTTTTCTTGTTCTGCAAGTTTTTAAATTATTCCATAGTTATAATTGTAAAAAAGAACCGGATGGGCCTCGCTCTGCTGTACAGTTAGGGGTGGAGTGCACCTCGCTTATAGGATAGGTCATTATTATAATGGATTTGTTAAATTTGAATGCAATGATAGATATCATTGTATACGAATAACGATTCTGAACGGAGTTCATATGTTTGTCTAGGATATAATACATTGTTATTTATAAACATTGTAAAAAGTATATTTTATTTTGAAACGATAAATATATTTTTCAATTAGGATGGGTTGGCAGTTGCATACAGCGATATAGTTTGTCAGTCTAGAACATTCTACATTATATTATATTTTACATGTAATTTTATGTAAATATTCGATGTTCAAACGCTTATAAAAAAAAATTGTGCCTATGGATTTTAATAATTTTTGAATGACATTAAGAACTACTTCTGTGGAATCTTCTATTAAATTTTCAAGTATTTTGTAGTAGCCAAATTTTTTTTATCACCGATTATAAAAAAAAAATGTAAAAAAATCGAATATTTTAAATGCCTATAAGTGGCTTAAAAATCAATATAATATTTTGAAAAAAATATGACATAAAGGAAATACCAATCTTAACAACTGGTAGAAATTTCAAAAATCTGCGACTTATACTTTTTGAATTATAAAAAATATTTAAAATCGTTTGAGAATAAATCACTATTTTATGCAATTTCGTAAATATTTAAATTTCAAACAGTCATAAAATTTTTTCCTCTAATTCCGGTAGAAATTTTTTTAAAGATTTTTGAAGAGTAGCTTATAGATAACCTCGTGTTAAAATTTTGAACCTTAAGTATGAACAGAAAAAATTTTATGAATTTTTATATACAAAATAACTTGCAAATTATCGTGATTTTTACATATTTCGTACAAATTGGAACTTTGAGCACTTATAAAAAAAAATTGTGACTTACGATTTTAGATTTTTTTTTATCAGTTAAGGAACAACTTATAAGAAACCTTGTATTAAATTTTCAAGATTTTCTAGGCAGCCAAAAAAATTTTATCGTTATTTTAAAAAAAAATACTTAAAAAAATTGAAAATTTCAATTGTCTATAAATAGCTTAATAAAAGTCAAAATACTTTGAAAATTTAATGGTGTATAGAGAACGCTAATCTAAACATTTGGTGAAAATTTCAAGTATTTACATCGATTAGTTTTTGAGTTATAGCAAAATAAAAAATTTGATTATGTCGAAAACTGGTTTTGCGTAAAAACTCCCGTTTTTCCCAAATTTTTTTATGGTTTTTCCCGTCGCATTTAAAAAATATTGGAAATTTTTAACTTTTGACCCCCCAAAGTACCAAATAGATTCACTTTCCTTTCAGAAAAGTTGCTATATAAGGCAATCGAAGCATTTTTACTGCCCCAAAACGTGTCGACAGACACAAAAAAAAAAAAAAAAAAAAAAAACACACATCATTGTAAAATCAATACATTCTTCACTCCGTTCAGAATCTAAAAATTATAATCAAACAAGATAAAATCAATTAGATGTTTAAACATTTTTGTTGAGTAATGTAAAAAATTATCTTTTTTTTTTATTTAAAATAAAATATTTACAATCTGTATCATATGTATAATAAGGAAATGTAATTAATTTACAGCGCATGAATGGTATGACGAGAGAGACTATCCGGTGACAGAACCCTCAGGTGTGTTTTACATTTTAATTAATCTTTTTTTTTTAGGATTCGGGATTTGATTTATCTCTACATCAGCGTTTTTTTAGTCAACGGGAGGATTTCTTGGGATGTTTTTACTACCTTGAATGGCAATAAGTGTGATGAAATGATTTGCTAGTTTGGTGTGGAATTTTGTGTAATGTCTGTAAGCAATTTATTTTATGGTTTTAATATTGAGATCATTGTGGAGTAAGTGATTTGAGACATACCAGGGGGCAGAGGTTATTAATCGGAGGGTGATGGAGCTTGATGGATTGTTGAGCTTGGATTGTTTGGACCTAAGACGATTTGACACAGTCTCATATTTGAATTCCGGAAGCTCATATGGGTCTAAGCATTGATTTGCAAATTATAATTTTGTTGTGAAAAGAAAGATTCGATTTGAGGATAGGGCGAAGAAGATGAAGTTTGCTGTTGAGTGTTTTCATTGTCGATTTAAAATGAGGTCCCCAGGTGAGACCAGGCTTATCTAATGTTATGCCTAAATATTTTATTTGGGTTACTTCTGGGATTACAGTTCCATCAAAATTTAGAACAGCAGGGGATTTTTTGGTGAATGGTACTAAGAAAGATTTCTCAGCATTTATTTTAATTTTCCAATTAGAAGCCCAATTTTCAATTTTATCAAGATGCGCTCGAATATTTGACATAGATATTATAATATCTATGATATTTGAGGAAACTATTGCGATGTTACTGTGTAAAATTATTTTTAAAATACATATATATTTTGGATGTTTATATATTTAGTTTTTTTTTCTTTGGAAATACAAGTGCTCTGCCCAAATTATTATTAATACCCAATATGGTACCAATAAAAGGTGCCGAATGTACTATGCATTTCCGACGTACCTACTGAATACTTAAAACACGTTGATGTAATATATCATTTATAAAACATAAATAACTCAAAACCACTACTGCCAAAGTGTTCAGTAAATAAAATAACAGGTTGATCAGTATCTATACATGTTTAACACTTAACGTTTTTTTTATAGAAACAAGGAGATGACAAATATGTGATTGAATAAGCGAAGATTGTATCAATGATAAGATTGTATTTTTATTAATTTATTATGTATGTACGTACTGCAGTGTATCAGATTTTGCATTTAAAATTCAATACAATGCTGATATACACCCGAAACGGTTTTGTCAAACATATAATATTAGAATCGTCTAAACACCAATTGCATAGTAATTGAAAACGCACTGCGATATTTTATAAAACGACAGTGTTTGATAGAGATTTTTTTTTTTCAATAACCATCGATATATCTATAACTCAAATTTGTAAAACATATGTTAAAAAGGAGTTATTGTTAAATGAAGACGAAACGCCAACCAAAATTATTTTGTATGAGAAGCAATTTGAATTAGTTTGATCTAAAGTGTTTTTCTTCCGATCGTAAGAGAGAGGAATGTAATCGGAAGTTTTCGGACTTGCTTTTGTCGCCTAAGATAATATTCATAAAAACTTATATTTACGAGTCTTTTAAAAGTATTCTGTCTTTATCTGTTATATGGCATCTACATTTATACTTAAATGTAGAAAAAAAATGCACCAATAGCAGAGATCACGGCGGGTGGTCAAGAGGGTGTCTAGATATGTATGCACCCTTAAGTTATTTTATTATAGCTGAAGACATAATAACATATTATTTGATAACATATAAATATTTTACTCAATCTGATGTATTGTTGAACATTTAACAGTGTAGAAATTCGTTTAAAATATGTTTATCCGAAAACTTAAAATGAAAAATTTTAACTTTTACAAAGTAATTTACAAATTTACAGTTAAATATTTAAATCGATTTAATTATCGTAAAACACTTCCAATAATGTAAACATAATTTCATTACATTTTACTTAGTGTGTCTTGAAGGTAATACAGAAATGTGAATTAACACTATTGGTTTTAAAAGTATCATACATACAAAATACAAAATGTTATTGTAAAATCAAGTTGTCAATTGGATTTTGTTAAAAATTCGGTCAAGTTTACAGTGGACAAAACGAACGTCAACCTGTATAAGTACTTAATATCTAATAGTTTTTTGGTTTTTTTTTTTTTTTTATCATATAGCAGCATTGCCTCAACGAACATATTTTATATTTTAAGGTGAATATTGTGATAAAAGACAAAAGTAATGAAATCGTGTTTCTGTTTTGAAAAATGATTTTTGTTTTGCAGTATCATTAAGTTCAATTAAATTTCACGGTTAAAACTATCTGTATGTAACTGTAATATAATATGTAATGTTTGGCTTTGACTATTCTTTTTAAAATGTGTACATGGATTATTTTGAGTTTCTTAATCAATTATCATTGTATTTTATTATTTATCACTGAATAATAATAATCTAGTAGTATAGATTTATTACTATACCAGAATTATAATTAAAAATGTCGGGTGAAGCACGATCTAAAGATGAAAGAACTCTGACTATGGATTCAAATAGACTACTTGAAAAATTAAAGAATTATTTTCATCATCCGACCTTCAAAAGCGATTTACAAAAAAATGCTATTTCAACTATATTAAAACGTAAGTGTATTAAAATGTCTTAATTTGTTATCGTTTTGACCATGTTTATTTTAAAGGAAAATATGATGTGTTTGTATCAATGCCAACTGGATCTGGAAAGTCGTTATGTTATCAACTACCTGCTGTACTTCACAAATCTAAAGTTACAATAGTTTTTTCACCTCTTTTAGCTTTAATAAAGGTATACCTTGTTTTTATAGAAAAGAAATACAAAATAACATAATCTACTATCTTTAATTTCTATAGGATCAAGTTGATCATTTACGACAATTAAATATTTGTGCTGAAACAATTAATTCAAAAATGACTGAATCTGAGCGAAAACGTGTTATTAATGACTTATATTCTGTAAAAGTATCAACTTCTTTACTTTATGTAACTCCGGAACAAGCAGCTACAGATTTCTTTAAGGTCAGCTATATATTTATATTTAATAATAGCAAATATGAAAGTATTTAAATGGTCATTAACATAAATATTGATTGCTATAAAATATTTCTTCTATCACTGATAATCATGCAGACAAAAAAATATTAATTTTTTTGTATAATGGTATTTTTCTATGATATAATTGTATTTTCAGGGTTTATTGTGTTATTTAGTACGAAAAAATAAACTGGCATATGTAGTGGTTGATGAAGCACATTGTGTAAGCCAATGGGGTCATGATTTTAGACCTGACTATTTGAAACTGGGTGCACTTAGGCAACTTTATTTACAAATTCCTTGGATTGCACTTACAGCTACGGCTAGTGCGGATGTAAATAATATAAATAATTACTAAAATATATATTGTAATCATTTGAAATAACGTATATTATAATATTATGTTTAGGTTGTTACTGACATAATTAATGTATTATGCCTTAAAACTCCAGTTTCAAAATTTTCAACTCCATGCTTCAGGTCAAATCTATTCTATGATGTAGTATATGATGATACCATTGGAAATTCTTATCAACATTTAAAAGAATTTATTGATCAATGTCTTTCTGATGATGCTAATTGTTTAAATAGTACCTCGAATATAAATCCGGTAAATTATTTAAAAATATATAATTTTTAAATCAAACATAACTTATGATTTATATTTATTTTAAGTTGAATCAACCTTGCGGAATCATATATTGTAGAACCAGAGAATTAACTGAAGAAATTGCTACAGTTCTCAGCCGAAGAGGTGTTTCAATTGCCCCTTATCATGCTGGTAAGTACATTACATCACTAGAATTAATTTAACATATTTTATTATAAACAAGCAGTTCATAAACTGCTTTGTGGAGCTCTAGAGCTCTGCAAGAAGTAATCTTGAGATTTTGTTAACACATTTAGTAGTTTATTGAATATTTATTAATATAATTCTTATTGGTGACATTAAATTTATGTTAATTATTGAAATTATTAATATATTTTCATTTAAAATAGGATTAAAAGAAAAAGAACGTCTTGCTATTCAAGAAGCATTTATGAGTGGAAATGTTCAAGTAATAACAGCAACTGTAAGTTTTGGAATGGGAATTGATAAAGCAACTGTAAGGTTTGTTGTGCATTGGGGCATACCATCTAGTATTCCAGCTTATTATCAAGAATCTGGTCGCGCTGGAAGAGATGGTAAACCTGCTCGATGTCGAATTTACCATTCAAAACATTCAAAAAATTCTTTAGATTTTATTTTAAAATCTGCTATAACTCAAGCTAAAACCCAAGATAAACAAAAAAAAGCTAAGGGAAGTTATAATATGTTTCTAAAGATGATTCAGTTTTGTGAAAGTGTATGGTATGTTTTTATTTTAAATACATTTTAGGGTTAAATGATTTAAGAATTATTATTATGTGATTTTGTGTATGTTTAAATAGTTGCAGACATGCATTTTTCGCTGATTATTTTGGAGATACAAAACCTCAATGTGTCGACAAATGTGATGTATGCTGTAATAAAGAAGCAGTAAAATTAGATTTAGATTCATTTATGTTTGGATTACAAAACATGAACCATACAATTATATCAAATGAACAACTAGTATCTAGTGACTTTTATGGAGGAGGACGCAATGCTGTTAAAGAGTAATTATTTAATATCCTATATCATAGGTTTTTTATAGTGCTTGGTACAATTTTACAACATTGTCTAGGGCAACTGAAGATTATATACGCGAGGGAGAACGGGAAGAGCATAAAAAAAATTTAGAACTAGAATTGGAAATAAAACGTCAATTTGAAATTAGACGAGCTAGTATACAAAATCTTATTAAAGAAAATGAAGAATTTGTAAAAATTTCAAAAGTCAGAGCTGCTGCATCTACTACTAAAAAAGTCAATGGCTTACTGTTATCTGTAAGTATTTTACTTTCTATTAATATGCATAGAGAACTAATAGTTATATACAATTATTTTTGAAGTTGATTCCATTTTGTATGGAATTTACTTTTAAATTTGATTTAAATCTTATTTGTTGATAAATTCTAAACAATTCAAGGAAAGTTAATTTAGTAACTTAAATAATTAATTATTGAAAAAATTATTAAAAAATCATGAACATTTTTTTTTTAATTGATCCTTAATTTTTATTTAACCCTGAATAGGTGCACCATATTTTATAACACTGACAGGCGCGTGGCATACTGTATTATAGCAACCAATATTTATTTATTTTAATTTTATAAATATAATTAAATATTTAAAAAAGGCTTTATAATAATAATCACCATGCTTATGATTAATAAAATATCAATTGTTTATGTATAAAATATCTATAAGTGTGAAACATATCAAATTAATTACCATCAGACCCACTTTAGATAAAATCATCGGCTTGTTCTTTCGACCAAGTAGAAATTAAATTTTCCATATTATTTTACCATACATCTTGTTCTTACAAAATACTACTCATATAATTAATATTTATGGAACACAACCATACACTGCAGTAAACAATTGATAAAATATTCATGTAACATAAATAGGTGCTTAGCGTACAATGGTGCACCGCCATAAATAACTTATCAAATAACTGGGAAAAATAAGTTCTAAAAATATTGCAATTCATTAAAAAAACACACTATCACCTAATATGAAGGTAGAAGTAGTGAAATAAAAATATTTACATCCATATTACTATCAACAATTTACAACAAATGGCGCACAATAAAGCACCATGTGCCTATCGCAAGGTTAACAATATAATTTAAAGTAAAATAAATTTTTAAATTGAACCTTATTTAACTTTGACAGTAATATTTTTATGATAAAAGTAATTCTACTATTTCTATTTTAATACTTAAAATATTTATAGAAATATGTAGGAAATTAATTTGTATAATGTGATATAATAATTATTTGTAGTTGCTAGTTAGGATGGTTAAGTGAAATATTAATGTAATGTTATCAAATATGGTGAATGGTTTAAAGTTATCATTGACCTCTTATGAAAACAGAATGCAAATATTATATCATTGAATTTAAATTTATCCTATTGTACATCATCACAATAATCTGTAGCTTAACCAATTCTAACTATTTTGAATAAATTACAATTTTTTATTTATTCAATTTAATATATAATTATAGTCATCAACTTTATCGATTTAAAATTAACATTTTTATTTATTTTAGGTGAGAGAAGAATTATTGAGGTTCATTGAAGAACACTTAAATAAAAATATTGAAGAATGTTCTTTGTGTGATTCTTTAACGGAAATAACTAAAAAAGACCTTCACAATATTGCAGTTGACTTAGAATATGAAGCATTTACTAGTTCAAAAGTTGTTTCTGTTTATCGAAAGAAAATTGCTAAAACAGTTAAGTGTAACATAGATATTAGAAAAAATAATACTGATTTCTCCAGATTTTATGGAAATTTTCATTAAAATGTTAATCATGATACAACTAAATTACATAATTTTTAATATATAATTGTATGGTGTACATTTGAAGTGTAACCAGACTTATAAAAAGTGAAAATAATTTGATTTGATACATAACATGCAGATGAAATAAATTAGAACTATATAATATATACTCTATAGTAGCAGTCGGCAATTGACGGAACATGAAAAGCAGATAATTGGATCATAAGCATATCTTACTTAAATGCATAAGTTACATTATTATATTGATTCATGAAAAAATGGAATATTTTATTTAATTTTGTATTATTATTTTATTTGACTCAGGTTACAGGTATCTCTTAACAAAATAATTTGTTCTTTGAATTTCATTTATTTATTATTTTAATCTTCTGGACTCCAATAGAAATTACTGACCGACCCCTGTTCTATAGTCTATTTTATTAAATTAATTCTTAAATTAAATATAATGAATCTAATTAACATTTTATTTTTTTAAGTATTTTTAATTTAGTTTAATATGTTTTTATAAAGTGTTAACATAATTTTGATATTTAATTTAAAAATTAACATTTGTTAATAAAGTAATAGACAATAAAATATAAATTAGTCAGTGGTTAATATTTGTAAATTATTATATAAATAAATAGTATATATAAATGAAGTATTATTATATTTGTAATGTACTATCGGTTTCAAATTAAAAATTCATGATCAAGTATATACAAAGTCAATAAAACACGACTTTATTATTATTATTGACTTTATTTATTGTTTGTTTCAGGTTTCACTTATCAAAGAAGAAACTGGAGCTTCAAATATTTTTGACAAAATAAAAAATTATACACGACCAGAGAATATAAATGAAGAACCTAAAGCAAATTCAACTAATAAGACAGAACTCCCACCTATAGTTACTGCTTCAGATCTTATTCAAGCTCAAATTAATAATAAAGCACCAGAGCCCAAAATCAAAAGAGGAATAAAACGAGATCATTTAACCCAACAATCGATGAAATCATTTGTAGTTTCAACTTCTAATTTACCTGTATTAGAAAATGAAGAATGTGTTATTAAAAAACCAAAAATAGTGAATACTGATAGTGACATGGAAATATCTTCTGATGATGATGTTCAAATTATAGAAGATGATATAGATGTTTCTAAAAATAATGGTTTACCTCAAATAGAAGAATTGCATCCACCAGAGAAAAAACATGATGTGTCTAATATTGAAAGCAAATTTAAAGAATCCTCATCGTATCAGACTACTTCTGCTAATACTCAATTTCCTAAAATAGTTATGGCTTCTAATCTATTAAAAAATAATCATGAATCCTACAGTTCAATACATGATTCATCTAAGGACTTGATAAATCTCAAAAGTGAACATAAAGGAATAAATAATATGCTACCTTCTCATCAGAATAGAACAAATCTTCATACATCTAATAAAACTTGTGTTAGTAAAATAAATAATGTTCAAGTTCAAGAAAATGGCTTATTACATAATCAGTCAAAAAATAATAAATCTCAAATTTCTATAAAAAATGTTAATGATATTTTTAATGAATTATCTGATATTCTTAAAAGTCCATCTGAAAATGGAAAAAAAGTAACTAAATTAGATGAACTTGCTTTAAATATAAAAGACTTCCAACGGCCATCGCTTGATCATAGATTATCAACTCAGCATAATATTGAAGTATCTTCTTCAAAAAGTAATATGAACAGTCTATTTGGTGATGATAGTGATGATGAGAGTAAAATATTATTAGTTGACGCTAAAAAGAAATCCTTGGGTGTCCGTCTTGGAATGTCATCAAATATAAATAATACTTCCAAGATAAACAAAAAAGCTCATGAATCTACAAAAACAAATAGAAATAAGACTGAGGACCCATACAAACAGAAAAAGTTTGAATTATCAGATTTAGTTGTAGATCAATTAAATCCTTATTACAAAAATTTTTTTTTTAAAACTAAGGAATTATTTAAATTCATGGCAAGAAAAATTGTCCATAAATTATTGGAGTCCACTAGTCATCCAGGTAAATTACCAACCAGTTATAAATATTTTTTTTTATACATGCATAAATATTTGTAAACAAAAGCTTAGTAATAATTTTAAATTAAGTATAAAATCACAGGCCATCAGTTTTGTCAAAACAAAAAAAAAAAAAACTATAATCATAATTGTAGAGAATAGTAATATGTTTGCAGTACAATTTGTAATGAAATTGAATGAAATATCCATTTGTTTTTCTTTAAGTTTTTATATTTTCAACAATTTATTTTGGATAGATACTACTGTATTGATTTCAGTTAAATAAGTTAGAACTTGTACTTAATGGCTCTTCCATCTTTTTTAAAATTTGCATGGTTATAATTATTAGCCTTGTTAATATGTTAATTTTATATTGATTTTGTTTAATTTATCTTCAAAATAGGTTGTTTACATTTCTACTAAGTGAATATTTTAAATATCTATAAACAATAATAAGCCAAGCTTATAATTTTTCCCTAATTTTGAATTATAATATATGCAATAAATTTATTATGTCTAAATTAACCATTAGGTGTATTATGCCAATAATAAAGATATTTAACTGATTATTTTCTCAATACATTTTTGCAAAAATTTTATTTTGTTATAGAATTAAAAATAAGTTCTTAGCAAAATTTTTCATTTTATAAAATGTTGGATGTTAAATATATTGAATTTAAACACATAATTATGTCTTTAGCTATATTAAGTTCTATGAATATTATGTTCAGTACCACCTTACCAACAGTTGGCTTAATATAACTCATGGGTCACAAATAATGTTTAGCATACCATTAGCTCACTATTAATTCATTAATATTAATTAATACAAGTATATGTTTAAGAACATAATAATTTTGTTTTTCAGACGAACAAAATATCAAATTGATAATCAGAAAATTATTTCCAAAGGAACATAAAATAAAAATTGAATCTGAAGATCAAATATTGAAGTTATTGAAATCTATTCCTTAATGTTTCATATTTTCATTTTTAATTTAATTTTATAATTTGTTAAATTTATTTTGTTGAATAATATATTTGTTCCTTATAATTTTACTTTAATGTTATCATACTCATATGATACATTTAAGTTTATTTTTTTATATTTTTAATTTTTTTTATGAAAAAAAGACTTATTTTAGTTTTATTATTATTATTATTATTTTTTTTTGTAATGAAAATGTCAAAAATAGACTACTGTTTAAAAATGACTAGTATTTTTAAAAGTTAATGTCATTTATTTATATAATATTGAAGTTATGCAAATTTTGATCAATGTCAATGCTATTTATACATATATGAATACATCAAAACTTATCTATATACTATATAGATGACCAGGTACCTAATTTATTGATATTTATTTGTTTGTGAATGGTAGATAGCAAAGTATCAATAAATAATTTTCTTCAGTTATCATATTTTACATATCTGCGATAAAAAAATAAAAATATGCTTATATCATTTTTAACTTGGATTAACAATTGAATATCTAGCTTTAATTAATATCCTCAAGAAAATGTCTTAAAAATACATCTATGACATAGGACACAAAGTTTGGGTTAAAATATATAAAGAATTCTCCCTTTGAAAAACATTTTATTTATCTAAAAAAAAAATAAATATAGAAAACATAAAGGTACAATTTCTTAAATTATTTATGTTTTGAAAAAAAAATTAGTTATTGCGCCAATAGAATTAATTTATTGTACATGTTTATATATATTGTATGGCAAAATAAAAGAGCAACAGAAACACAAAAAAATAAAATATATACATGTTATATATATATATATATATATATAACATGTATAACATTTCGAGATGTTCAATAGTGATAAAACCACAGATATATATACTAAACTAGTATATATATATCTGTGGATAAAACTCAAAAATTAACAAGCACATAGGTAAATACAAATACATAGATAGAGCAGAGGTTCCCCAATAATTCGATAATCTCTTTCTCGATGTGCGGTCAATGTTGGGGTCATGTTACAGCTTCAAATCCATGTTCTTCATCCATTCCACAGCTTCTTCCTTCTGTAAGTGGATATCTTCCATGGTGCCTTAAAATACACGAGTTGGACACTCATTGGCGATGTGTTTAATCGTTTAGGATTCATAGCCATAGTCATATGTTTCAGTGTCACGCAATCCCATTTGTACATCATGTGCCCACTCCTATCATGGCCATTCCTGATACGGTTTAGTGTTACCTAAGTTTTTCTTTTGAGCTCAAATCTCGGTTGTTTGATAGTTGAGTTAATCACCAATTTTTGGTCATCTGGATTTTCTAATATCCAGTCGTTTTCCCCATTCAAAACTTATATTGAATTGTTCTTTCGTGAGATTCCTTGCGGTTTTCCACGGTTGTTTTCGGGATTTGAGTCGTTGAACGTTTTCTAATATTCCAGGTTCACATGTATGGGGAGGGAAGAATTATTGGTGTAATTTTTCCATTCTTGTAAGAGTGCATGTTCTCTTAATAACTTATATATAATATATAACTTTGGAGGAGCAATGTTACTAAGCACTGGTAGCCATTTTAGTGGATTGGATTTTGTCAGCCCGCCATTTGCACGCATTGCTGCATTAAGGTGTTTGTCTACGTTCTTTGTGTGAATGCTGTTAAGCCAGACGGAGCATAATACTCATCTGCAGAGTATACTAATGTTAGCATACTTATTTGTAACTCATTTGCATCGGCTCCCAATTAATTCAGCAATACTATTATACAAATAGTTGAGGAATATAATTGTAAATTATAGTTATGTTCAACTATTTCTTCAATATTTGATTAAATAATGATTGATGATCCTGGGAATGTATATCAAAGGTAATATGTCGACTTACTTACGTTACATAATTAATTACTAAACTTACACTTATCTGCTGAGGCGGATTTATTTTTTTTACGGCTATAGGCACCAACAATTTGCCGCCCCTATAATAGGTGAACAAGTTACAATACCTCTCCAAAATACCTACTCTAAATATTAAATAGGTATATACACAGAAGTATTGGACATCTATTTGGATTTAATTAATTTTCCAATTTTTGATACGTTTGATGTTTTTTTAATATAATACTACATAGTTTGCCGCCCTAGATAGCTGCCTACAGTGTTTAATGGGAAATCCGCCTCTGCTTATCTGGCTTAATTCACTGACGACGTTTAAACAAATACAAATTGTCGGTAAGTGTAGAACTGCAATATGAAACTGAGTGCCATTTAAACGGTTGCCGGTAATGTGTGAAAACAAAATAATTTTGAAACCGTTTAAACCGTTTAAACCGACACTGGTACGAGTGAAATGTGCCTAAGTAAGGTGCACCAACACAGAGAAGTACTGATGAATCTGACATGATTTATACTGATGCTCTCGAAGTCGACTGCATGATGAAAACGTTGAGTGAACAGAAAAAAACATGCAATGAACGTATTCAACAAGGACATGTGATTGATGAAAATGGGATTAAAATGTAGAAACGCAATTCGAATTGAAAATTGAAGGCAAAAATGCACTGTAAGTAGTGCCGATATACCTTTAGGACGACATTCCCGCGGATACACAAGAGCGCCGACGACGTATGGTGTTGCCAACAACACGCGCTGGTCTTTATGCACGCAGTGGATCGTCGACACTGTCACCTTCGAAGACGCAGTAACATAACCTGAAACATCGCGTATTCGATCCTCATATTTTACATTACGTCGGGGAGTCCAAAGCAATTTGGATTCAACGTTTCCAACGTCTCTCCGTCATCATGGTGAGTTTGTATGTCATTTATTTTTTCAAAGTCTCCGACCGCAACGTCGTACACGACGAACGGTCGGCCAAACGCCCTAGATGTCGAGTTTTGCGTAGAAACCACATCTGGCTATAGGGAAATTAAAACTTAGACGTTTACATTATGTGTCACGTGTGTTTGTTGTTTGCAGTCGTCGAAGAAGACGTTCAAGATCAAGCAGAAGCTTGCCAAAAAGATGAAACAGAATCGTCCCATTCCCCAGTGGATCAGGATGAGGACTGGCAACACCATAAGGTATAATTTAAATGTTTTATATTGTAATTCTATTTGGAACTGCAACTGAAGCCTTATGCTTTTTGGTAGTGGTTTGATATCCACTAATCGAAAGGCTTAGCTCGATTGCTTTCATATCATTAATTTGATATTTTTTTCATACTAATTGTTTTATTGTTGAAAATCAACTGTTTATTTGGTCTGATCGACCGGTAACAAACCGATACTGATAACAATGGTGAACATTAAACATTGGTATGAGGCTACTCATGTTTTTCTGTAGTTTTTGATATTAGTTCATACAAGACAATTTTAGTATAATTATCTGTTCTATTTGATATCAATAATACTAACATATAATATAATGTATAATATCTTGAAATTCTTCAGAGTGGCTGTAGTTAATGATTTTGAGTGTATCGTCATATTAATTTTCTTAATTTCTCTTATGACTTTTAACAATTAAAGTTATTCTAACTATTAACAATGTTTAGTAAATATCAGTTTAAAGTAATTTTTTGTTTTGTCCATGAGATAATATATGGCTTAATACAGTTATTTAGTATATATTATACAGTATTCAGTTCTGTAATATTCTCTCTACGTGGTAGTTTTTATGGAAAATGCAATGATCATTATCGTGCTATATTTTTTCTTGCTTAAGAGAGTATAAAATTGGATTTTTTTCTTTTTTTTTTATGATTTATAATTGTATAGAGTTAATAGTAAGGTAATTTTATGTTTAAATGACTTATAAGTTGAATAATTAATTAATTTACCTTTCAGATATAATGCCAAGAGGCGTCATTGGAGAAGAACCAAGCTCAAGTTGTAAGCTCTGATATTATTCCTCCATTTCCGTATGTACTGTGACTTCAGATGGACAATTATGTACAATTTTTGATTATTCAATAAAACTCCAGAAAATAAAAATTTTGTTTTTATTTTTCATATCATTAATGCAGTTTTAATTTAATTTTTAATGGTATTTCCATCTTAAATTGGTATATTTTAAATATTATTAAATTTGCTGCTGTATAACAGTAATTGACCATAGATTAGTATTAACACTTATAGTTAAATTCATTCAACCTGAAGTATTCTTGATTTAAATATTAAACTTTGTAAATATTTACAGTCAAATTATCTAAATATGTATTACTTGAAGTGAAAGTGTTAATTTAATTATTTTGAAAAATATTCTCAATTTAAATATCGCTATATATCATTGTGCTGAACTTAAATTAAACTCAGCAAATTAAATCAAGTTTTTATAGAGTTATGAAATTCATTTAATGATTCCATATGGATAGTTTATTATAAATATGATATATAATTTATAGAGCAAATATGTTTAGAATCAAGGCTGCCCGCGGAAATTTTTCGGGGGGGGGGGGAGTGAAAAAACAATACACTTATCATAAATTCTGTTTTTTATTAAATCGTACAAAAAAAAAAAGGGATATTGAAATAAATTAGGGTATAATATTATTTTGTTTTAAATTTATTTAATAAAAAATGAAAAAAAATATTTATATGTATAAGAAAACAGAAATTTTAAACAAATTATTTTAATGAGCAGAGGTTGTGGCCCCTCCTGGCCTTCCTCTGCGGGCGGCCTTGTTCAGAACGAATTATTTTATTTGTAATTTTGTTTGTGGAAAGTCAAACCAGTGAATATTTGAATTGTAATCTTCTGTCATCTTCATGTTGAAAATGTATTTAATTTTTAACTTTGAAGATCATTATATTAGTTTATATCTAGAATATAAAATTATTTAGAATTAGAATGATCCATTGATTCTGGAATTTATGTAATTTAACAGTTCATTGAATAATTAATTTTATGTTTGAAAATGTTTCAATGTGATGCTTATATAGACATAAATCATGATTATTTAGGTATTTCTTGTTTTAGTTAACAACCAATTGCCAAACCATCTTATTGGATCATTTGGAAGGATTTTAAACATTTCTGTTAGGCCATTGGAGATAGTTGGCATCATGACATCATGAATAAATCGCAAAGAGTCATCAGACTCTTCATTTACTTCACCTGTAATGTTTTGTAAAATTTTTAAGTTAATATTTCTAATTAAAAAATTCAATACTTTACATCATACGATTGATTAGTATTATTGATTATAATAATTTGATATTGAATTAAGTTATAACATGTAACTATGTCTTTGAATTAATGTACAGTTGCTAATTTATTTTTTTATATGAACATCAATAATTGTACATGAATAAGCAAGGGTAGGGGTGGTGGTATTTTCGGTGTATGGGTAAATACCGGTCAGGGCCGTATTTAAAGCAAGGCAAGAGGGCATGGGCCAGGGGCGCAATTCTTAGAATTCTAAGAGGGGCGCAAATTTCAATACTACTTATGTAATATTTTTCACGTAATATTTGAAAAATGTATATCTATTTTAATGACTTACTATAGTTAATTAAATTTAATTAAAATAATTTTTTTATTTTTTTGTGTGGGGGGGCGCAAATGCAGTGATTCGCCGGGGGCGCCTCAAAACTGTAATACGGCTCTGATACCGGTGTTCGGTATTTTCGATATTTGTAAAGTTCGGTATACCTTATTTTCGGTAATTACCGAATTTACAGCCTATCAGTATTTTTAACAAACTCAATAAAAATAATTATTTTTAGCACTTTGGATATTTTATTATGGCATTTTATTATTGCAGTAATAGTTTCGGTATCTATTGATTGATTATTTTTCGATGGTTATACTCGTATATCAGTTTGCTGGTTTACTGCAATAAGGATTGTAATTTTTATGTGTATCAATTTTCTATTAGTTATTGCCATATTTGAACTATTTGTTACATTTTAAATTTGTATTGTGCATTTGTGCTAGTGTATAGAGTAAGTAATTTCAGTTTTATTTTTAATAATTTCTACATAATATGTATTTAATCATATTTATATAAGAACAATTTAAGTTCATATGGATAATTACAGTATTTTATATTTGATTTGATTTCTAGATTTATTGATTTTGTAACATTTATAATGTATTGATATACATTATAAATGTTACAAAATCAATTTATAAATATATATTAAAATTAATGTTGATACCTTCTCCTTATAAACAAACCTTGTTTTGGGAGTCGGGAGTCTAGTTATATTTTACATAATTCTATATATAATTTAAAAAAATCAATTTCAATAATCTTTACATAAGATAGGTATATTAATTGATCAATACATTAATCATACATTTATTGAATTTTTAAATTCTTATGTAGGTACTAGGTAGTCGATACGGTACAATAATGACTAAATAATATACTTATATACTATAACAGATTTTATTATTAATACAAATACAATTTAACAATATTAATTAGAAATTCTTATCAATCTTTGATATTTGAGAATGATTATTTTCACTCATCAACTGATTTTTTTATAGTCTTATAGTATTTATTTATTTAAATATGTAGGTACTGAATATATAGAATTGACAAATTTAATAATTGTATATATTTCTTAGTATGTTTCAAAATTAAATTGAAGTTTAATCGTTATAAACTTTAAGAACTATGAGTAATCATAGTCATTTTTATTTTTTTATCCAAAAATGATATATTTTCAACGCAATTCAGTTATTTATGAATAGAATAAAGATAATAATAATAATTTTTTATGTTACAAATCATAGAAATAAATTAAATAATGATCAAATCTAAAGCATACTTTTATGTAATTTAGGTTATCTATGTTACCGGTAACTACCACAAATGCCGGTTATATGGCAATAACTGGTAATACCGAAAATACCGGTACAAAAAGTATCGAAAATCGGTATCAAAATTTCAAATACCGCCAGCCCTAGGTTAGGGGCTGCCGCAAACATTTGTTTGAAATTCAGTCTGTAGTGGGTACCAGTTGCAAATCATAGACTCTGCATCGTATAGTAATGGTAACCTGCCAGGCAGAGGTGGATCTAGAGAGGATTGAGGAGATTAGCCAACCCACAGTTAATAACAAGTTTAGCCTTTTGAAGACTATATTTTATAAGTATACAAACTATAAGTTGAAGTTAATACTAAACTAGGGTAAATGCCTCAGTTGCCAACCTTCAAATGATGCCACTGGTTTAATTGTATTATACAATAAAACATCTTTGCCATACCCACGCTAACCAAGTGTGCTAGGTGTTCAAAAAACAAGGGCTGCTTTTATAAATTAAATCTCAGAAAAAACTTACTTTAACTATTAATTATTACTTGTATAATAATAATTTATTGTAAACATAATAAAAAAACATGTTTTAAACAATAATTATAATAAATATTAATACAATTTTTGAAAAATCTGGGTAGTGCTCAGATATGAATTATGGGAGGGGGGGAGCAGCTAATTTGTATAACATAGGCGGTCAAATAGATCAGATTGATCCACACGTAAGACACGGAATCCTCTATAAAATAAAATATTAATATTTTTATTAATAATTATGGATAAACTTAAAAACACACAATATATGATCATATTGTGTTTTTTTGGTTACAATAAATACAAATGTAACACAATACCAGCCCTAATTAGTGACCTTTTCAAATAGACCGACTCACAGTTCGCCGACTGTGGATCGGCGTCTGCGTAGTGGTGGTGCAGCAGCGAACTTACTGTTTGGAAAGAAGAACCGTATTTCGCGATTGGCCGCTGCCAGCGAGTCGCTGCCGTGGAATGCGTTCGCCACCGGAGCCGCGGTCGATTCCGTGCCGTACACGGCCCGCAGGCTGACGGGGAAACGTCGTTTGGCGATGCGCACGTCCGCGGGTCCGATCAGCCGTCGCCATTCCTGCACGCAGTCCCTTTTGGCCAGCACGTACACGGCTATTGGGCCGCCGGACATGTGATCGACAAGCCGCGGGAAGTACAGCTCGGACCCATGGTCACGGTAAAACTCCGCCGCCTGTTCGTGGGTCAAGCGCAACACGTCCTTCTGCAGCAGTGCGGGACCGGAAAAAATAAAAAATTGCGGTTTGCCGATTTCAAACTCTTTTACGCCTGCCAGTGGCGTATTTTGGGATTTTTTTTGGGGGGGTGTCCTGACTCTTGGCAATATTTTATCACCACAAATATTAAAATAGTTTCATCATGAATTCATACCTGATTATAATATATCTTAATATTATTATCAGTGCTAATTTTCTTGTATAAAAATCTTAGAATAGATACTTAAAATTGTAATTATAATAAAATTACGACAGGAATAAAGTATAGTAGTATAGTATAGTAGTAGTATAGTAACCATTTGACTGAATAAAATAAAACCAACACTTAAATTTACTGAGTATTTTCTCGTATAAGTTTAATTTATTTTGTATAAGTACTCATATATTATTTTAGATATATTAAAAGAAAAAAAAACATTTAAATTTCAAAGCTTTAAACTCACAATATTAAAGATAGACGTTTTCTTTTTATTGTCAATTCGTTCAATACTTACTTACTTTCAACACGATATTTCGTCATTCGTCAACAATATTTTTCGAAACCTCAGTATAGAGGGGGGATTAACCTCAGATCCCCCCTAAATATGCCATTGACGCCTGCCACGTATCACGCAACACGAATAATTAATTGCTCAGTATTGTAAAATCTCAATCGGCCGTTCTCGCGACGCTTTCCTCCGGCCCGAGCGATAACTTTATTATACCTACATCATTTACCGATATCGATTCAACGTACCTATACTAATTTTCGGTAGGCTACGAGAAAATATAAAGAAATTTTCAACATTAGCACTTTGTACGTGCTCAGTTGAATAAGTCCTGTAAGACGGTTACCTAAGTTTGCCAAAAAATATAAAATCAATTCGCTTTTACCTACATCTTATACCAAAACACAAACATTTAATTTTAACATGTACTTATCTACAGTGTGTATTTTCAAATATTTTGGGTCTTACATTTTTCTAAAAAATAAGTGATTTAACCACTCAATATAAATTGATGTTTTTCATCTCTGTGCTTTCGTGGTATGTTATTTATGGTTTTTGAACCTTTTTTCTTTTGAAGAGGTTAAGACCCGGAACCATCCTCCCTCCAAAAATATGCCATTGCCTGTCTTTATTTGTAGTCCCGATCCACGTGAGTCTTGCATAAAAGAAAATTAATTTCATCATTAGGGGCGAAATTTCAATGAAAAAACTGGGGGTGCTGAGCACCTCTATCTTTTTCATGTTTTTTTGATGGTTATAGACACCCGTAACTCGTAGGTACAATATTCATTCAGCAATTAAAAAAATATTTAATTATTATTTTAATATTTTTCTAAATTTAAATTGTTCACTTTGATTTTATATTTTTATTGCACGTTTAATTATTAATTACACTTATAATTAATCCATTTGCATTTATTACTACCTAGTTTCCTACCTTCATTTCCTGAATGTTCCATTTAATCTCTACTCTATTCTAAATTCCAACTCTGAAAAGGTCATTATTATTATTATTATTTCTTTTATTCAGGAGGCTAGCTTTATCATCTAATTGTCTTTGTATTCAAGGCCGCCCGCAGAAATTTTTCTTGGGTTTGGGTGTGGGCGAAAATACAATCTCTTATCATAAATTCTGTTTTTTATTAAATCGTAAAAAAAAAATAATGTAAAATTGTAATAAATTAGGGTATAATATTATTTTGTTTTAAATGTATATAATACAAAAAGAAAAAAAAATATTGATCTAATATTTATAAAAAATGTATAACGTATAATGTTCTACTCCACATGATTATATTAAATTAGGGTGTATGTATAAGAAAACATCGAAATTTTAAATAAATAATCCTAAAGAGCGGGGCTCTCCTTGCGGACGGTCTTGTTTGTATTCTTTAAATTGTTATTTTAGTTATATATTGTTAATATTATTTATTTTTCAGTTATTTATTTAGTTTTTTTTTTTTATATTTTTTTATGTATTGATTGTTAATATTATAATATTTTGTAATTGTTGAGCTAGATTTATTAATAAAAGCTAAAAATAAAATAAAAGTTTCATCACATGATCAGTTTATAAATTATAAAGTTTTAAATAATACAATAAAAATCAATTTTTTCATCTACAATGAGTAATGACTATGTAAATGTAAATATACATGAAAAAAATTGGTAGAGCTAATTTTGAAATGGGAAGTGCTAAGCACACCATAGCCGCTCCCCCAAATTGCGCTTATGTTCATTATTTTCATTGATCTCTGTGTAGGTGCATAGCACATAAATAGTAGGTACAAGCTATAATCTTGTCGTAGGACATTAACCCGGGGTATATAACACCGAATAGTAGTGAAAAGTTGTTAATTTCACGCCAACCTAGTATTATTTTCATTTATATGTATTTCCGAAGGGTCAACGAGTGTAGTACAGTGTACGATTGTAATGACAATGAAAGTGCATACCGTTATGATGATAAATCCATTTCGAGCCATTATATTTTCAATTTTGTACATAAGTCGAGCCACTTCCGGTTTGACTATAGCCAGTGTACGTTGAAATGCGCGTGAGTCGTCTTCAGCGTCCGATTCACGGAAAAATGACACGTCCGAAAACGTGACCGGAAGTATTTCCCGGTCCGATATTTGACTGCGAGACTCATTTTCTCGCCACCCGTTATTTTCGACATCGCATTCTAGTGACAGTGTGGATCGATTGGATACAGGCAACGATCTTATACCCAACGAGTCGCAGCTATCTTTTAGCATAATGAAAATAGTCCAGTTCCTTTTTTTTTCTATAAAAAGGCACCTTTTCTTAAAATAGATATTTATATTTATTTTATCGTTTCTAAAGTAGGACCAAAAAATCGGTTGTTGACCAATCGCATAGCGATTTTTATAGTATTTGGAGTAGTTAATAATAAACAAGATTATTTTTCTATATTATATAAAAACAGAATATAATATTTTTATTAGAGATTTCTGAATAGTTGGAGCTCGACAATTTAGTGGCTATTATGAGCTAATCGTTTGTAACTTCGATTTGGGCTTAAAATATGTAGCTGGTATACGAGTACACTCGTTTATCGATGTTTAACTCGTGAATGTGAACTCGATGTCAATGAATATTCAAATAATTGTTTTTACATTTTTTTTCAACTTTGCATTTCGATATATTGACATTTTTGTTTGAAAATTTTAAATATTAATAAAATGTTGAAAATGAGGTTTGTAATTATTGTTGTACGACTATATGTCTACAACCAGTGTTAGGTTAGATAATTTAAAAGCAAAATAAAAATTATTATTATTTTTAATTGTTTGATAATAATATAGCCTTAATTCCACGCTTTATTTGATAAAAATAGGTTGGTACAAATAATTTTTTTTTGATTTTATCGATACCTATGTGAAAATTTTATTTTTTATTTTGTAATAAATACAATTTTTATGAGTATTACTCTAGGCAATGTTATCATATTAATTACATAAAATTACAAGATTAGTTAAGGGTACTTTTTCCATCTTAATAAGAGTTTCATTTAAACGATATGTAATCATGACGTTAACAGCGTGTTTACAAAATATTGTAATAATTTATAATATTTAATTAATTAATTTAATTTAGCTTTTACTGATTTTTTTCATATATATATGGTAATAAAATAAATAAAATGTTAACAATAGATATTTAATAAATGTTAGACACTTAAAATCAACCTTGGCTGGAATTCGAACGTGGTAGAGCGCGTATATATTATTTATGTTATTGTTATTGTTGTTTATTTCTTCGAAAAAATAATGGACTCACCGATCAGTTCCGTGTGGGGGCCTATACATAAACGCACATTAAGTCTAAAATTTGTAAGTGCTAAATTTATTTACCCCAAGGTAATCCGTTCACCATTATACATCTAATGGACACAATATAATTTAGATCTACCATTTAATTATAATTTTAACAATATTCTATTGCTGTAATGTGTAAACAAAAGCAAATTAAATAAAAAAAAAAAAAACAATATTCTATGTTAGAACTTACTAGTATGTATTTATAAACATGATTAACATGACTAGAAATAAATACTAAAAATAAACTTAATTAATATAATGCCTTATAAATAGATAACTTGACAAACCCAAATACTTAATACTTTTACCGCATATACGTAGTGGTATAGTCCTAGAAAGTCTTTGGTACACGCCAATTGTAAGTAAAAAAGGGTGAATGGGGTTAATTCCTATTCCTTTGCATTTTTTTGGTTTTGAGCAATAAGATTAACTAACAAAATAAAGATTTGAATTTAAAGTCAATAAAATACAATTTAAGACTGTTTAACATTTTTTATACAAAATATGATTTGATTCTTTGTATTGTTTGCTGCTCATTATAGATCATTTGAAGGAAAGGTATTAAACTTTTATTCTAATAATCTTTACAAAAAAACGTTTGATAAGTAATCCTGATATTTAATATATAGAATGAAATTGAGGCCAAGCGTGCAATTTCGTGTGTACACTATAGTATGCCAGTATGTCATTGTAGTTGAAGGGGGTGTGGGTGATAATGCCTCCTACGGATCTCTGTTGTGTAATCTTACTCTTGGAACGCAGTTTTTAATGAGTTCCTCTATTTAACTTTTCCAAATTCGATCACTTGTTATAACATATATACGAGTAGAGCAGTGTAGTGCATTGAAAATCGACTCGAGCTACGACCATGCACCATCAATTAAGTTCTCGCGCCCATCAGCTGAGGGTCACTTGCAGAAGCGGATGGGTTATATATAGGTAATTACGTACGGGTCGATAACATAATATTTACTGCAGCACATTTATATATATATATATATATATATATAGGAGAACCTTTATGTATATTGTACTATGTAGGCGCGGTTAGTAATATATAGACATGCAAATTCCTTCGTAAATATGGAAATCAGCAGGAAATATTATATACATGAATATATATAGTAATATCCGTGTAATATATGTACGAGCGCTCGAATATTTCATTAAAAGTATATAGTACGCGGTGCAATATGCATGCACATACGAGTAAAGTGAAATAATAATAATTGTTTTTGATTTAAGCGCGTATGTTAATAGAATACACGACGACAATCAACAGCTATCCAAGCTGCAAACATATATATATATATATATATATCGTATACGTACTTACGTACGTGTGTTATGTATACACAAAGCGTGCCAAAAGGTTTTATTAACCATGCAATACCTCTCACAGTGTTGCTGCGCGTAGAAATTTGAATTCATAGGCTTGCGCAGTGTTCCCAGTCAGATGTAGCACTAAGGAAGACTTTCGGAAAATTGCTTACCAACAGATACGGTGTTTATTTGTCAGCATCAAAATGTTTTAACGTAAAATCGTATCAAGGTTTATAGATAATCTATTAACCTTATAATCGTATCACGAACACGCAGTAAAACTAAATATAATGTTGTCGTCTGTCAATATACTTAAAACCGTATATTTATGTCCTTAAAAAAAATCTGGCATCTCGGAAAGAGTAGATGCAGCCTAGGTTGCATGTGTTGCACCCGTGCGCACGTCTATGTTTGAAATAGTTCTGTTGTATATTTCCGCTCGTTTCATTGGTCTAAGAATTACCACGGTCCGAGCGAATAAAACGTAAGCTACTCATAAAAACGGAATCCGATAACGTCAGATTTATTTCAACGTAATATAATACCATGCTGGAGACGTCGAAATCCGTAAGCTCTTGCAGGACATTTTCTAGTGTGTTCAGTGGTGTACCTATACGACTTATTATTATGCTGTTCATACTCGATAGTTATGATAGACGATGTAGTTCCGCGTATAGTCTTGTGGAGTATAGACACGAAGTTCTCCCCCATTGGCACTCGAGTACCGGTCAATCGATATACGAGTTACGTTGCTATAACTAATTATACACACTGCGCGGCGCTTGGGTATTATTGCCTTTGATGACGCGAATGCGTGTAATTTGCGACTGTTATTAAATTCGTCAGCCACGTCCGTAGATGCGACATAAATAATTAATACGTAGATATATATACATTTATAATAATAATATTTGAACACTGCTCGTACAGTGTAGTCCGCGGGTTGTTGCAGTTGGTTTGGGGAATTGTAGTTGATTTTCATGCGGTTTGGTCACGTTGTAATAATGTGCATTCACGTACACAAAAAACATTCTTATATATTTTTGAACTATATTTTAATGTATTATTACGTAGATACAATAAAAATGTAACTTGAATTGTACTACTCGAAGAACAAATATAACTTACAGAACTTATAGTATACTGTATAGGAAATAGTTAGATAAAAGCGATGTAACAATTGATCTCTCGTAAAATTAAATATAAAAAGACCACCTTGTTATTAGACTAACTACTTTAATCACTGTAGAAAAGTTATTGTTGAATAATTTATTGTAATGTACCTATAATTATTAAATTTTAAAAAAACTTGATAACAATGATGAAAATCTTTGTAATTAAAATGCACAATGTTTTACTGGAGACAGCTGCCCTACAATAACCGCTTTGACGTTACTTATCGTTAGAAAAATGATAATACATAACAGATTCTTTCAATGTTACTCACCTATAAAATATTTAATACGTGCAAATAGTTCGTTTTGGACCCATATTTGCCACGTCATTGGTAACCAATAGTAAAAATTCTTACCGGAAAATTACAAAAATTACAAAATCGAGTATTTCAACAAATTTCGATTGTATGATATTATCTATTT
Source organism: Sipha maydis (assembly GCA_034509805.1). NCBI lineage: Eukaryota > Metazoa > Arthropoda > Insecta > Hemiptera > Aphididae > Sipha > Sipha maydis. The sequence continues at coordinate 6,407 of JASXSY010000189.1, read as the reverse complement.
GGTTATTTTTCTATAGTTAATAGTTGTAACGACTTGAAGTATTTATTGAGTATTTAAAATAACATTTTATAATTTTTTATTAGTTTTATTAGTATTTTTAGTTTTTAGCTTTAATATTGAAAACGAAGTAATAATTTAAGCTTATATATAAAAAAAAAAAAAACATAACTCGTCCTGCCTGTATTGATATTATTGGTAAAAATTATGGCCGGATTAATCACAATGTGAGCAGTAACTTTTGGTGCCGTCGGGGGGTAAGAGAATTCCCTGCCAATAAAAGTATTGTGAATATGCGCCGTGAAGTGTTTAGTGGCTTAGATTGGTCGTTTGTCACCGTAGTTCCGGTATCGAGCGTTGTTTTCCCGGTAGTGGATATCGTTCTTTCCGAAGGCTTATCATTTTTAGTCAGGAAGCTACGTCACCTCAGTGCAGAGAATGGGGTCGGACTTCGGCGTTTCCGCTCGTTGAGCACGCGTTTGCATACCATTCAAATTGACCACCCCGTCGCGATAATAGCGTCCTAGTTTGCAATAAACAGGACGCAAAACCTCGTTATTTTTTAGGAATTCCGGACCCGGTTTTACGATCTGACCATAAACTATTACGACCTGATTTTCCATATTGAAAAATCCCATTGAAAAAAAGAATAAATATTGGGGCGCAGTATTGTGAGATTACCATGAGGTTTTCCGCATTATTATGTGAGTATTACATCTGATTTATTTATGAACAAAAATAATGATTTTTTTTTTCTGAATAGGAGGGAGAATAAAACGTAAATTCGAATTAGGAAAATATTCAATTGACCAAAATTATATAATTTTTTGTACTGTTGTTGTTTCTTTAAGGTACAAATTGGCTTTAAATTTTGTATTAATGTTAAGGTAAAATTCAGTTTATTGATTAAAATTAAAAAAAAATTGTATTATCAGATAGATTATACCTACTCTAAAAACGGTTCTGAGTAGTAAGATAAATTTATATTTATTTTTACCCTGCAAAATGGTGGTAGGTTAGATAACATCAATGTAAAACGAATTTAATATTCTTTACGTTCGTTCAGGATGTATCATTAAAAACATTAAAACATTAAAAAACATTAAAAACGTATACGTGAGATACAATTTTGTACAAACAATGAATTCTCCACAATAAATTCGTTTTTATATCCCCGAGTGCCGGGGGTGACACATTTTCAAACGAGTCTTGTATTTGATTGATAATAATATGTCATCAACGGGGAAATACTGACAGCATCGTTTCGAAATGATTTATAATTTCGGAATTTCCAGCGTTCAATAAATAAAATGTAACAATAAAATAAATAGTTGATTCAGGTATTGATGATCTACGGAGCGTTTACTACCCCGGAATAGTATACAATAAACTCCCCGTATCGGTTAAGGCTCGTATGCATGTGTAGGTATGTGTATATATGTGTAATATGTATGTATATGTCATTTAATATACGGATCGTAAAACTAGACGAGCGTCGGTCGGGCACTAATCGCGATTTACGGCATTTAATCGAAATCCAAAAAGGACCCGGACTGTGACCGACGGTACGTAGAGGGAGGACACCAATAACAGTAACAATAAACGCCGCCGCCATCAACCTCGTGCGACACGGTACGTTTGTTTTAATTGTTTTGGTCGCAATGGAATTAAACACGGCAAAGGCGTTACGGGCATACAGGCATTCCCTTTGCAATCCGATATATTGAACACAATAGTATATTATTATTATTATTATTTTCATTATTATTATATTAAGCTGTTGGTGAAAATCACATTTGTATTATTTGTATCATATATTCTGAAAGAATTGTTGGTGAGTTATTCGGATCAAATTTTAAGATAACTATAATTTACCAACAGGCTATTTGCAAATAATTGAAATACATTTAAAAATATTTGGAGGATAATTTTTATAATTCTATTTTTATTTGGTATTATTTGAAATATTGTTTGTAAATCGATAATGCTTATTTTTTTCATCACATTTGAAAATTTCTTATCTCTAACGTCATATCATTAAAGTCGACCTGACTGGTAGGAGATTTTCAAAATACAGAGCATAAACTAAAACAGTTGTTATTAATAAAACGAAATAATTATTTTAACTTATTAATTAATAATTTATGAAAGAAAATAAAATGTTGTATATTTCATTTACTACTTCATAGCTTTATGTAATCAAAAATTAGTGAGTTCATTTTCATGGTTGCATATGAAAATTGTACCATCGTTTATTAATTTATTTTAATATATGACATACAATGTACCAACTCTATATCGAATGGAGTGTTGGCTCAATATTAGATTTTTTATGTTTGTAGACTTGATCGTTATATTATTAACTATATTAACATATTTTGTGTAGATGGTTGTATTTAATTTATGCTAAAAAAAAATCTTAAGATAAAGTTTAGTCTTTTAATTTGATTTAAGTTTATATATAATCTCCAATTTCATAATTATTTGTAAGTTTTAACAATTATAAGTTTATTTTTATTAATATATATATATATATATATATATATATATATATATATATTAATAAAGTCATAAATGTTATATTAAAACTTCTTTATAACTGTATAGTATATACATAGTATATGTGTATATATAATATATCCAAGGGCCGTGAAGTTAGCATTACAACATTAGCAGAACATTTCAAAAACCTTCCAACAATGATTAGGTAGACTTTTTGGACATTATTGGAATTTGTTGGACCCCCAATTTTAAATTATCGCATGATACATTTTGTACTGCCAACTTCACACCTAGCATTACATTTTTAATTTAACTCTTCAAAAACCTTCCAATAATAATTAGATTGACTTCTTGGACATTGTTGGACATTTATTCGAATTTGTTGGAACAAATATTATTTTTTATTTTAAAAATGTTATTTACATTTTTTAGCCATTTCAGGACGTATATCATACGTCAAAATATTTTAGTTGGCGTTTATTATTATTATTAAGAAATTTGTATACTATGTACTGGTAATTTTACCTCTGCAATAAATGATTTGAGAAAAAATCGAGAAAGTTTAAAGTATTAACTAAATATAATTTAACTAATATTTTTTATTTCATTGTTTTACTTCGATAAATAAGATTGCATACTAATTACAGCAGTGGATTATCATTATATTTTTAACTTTGTCCATATTATATATTTTTACTTTATTTTGTGTTTATATTAATACCTACCTTTTAGGTAGGCCTTTTAGGTTAACCCTCGAAGAAAAGGGATTGAGAATTAGTAGAAATAAAACTGAGTATATAGAGTATGATTTTGGACAGAGACCAAGAAGTTGAAGGAATGAGGAGACAACTGACAATAGATGGTGATGTGATAGGTGAAGTTGAGAGCTTTAAATATTTAGGATCTTTTGTTCAAAAGGACGGGTGCTTTGACATGGATGTAAAACATAGGATTAAGAGCGGGTGGATGAAATGGAGAGAAGCATCGGGCGTGTTACGCGATAAGAGAATTCCAATGAGGCTGAAAGGTAAATTTTATAAAAGTGTAGTGAGACCAACTATGCTGTATGGTTCAGAGTGTTGGGCGGTTAACAGGAGAATAGAACAAAGTATGAGTGTCGCGGAAATGAGAATGCTTAGATGGTTGAGTGGAGTGACAAGAGAAGATAGAATAAGGAATGAATACGTGAGAGGTAGTATTGGTGTAGCGCCAATTGTGGACAAGATGAGAGAAAATAGGCTGAGATGGTTTGGGCATGTGATGAGGCGAGAGGAAACGAATGCAGTAAGAGTGGTTATGAAGATGGACGTTGAAGGGAAAAGAGGAAGAGGAAGACCAAAAAAGAGATGGTTGGAGACTTTGGAGAATGACATGAGGGCTGTCGGTGTATGCAGAGGAGATGTGATTGACCGAGTAAAGTGGAGGATAGTTGGGAGTAAGGCGAGGCAAAAGAAGAAGAAGAAGAAAATTAATACCTACCTTTATGGTCTAAATAGGATAGTTTTTTTAATTAAAGAAATAAAATAAAGTTATCTACTTCGTGAAAAGTAAATTATCATAATCATCAATTAGATTTTTTATCATAAATTAAAATTATATTAATAACCTTTTATATAATAACTAAATTAAATATTAATAATAAAATGAATAAAAGTATAAAATACAAATAACTAATATATAATTAATAACCATCTACAGTTATAAATCCATGTTTATGCTTAATTTAGAACAAGTAAACACGGCAATGCTTAATTATAAGTTGTCTTATACAATAACCTAAAGTCAATTTATCTAACAATCTTCTCCATCTTACGAACGTACAACATGGACAATTCGTGTTTAGTAGTCCCGACGGTGTAAATAGCTAATTATAATAATATTTAATATCAGAGAGAATTGACCAATATTATAAAATATAAAAATAAGACAATTAGCTTTATCTTTTATTAGCTTTTATCTATAATTAATATTATAAATTAATCCATAGGTATCATAATTATATTAAAAAAATAAAAAAATTGATACACATAGAGAGTTGTTTGTATTTAATACAGTTATTATTTAAAAAAGGTTATTTATACAATTTTAATTAATACTCAAAAATCTAATAGAAGATTATAATAATACTTTAATTTTTACGAATTACATGACTTTTTATTTTTTAGTTTCTTCCTAGACTGGCTAAAAAATGAAAAACTTTTTTAAATGAAAAATAATGCGTGTTCCAACAAATTTCAACAAGTATCCAACAATGTCCAACAAGTCTATTTGAACATTGTGAGGGGATTTTTGAAGAGTTTAATTAAAAATGTAATGCTATATGTGAAGTTGGCAGTACAAAATGTATCATGGAATAATTCAAAATTGGTGGTCCAACAAATTCCAACAAATGTCCAACAATGTCCAACAAGTCTACCTAATTATTGTTGGAAGGTTTTTGAAAAGTTCTGCTAATATTGTAATGCTAACTTCACGGCCCTATATATCCATAGTATGTAATTTGCTGTATTATTTTTATTGATGTAATTTTACTGGTAAAATATATTTTAATTTATAAATAAAATTAGATTATTGATAACTTATAAAGGCTCGGATTTCATAAAAAAAGGTTGTTTTTAAAAGAATAACGTTGGAGTATAAATATTTTTACGAAATGCGGTCGCCGTGATTATAAATTTATTTGGGATGGAATTCATCGTTTTTTTCAAATTTTGTTTTATTATTTCTGTTTTATCCCCATATACGAACAACAATGGTTGCATAATAATAATATATTTGTACGACACCGAGACTACGTAGACCGGAACCGCAGAACCGAAATCTTTTTAAGCGTTCGCCTTTGAGAAAATAAAGAACCAACTCGGTGTTTCCCTTTTATTTTTGGCCCTCTCTTATCGGTATACATACGGTATCGGTGCAATATTGAATTTTTATTGCCGGAATCCATTAGCGATCCCTATTCATTGCGTTGTTTTTTTGCACGAAATACGCGAGTATACTATACGAACCCGAGCACAGCAGTAATTCTTTTTATAAAGAAAAGCGTACGATATGCTAAACGTTGATAGTTCAAGGGGCTGGTCCCAATTTTTTTTTCGTCAAACAAAAAATAAAAAAACAAAGTAAATTTATGAAGCAAAACAAAATACATGTAAAATACAATGTGAGAGCATTATATGTTTTTTGAGTGCAAAAATTGATTTTATTTATTTATTTTTCGCAAAACAATCTGTTATTATGCGTACAAACGAACTGTTTTAAACTGTAATCTTACACAATAATCAATTCCATAACTGATTCGATTAGTCTTGATAACCGCAGTGTCACAAATTCAACGGTACAAGTACACGCACAGTTCACAGTATTTTAACGTGAATTTATTAGGGTGTATTAATATAATATATTATTCCAATAATAATCACGAAAAGTCATTAACACGGTTTTTGCAGTAGTTATACGTATGTACAATGTTATAAATGGTTTTAACAGCGAAACGTAAACACTGCAGTGAGTGTTGCCAAAAATATTGTTATTGTCGTACAAGTACAATGTATATGTCAAAGGGCTTTTAGTGTCGCTTCGACATCGATTCGTGCGTTGTGTAAGACGATTGCCGGGTTACACGGATCAGCGTTTTTTTTTTTTTTTTTATTATCGTTATTATTATTACTATTCCTTTTTTACATTTTTATTGCCGTCGTTATGTCCGTCTTATAGTTGTTTATCAAAGGATAGGAGGCATGTTTGTGAGATACAAATGATCGCGTGAGGGTTTAGCGCGGAGATTTAACGGATTCGTTGCATAAATAATAGTTTTACTGTAACGATATTATATACGCTGTCCCGCGAATTGCCATAACAATATTCCGAATCACTCGGGTTTCTTTTCCGAGACGTTTGATACGATA
>JASXSY010000188.1:0-165252 GCA_034509805.1 Sipha maydis | reverse complement strand
GGAAAGCTGTATATTTACGGGCTTCAGGTTTTAAAGATAGTTGCCAATATCCGGATTTAAGGTCTAACGTAGTAAATACACGTGCCCCTTTCATGCCGCGAACCATTTCGTGGAGATTCCCCATTGGTTGCGCGTCCGAGATAGTCGCGTCGTTCAATCGTCTGTAATCAACACACAGGCGAAACGACCCATCTTTTTTTTTCGCAAGTACCACTGGTGACGACCACGGTGAAATGCTCGGTTCTACTAACCCCTGCTCTTTCATTTCCCGCACCATTTCGTTAACATATTGTTGTTTTTCCGGTGGGTATGGGTAAGGTCGCAGTGCCACAGGCGTAGGATTATTAAGTTGAATGTCATGTTCAATTAATTTTGTCCTGCCTATACTTCCACTAAAAACATTAGCATACTTGGTCAGTATTGTTTTTATTTTCTGTACATAATCGGGGTCTCCCGTAAACTGTACTTCAGAAAAATCGGGAAGTTGGGTTGGGGGGGTATTTCCTTTTTTCCAGCACACGGAAGCGCGTTGTCTGGAGCCCATATAAATCGTGTAATTCGTATAATCCAACGACACTTGATTTTGGACTAGAAAGTCATGGCCTAATAAAACATCACTGAACAAGTCATCTAGCACGGCCGCGCTAAAACTGAATTCTAAATTCGAAATTTTAGTATCAAACAAAGCTACACCGCTCGTATTCGTTGTGCGACCGTCTGCTAACCTCACCACAGAGGTGTCGTTTGAACAGTATGCGCCATATTTATCTACTACCCAGGGCTTCACGTAAGACTTTACTGCCTGAGAGTCCAGTAACGCAGTCACAAAACCACTCGAAAATTCTAACTCGACCGCAGGTGTTGGTATGACACCCATACAATGTCCCGATGGAACGGTAGTTGTACTCGGATTTAAAGAAATTTTCGTATCTAAATTCGTAACTATAGATTTCGACGGCGCGAATTTTATACTATCGGAACCGAATAGACTGGAGGTTGGTAACCGGGTTGATAATTGTTCACCGAACTGTTCGGGACAACATACAACCATACCCGGATAATCCTCTCCAAGTGATGTGACAGGAGTGGGGCTGTACTCGGAAATTTTTTCTACCCCTGTGTCGGCCCCAGTATCGACCTCTACGTCAGTGAAATGACTATGTGGTACGATATGGTGTTCCTCCGACAGAAAAATGTTTACAGAATCGGTGTTCTGGTTCACATTAGAAATGTTTTCAAAATTGCAAATTTCTGATGATAACACCCTTCCTTTGTCCTCCCTCTCCCTACACGGTGTATGTGTTCCTTGGTCAGTCACTACCGATGTTGGCGAGTTTGGGATAGAAGTCCGGCGTGAAAATCTATGTGAAATATTGCGGGTTCCTACCGATGAATTATCTTGGTCAGATTTATTCGGAATTATGGAATTTAATTGAAAAACATTTTTAGTGAGGTTGGGGTGGCCGGGAATTACTTTCGGGTCGACTTGTCGGACTTTTTGTCGGCCCGGTGGTCGTTTCCCGATTTCTTTTCCCTATCCGCATCACTCGATTTCGATTTATCGACGCGATTTACGCAAACATTTGCGTAATGCGGCCCCCCGCACTCGTAACACACCACCCCCTTCCTAGGTGGGTGAGTGTCTTTGGGTCCTCCCAATAGTCTACCAACCGTATGCGATGTCTTCGCGGCGGTTTTGTCCGGGGCGGCGGTATCTGACCGCCGCGGTCCGTCCAATTGTTTTGCTACACGTCGGAGATCACGGAACGTACGCGGGTTCGCGAGTCGAACAAGTGAGACAAACTCATCACGAGTAAGACTACCCACGATTTCTACGATATCCGTCTCCGGAAGTTGTAACCCAATACGCCTAGACAAATTATACTTGTAAATACAAAAATCTGTTAGGGATTGCTCTGGCCGCTGACGCACGGACATGACCTCCGCCATCAACTGCGACCGAATAGCCGGGCTGTCCCAACGGTCCGCGAATTCGATTAAAAATTCGTCCCACGTTAAACCCAATGACTTGACCATTTTATACCACGTAGCAGCGGTGTCGCTTAACTGGTCCTGTATCAGTCGTACCCATTCGGATTGCGGAATGCCGGAGCTACGGAATACCGATTCGCAACTTTCGATAAAGTTTTTCGGGTCCTCGTATTTCTTTCCGGCAAACTGCGGCGGTGTTAATTTAAAATTAAAATTAAAGGACGGATTTCTCGTATCCACGAAACTGTCCGTTTGCCCTATATACCGATCTGGGTGGTGGGTTTGGCTATTTGTAAACACCGTATTAACGTTGTGCGAATTAGGCAATTCGCTTGGTTGGGGAGAACGTCTATTATTATACTGGGGCGTTGGCCCTGCGAGCGTGCTACACGCGCGTTCAGTATTCCAATAATTCTGGTCGTCCCTACAATTGAATCCAACATTCGCGTTAACACTCGGTAAATTATTATCCGTGTGTGTTCTTTCGGATATTTCGCGTATCGGAGGTGGAATGGTCGAATGCGTGCGTACGTGGGGGTCGGCGAATGTCACCGACGACCGGGGCTGTGCGGCGGTCGACCGCCGCGGCGCCACGGCTGTTTCCCTTATATCACGTTCGATTTCCGCGAGACGTTTATTTAACTCCATTAAACCTACAGGCGAATTACGGTCGGGCATGCGTCGGGAGTGCCCAACTGCCCCACAGCAGTCGAACCTATCAAGCCGGTCTTCGATAGCATTTTGCCGAACATTGAGATTCCTGACGGAATTTCGAATGTCGACAAGTGCGATTTCGATTGACTCAAGGCGGTTTTCAATACTAAAAAGTTCTACTTCCCGCCGTATCTGAGCACCGGTGTTCGACATTTGGTGGCTTAAGCCTCCAAATTGCTGTGCCGCGTCGGAATAGTGTTGGTTAACCGGCGGAGAGTTACGGTTCGACAGCCGCGAGGGAGCCCGCGAACTGTTATTCGATCCGCAAAATCCACCGGCGCCCGTCAGTCTGTCACTCTGGTGGGCGTTAAAACAAATGTTCCGAACCTCATCGTCTATGTACGCATCCCCGGAACCAACTACCGAAGTGTCGGAAGGCTCCGCTCGGTGTTCACTGGCTCTGGGTGGCGAACGTGGTGTATTGCGCGGGTTTGTGGCCGAAACGGGCAACAACAGAGTGTGTGGGTCATACCCTTCACTTTGAATGCGCTGTTCAAGCCTAATGATCAGATCATTCTTCGTACCCGCACTGGAAATATCACGTAACTCGCACTCCGATTTTAAGTCCGCGATGGACATTTGAAAAATTGTTTTCGAAACGCTCGACATCGTGTTTTTGTTATTGTTCGTTATCACAATGTCAACAACGATGTTATCACGCGAGCGACCGATATCGATTAAGGTACGGTTACACCACGGTAAGTCAACCGTAGATAACACCGACACCCGATTAAATCAACGAACGCGAATTTTAGTGTGACACTATTTATATCGCGTGCGTATAAGATTTGACGCAAGTGATGTCGACCGGTTTGCGCGCACGAAGGTCGTCGCTGCGTACCCGTGCTGGAAATTTACTTAATCGGACACCAAAAGAAAACTTAGTCGTCGGTGCAACCGAAGATAAGAAGAGGTGCAATTAAAACTATTTCCGTCGACGCTGACACTTGTTAGGCGTCAACTCGCGATAATCGGGGTTTTTTCCTAACTAGCGAGCTAAGTTAGTACTTGTCGGTTTGCGAAATATTACGTAAGCAGTTATTTTATGATGCACAAAATAAAATGTACTTACAATTTTCGCTGTACCCGTACTTAATCCTTAGTGAGATTCCTCGGGGAGCCAATTTGTCACGTAGCACAATTACACACAAGAATAATAATAATATTAATAATAAAGAAATAAAAGTAATTATCAGAAATTATAATAATCAGATTTATTATTATAATAATAATAAAGAAATAAAGGAAAATGTAATAATAAAAATTGTCATAAGACGCACAAAAATAATGTTAATAATAACAAAGGTAATAAGACGCGAGAAATAATAATTACAGTACAATGTCAAAGAAAAGGCCACGAAGACGGCTAAAAGCAGACAAGTTCGTCATTCGTTCGCGGCGGTCGGCTCACCGTCCGCGAACGCTTCGTGACACATCGCCGTCTCCAAAACTGGTTCTTTTAATCGCTCGGGCGTCCCGATTGATAATCGAACGTACGATGTTACGGTGGCAAGGGGGTGTAACGGGTGAGATCGCGGTATCCGTGAGACACGACCGTGTCAATGTTACCATCAATTTTGAGAGTTTACTAAGCTGCGAGTGCTTGATTATAGTTATAATTTATATTCTATTTTAAAACATAAAAATTAAACGTATCTAGAAAAGTTCAATTTAAAATAATTTTTATATTTTGTGCATAGTGTAAATGTACTTGTTTTAAATTGTTTGGGAACATCACTAGTTGTTGATAGGTACATTGTAACATTTTTACTATACTTAGAATTTAAAATATTTACATTTCATACAAATCTTAATTAATAATATTATTTATTATACTTATTATTAATTAAGATTTGTATGAAATGTAAATATTTTAAATTCTAAGTATAGTAAAAATGTTATTATTTATTATACTTAACATTTTTACTATACTTAGAATACTTAATATTTTGTACACAATATTTGTATTGAAAAAGAAACTATAATTTATTGTAATATATTGATAAACTTTCAAAAACAAAAGAAATTTAAATAATAATAATAAAATACGAGTACATATGTAATCAATTTTTTTTTACGTTTGATTGATGCCTTTGTTTCCAATTGAGATCTGTAAATTTATTTAAATAAAATGTATTAAAAAGAATATTATTATAAACATACTTCTGTAATCGTTTTTTTTTTTTTTTCAAATAGTCTGTTTGTATGTATTGATAACTAGAGTGTGACTAAGTCGAAAAAATGATTTATTTATTCAGATAGATATTAATAGAGTCGCGTTTTTATTAATATTTAATGATGAATTTTTAGTCCGAAACTGATCGTACATTACACATATAATAATACTTCGAGGTACGCATTTATTTATTTATTTATATTTATGTATTATAATTATAATTTACAACGCAATATAATAAAATTTCGTTAGTCGAAATTACTATTTTAAGTATCCACTTTAGTACTGTCGACGAATGTAATCAAATTGAAATTGTAATTTTTTATTTCCATACTAAGCAACGTTTTAATAGATAATCTGTAACGTAAGTAATTAGTTATAAACATTATAAGCCCACCGTAGTACATTGCGTAGGTACCTTAATGGTTATTTCCGTACCGTGATAAATAACTAAAGAAAAATAAAAGAAAAATAATGTGGTTAGATCTGTTTGGCGCTTCGTGTCCCCGTAAATACATCATAGCGATACAGGTTTCAGAGCGTTTAAAGGGTTCGACGGGGAAGGGAGGAAGTGTAGGGGACGTAAAGCTGTTACAGCTCCACCATTTATCTTACGCGGTATTTACTTCCAAGAAGAGTTCTCACACACGACGATGGAATAAAATCGTTTTGTAAATTGTGCGGTCGTGATGGTCTCGACTTATATCTTTCGTTCGGTTCTACTAGTCTTATATTCTAAAAGTTATATACAACAGGCGAGGTAGTCGTTGCAGCGCTACACTGGCACTTTTGGATCCACATTTGCTGAGCACTCCGTTAAATGCGAGGCGATTCGTATTTATTTTATTTTATTTTTTTCCATTTACACTCGTACGGTTAGGTTACGCCTCAAGTGGTTTATTTTAGTACGTTATTCGAGAGGATTAGGATGTGGAGGACATTTTCTATTCATGACACTGCACTACGGGAGTTCTCAGTGACACGCTCAAATGATATCATACCGTTGACGACGTATCCCTTTAAAGTAGGTACATAAATCTCTACATATCTTGATACCGCATCACTGTAACATGAATTTTCGCGTTGTTGATTTACTACAAGGAAACTATGTATTATGTATAATACTATGTATTGTCCTTTCTACTTACGGTTTCTTACCTTTTTTTTAGGAATCATTTGTTTCGCGTCATATCCAATATCGTAAACTCGGTTTGACGGAAAACGAATCACAACCAAACGACAGGATTAAACGATGATGAAGACGACGACGTCAATCGTATACGAAAAACGGTCGATCGAGTAGTGAGCGTATAAGTATCCAGACATCTAGGTCATCCAGTTCTCAGGAAAATGTTTAGAGTAGTCAAGATAATGAAACCGGGTCTTTCTATTACAAGTGGTTAACTCTCCTAGATTCGATCTTCCAAATCCGTTGTAAACGTAACTAAGCATTTAGCGTTACAAGTGAAAAATATTGGAAATATTCAACGAAAAAATAATATAAAGATTTTTAATGTCATCAATATAATAGGAATACTATAAACATAATAAATGGGATAAATCTATAGGGCCAGCATCAGTTTCGCGATTAGTAATTTTGCTTTAGATTGGTCAGAAGAAACTGGCTGCCGAAAGGTTTTATTTTCTGGGGACTCAGATGTATAACTTAACGCTCAGTTATGTGATCAATATGCCGTAATCGTTGTTCGGGAGAAAAAAACCCCAATGGTTCCGATATTAATATGATACGACTGAAAATAAAAATTTGTTCCAAATAATGCTTATTATCTTTATTCGAAGTTATTATTATTTTTAGTATTTTTTAAGTAACTTTTTCCTTCAATTTATACTATCAAGAATATTTGTAAACTACATAAGGGTTTCTCTCAGCGAGTAATGTTTTCGATATCGTAAAAATAAATATTTGTAGATTTTATATACATAAAGAAAAAATAAAAACGCACAAAAAATTATCCTATTATGTTTAGGCTCGAGTTTGGGTATTTTTTATTTTCACTTGAGCACAGGTTTTTTGTTTACACGCTTAAGTATTACCGATAATTCATGTCACTCCCAGGAATACGTATTTATTAACAAATACGACCAAGTGCAGCCAGTAATGGAAATAAAACATTAAGATTACCGCTGGTTTACGAGGACATTTTTTCCCGCTGGCTTTCCAAGCGCGCACGACAATAATGCTTCTCGTACGGCGAGATCGCACGTTATTTATCACGTCTTACGCAACGTCCTACGTGACGTCCATCAAATACGTCAGACGTGATATTGCGATACAGCGGATTCCGTCCGATGTAGACATCGGTTAGATGGCCACATGGCCATTCGCGTAGTATGAGCAAAATGGTCTGGGTTTCGAATCCAATGTATACTAATAAGGTTGAAAAAATCGCATGGTATGGACGCTCGGTACGGTTTATTTATGTGGGCGATATATTTTTTCAATATAGCGTTGGAATATGTATGAAGGCGCAACAGTAAAGGTAAACATGTGACTTCAACAATTGGGAGGGTGGTTCAATATTTTAACTACCACATATTTCTAATATATTCGTTTTACACGACAATGGTTTTGGTAATAATTAATTTTATAGTATTGTACGGATCGAAAATGGATTATAAAAATAACGCTGGCAAGTGTTTATGATATTAAACTTGAATTGTTAATATATTATTGTATGTCGATGTACTATAATGTATATTTGTATGTGGAAATGTTCTTTATTATACGAATGGTCCGATGGTGTCGGGCTACAGGAGAGCGAGAGTTAAAGATTTCGACAATATTGTCACGAATTAATGTACACATGCACGTGCCCAACACAGGTAAACGACGTATGCTTTGGATACGATAATACGATATAATACGGTAAATAATGGTGATAAAATTTATAAACTCGATTTACTTTGTCAAAAACATAAATTTGGAGAATCGATCGTACAGCTAACCAACGATTGGTGTCATAATTTTTAATTTCCAAATGTACCGTTCTCGGAGTAATAGCGCGAATCGTGGGTGGGACAGAGCGTATTATTTCTTGACGTGCGCGCACGGCGAAGAAAACGCTGAAAAATAGTGTATTTGGCCGACCCCAAATAGTTGGGAGGAAGGCGAACCAAAAGAAGAAGAAGAAGAGATCGAACACGAAACGTTCTACCTCCGTGACAAAAAGCAAGATACTAGGCTGGTTTTCAAATCGTCTTAAAACACCGCAGTTTAAATATAGTCGAGTTGTTTTAAATGTTTCCGGTTTTCGACAAAACAAGCAGACCCGGTGTCAACGGAGATTATATACATATAAAAAAAAGAACTGTGTTTATGTGTCTATTTCACCTAATTTTAGAGCACGATCCGCGCTTGAAGTTTGTGATGAGCTTGAGGAGATCAACGGATAAGGAAAGACTGAACATTCAGGAAAAACAAATTATTCCATCGATTTAAGGAAAACGTACAGGTACAATAAAAGGAATAGGAATAAATGAATAGCATAATGCTTTTAATTCGGTTAAAAGTTCTAAAAACGTTCACGCGTACACAGAAAAAATACTTTATCTCGTGTACAAGCCTTTTATCGTGAAAAACCAATTCAACAGATTTTTCCTTTCTACTCCTTATCGTACCTGTGTAATCGTGTTTAATAATATGCGTACGTCGAGTATAACGCCCGTAGAATATGCTGCGTGTAGCGGAAGGCTGGTGCTGCCGATGCTGCTACTGTCAATATATATTGTTCTGAAAAATGGAAAATAAAACGTCGACATGGCGTTCATTATTTATCGCGATTGCGAATGAAAACACTATTGTATTCGTGGTCGAAGAGGACAGCACACTTCCCAGGCGTTCGTGATTTTTTTCCATCCGACGAAACAATTTTCAGAAAAGCAATTAGAGTCTTTTGAAATTGCCGAACACCCTTTGTTTGTTTATTGACGATGAGTGTATGTTGTATCGATCGTCGTGTTCGGGATAACGAAAAAAAAATGGTCGCCACCGATAATGTTGACAGCACGACAGTTTTATTTGTTTATTTTTCTCTATCTCATGAATGTAATGTAGTGGTGATAAAACTGCGTCGGATTCATTGCTTTAATTATTACTAGGAAACGGGTTAGGTTATCCTTACCTATTTCGCTAAATTACGAAAGAGCGGGTAAAACACGAATACATACGTTCGTTATCGGCAATACCTTTTTAAGCTACCCGTACAAAGCGATTTCGTACAATTTTACCCGATTTTTAACTACATGATTGCGTACGAAGTTTTAAGCGTTGATTTCAATTTTCAGACCTGTATTGGTGTATACCAAATGACTATATGAGTGAACTTGAAAAAATTAATAATTACTTTGTGTTTTATCGCTTTTATTACCTATGTTTATTGTTATTGATATCAAATATATCAGATATAACGAAATCTTGTTATTTCCGTTATATTATACGGTATTTTCCGAGTTTCAATCGATCGTTGTAGTGCGTAGACGTACGTTGATTGAAACAGATTCAAAATACTACATAGGATTACGATAAGTATAAAATCCATAAAAATGTAATTCAATATAAATGTTTTATATTTAATGTTCATAAATTACCTTAATAATTGTTTTAAATCATGTACATTTTTCCTATTTGCTGATGACATGAAATTATATACGCCAATCAATTCTCCCAGTGATATGATTTCCCTACAAGATGATTTAGATTTATTTTCTAGCTGGTGATTAGTATATGATATCACGTTTATGTATAAAATCCTGAATGGTATTATCGATTGCTCTGAATTATTAAAAAAAATCAGCCTCAAAGTACCCTCTTTTAATTCAAGATTCAACTCTCCATTTTCTATTCCTCATTCTAAAATTAATTACTTTACTAATAGTCCGATGTGCCGCCTACCAACACCATATAATTTAATTCATAGTTTTGATTTTTTTTTCGACTCCTTAACCAAGTTAAAAAATTGTATTTATAATTTAAACATTGATGTTTAATTTGATTTAATCGTACTCAATTTGTCCTAAATTGTTAATTTAGCGATGTTTAGTTTCACTCACTGAACTCTTATCCTTTGGGATGTTAAAATATTTATTTATTTCAATAAATATTATTATTATTATTATTATTATTAATATTTAAAAGTAGTATGTTATAGATGTCAGGGAATCTAAATTTAAGCATTTTCAAACAATTTATTAACAATAGTTTTATTAAAATAAAAACTGTCGATTTTATTTATTTATTAATTACTTTTTTTTTTATTTAGTTATCTTCATTTTATCATTAATTTTTTTATAAATTATTTTAGAACTGTTAAAAATAAATTAGTAAATTTGACAACGTGGCATACAATTTGATACGCAATCGTGTTAATTTATTTTTCTTATCCACCATTTTGTTACTCATCTATAAACATGCGCAATCGAGTTCTACCCGAAGGAGCAGTTTCCTATCTTAGCCCCCGGATTGGCGTTCATCGTTCATTTTTTCGTCAAAATTTTCGTTCATTGATACAACTACGCCATCCATCGCAAGGTTATTAGTTATTAGTTATTAGTATTACAAATAATTTACAATTTATTTTTAACTAGTAACAGACGCAGATAACCTAATGAATATTGTGGTATGAAAATACGTTTGTTGTTTTATTTTTAGAGTCAGTGTTGGTTTGTTGTTTAATTGTTATCAATGTGCACAGTGCGTCAGTGCCACAGTACACCGCAGTATATTTTATAATTATTTATTATTTAACTTCTAATTTTTCTTCTGGAGGAGGGGGTGAGATCCGTAGAACGCCTCCCCCCCTTTCACCAAAAATACGCGACTGAGGACAATCTATAATGTTTTTTTTTATAATTATTTTAAAATAGAATATCGATATCGATATTTTTATTTCGATATATATCAGCCGTCGATATTTAAGAAATTGATATATCGATAGTGTAATCAGCGCAATCCTAGGTATGACGTAATCATGAAATTAATCATTTAACATAAATATGCACTATTGATCGCGAATCAGTTATAACATCAAACATAAGTCAATCGTGTACGTCAAACGATGATTTTCAAAAGTTGAATAGGAAATCGTGGCTGAAAAGAGAAAATTACTGTATATTCGCATAGGTGCTTGGCTCGGAAAAGAGGAAGGTCATTTCTGGGCGGAAGAAGCACCGTTCTGTAGAAAATATCTAAAAATGGGTACAGAGGTATTCCGTACGGGGAATTCATACAGATCAGAAAAAAAAATCTATTAACGAAATGAAACGGGGGTTTTGTTGTTAATACATTAAAATTGGATTTGATATAAAAGAACAACGATAAACGAGCAAATTTCGTTATCGGTCAACAAATAATATGTACCTATGTACGAAAAAAGGTTAAACGTTACTTCTTACATATAATGCTTAAAAAATATATATATTAAAAACACTTAATCTTATCGACGTTTAATGTAAGTATTAACACGTACATATAAAAAAAAAAAAAAAATTATAAAATCGAATTGTATTGTTATAACATAAACGCTCCGAACGAGGAACATTTAACGATTTAACATAAAAACAAGACTGGTTCAATCGTTTAATGAAATCGTCCGCATGCGAAATATAAGAATACGCTACAAATGATGTACGAGTATTAATTTATATACACGAAAACGATCATTTAAAATAAAAAATATTATTGCGCAGACGGTTATAAAATCAATGGAAAATATTTCCTAAAGCCAGTATCTAGTGACGCGCGCAAGGGAGAATTGGATTTTTGAGTTTTTAAAAACGAAAAGGCTTGTATTAATATTTGGCACACGCATTATCGATAAAACATTCAAATTCGTTTAAATTTAATTAATGTTCACGGGTGGTTCTTAAGACGAATGAAAAGTTTGATTAAGTTAAAAAACTTTACGGGAAAACACTTTCCAATATACCTTGGATTCATTACTTTCCGAAGGAGTGGTGAGTGGACGTAGTTTATCGACGTTCGCCGTTGACATAAGCCAACGGAATTTTAGAACACATGATAATGAGTTGGAAAATAAAAACGTAAACAACACAACAAATTCCGATTATCATAAATTAGATTTAATAAAATTCTTATACACGTATAATATATTATATATTAATAATGATGATGTTTAGAGAATATACTTAATATTTAATAAAAACAAATCATTAACACGAATTGATGGTTAGTAACATTTTAAAGTAAAAAATTAAGACGATAACAACGTGTTGTATAACTATATGTACCTATGAACAGGATATTATATAGATATAAAAATCTAAACGGTTATCGTATAAATAACATTACTATAGGTAATATAGGTAGTAATAATAAACAAATAAAACACATATTAGTACATTACAGCAATATGACGATGATGTTGATAAAAAAGTTGTTGGTTCCTAAAACGCGTCGACTAAACACGAGGTATAGTATTTTTTTAATTCACTTCCTTGTACTATAATATTAAGGTATTGAAAAAATAAATAAATAAAAATCTACGAGTATAATAATATTAAATTGTTTTAAAACTATAAGAATATAGTTAGATAAAAGAGAGAAAAAGAGATGGAGAGAGACAAAAAGATATAAATTTAATAATAGTTAACACTAAATATTGAGCTTTAATCGAAAAAAACTATACAGCGAATGGGAGAAAAAAATGAAAATTATAAACAAAAACCATAAACCGGTGAAAATAATTTCACGATATTTAATCCAACTTCAACGAATAATGCACCGTTATCACAATATTTAACAAAGATTGTTATGTTACTTCTTGTGCAGCAGTGGTGATGTGATATAATTCATCGAAGACAACAAATACGAATACGATCTGTCGTCTACACTTATATATAAATGTATAATAAAATATTAATCATTATTATTATTATTATAACATTATTTATCAACATATTATAGTATATTAAAACAACCCTGATCCTAATCCAAAAAAAAGATTGTTCTCAATCAATCAACAAGTGTCCATGTTTTATGTGTGCACGCGTGCGTGTTTTTGTATGTGTGTGTTTGTCAGTGGTAGCGCATGCGTGTGTATGTGTTTGTGTGACCAGAGACAACTTCATATAAGAGCAATGCGATAGACGGTGGCGGTATGAGATGTTCGTCCTCGTTCAATAATAATAATAATAATAATAATAATAATAAAATGTACATAATAATTTAATAAATATTAACGATAGAGTAAACATAAAAAAAAAAAAAGAATTAAACAACATATGAAATTATTGAAGCGTTCATTTCTTGTTTCAAATAGTTTTACGTATTAAAAAGTCTTAAAAAGTTTATAATATACTGTTGTAATAGCGGAGATATCATACCTTTCATATCCTAAGTGTATGCATTTAATATCATATTATGTAGAACGGTATTTTCGGTGCGCGCAACGTTAATACTCTAACCTTGTGCCGAGATTAAGTTGCCTAAGAAATATATAATACGAATTAACAAAATAAATTAAATTAAATCGACGAGAAGAAAACAGGCATCAAATGTTTAGCACCAATAAACATGTATACACGAAATATGACTAAAATAAATAAAAAACAAAAAAAATAAAAAAAACAATAACAAAGTACGATGATATCGCATATACTGCATTGTTATTAATACTGCGTGCCATGTTGCGGTCGTTCAAGCGCCTTAAATCCTGTTGGCTGTGGTCTTCTTACTACCATCGCCTCTAATGACGTCCCGTAAGGACTTGAGCCTAGCCATCAGATCGGACCATAGTCCCTGGGATTCCGTTCCCGAAGGACTATGGCCGGCCAGTGGGTCAAACAACACCTGGGACCTGTGCGGCGGGATGAGTGGATCCCTGAGTCGCGCCAAGTCGGTCTGCACGCAAGACATCTGGTCCTTGAGCTGGTTGTACATGTGCAAGTCCAGACCGGACTTCCGGGCCTTCTTGTGCATCGTGATCAGATACTGGCGATCACGAACGTCCGGCATCAGGTACTCCTGCGAAACAGATGTGTGATGTACACTATACGTTAGAACATATTTGGGTGAGATACAAATGTTGGACGTTCGCGGGAGGGGTATTTTTAATTAAACACAAGAAAGCATACAAAATATTCGTGTTTGATGCACAAGCGCATTGGGTAATGAACATTATTCGTATTAGATTAAATATTGACAAGTGGCTACGTAGAGTGGCCTCTTTATCTTTGTTCTGACGTAGTACACTTGACCGCAATCAATGCTCAATGCTAAGAGTTATATTGTGGCCGAAAAAAAAATAAAATACTTTTGTACATTAATTTTAAAGTAATTATTGTATAACAAGTACTATTATATCCTTGTATGTAAAGACACGATGTTTTTATGTTGACCTTTCTTTCTTCGCTCCCTCATAAAATTAGCCGTAACGCTAGGCGTCATTTGTCAGCCACCTCTACATTATGTAAGCTATGTATTAGTTATTGTATTTTGGATTTCCGTTTTATTACGTGCGAATTTCGATTACTTTTAACGAGTATTAGAACAATTAATATGATGTAGAATGTTTTTTGACGTTCAATTAGGAACAATATTAAAATTTTAGCAAATGAGCACGTTAAGGACTATATAACGGTATTGTTATTCAAAGCGATGTATGGACTTATACAATGGAATTTTATCACAAAGCTTTTTGTACGCAGTATGTGAATTGTCAATATTCAATCACTAAATTATTATAAAAATATTATATCAAACGTTGCACGGAAGTAGAGGGAGTGAGACTGCATGTTTGATTAGTGAGGATCACCATGTGATCCTGAATGGTCTTACCATCCCGTCAATACGCACATGACACACGTGTTTTCATTTGATTATTAGTGATGGGAAACGTGGAAGCGCATTCCGTTCATTTGTGGGAGCAAAAAAATGTTTTCATTTTTATTAAATTTTTTTATCAAAATAATTTTTTTTGTGGGGTAGGAACACACACATAAACGGAGATTTGATTGAATTTTAGGGGGGGCTTAAATGTCAATTGTTGCAAAATAAGTACCTATTTCAGTATTTTATACTACGAAATTTAATAATTTAGGGGGCTAAGCCCCCCCCCAATTTCCGCCTATGAACACACACCCAGGTTACAATCATCAAATATTTATTAATAGCTTCGGTATTTGGTCGAAAATACTTTATTTGCGTCGGTCTTATAACGAGCAAATAAAAATGCACGTATATATATATATATATATATATATATATATATATATATATATATATATATATATATATATATAAATCGAACGAATGTAAATTAAACCGTAAATGGGTCCGAAATATACTGCTGTAAACTGGCTCTACGTGGTAAGAAGATGAGGGAAACTGGGGATTTAATCCAGAACATAAATTTTTCTCTATTATTATAGAGTAAATTGTATATTTTTTCATTTTTTCGTACGAAAAATTAAAACATAAAAATATTCGTGTTCAATAAAATTTATAAAAATAAAAAAAATTTCAAATTGTTAAATATAATGAATAACATTATCCAATTTATTTTAAAATGAGAAACTGTTCTTCTAAATAAATAGCTCATTGCCGTATATACATTAGTAAAATACGGACGTATACTATTGCATATTTTCTTTAAAATGATAAGAAAAAATATGTTACCTAACGAAAAAAGGGCGTATTTTTATTTCATTACCCGTATGTAAAAGTTTTCAGATCTTGCCTGTACTTAGGTGTATATGGAAATCAACATCCGTGATCCATTATTGCAGCAGCAGTAACCACGTGTGCCAAACATGGCTGCTCATATTATTATGTTTCGTCACAAACTAACTCCACACAAACCCCACTCGTACCTTGCATCATGACCGGGGTTTTGACCCGTTTGACACGCACATAAATCGCGGTTTTTCCATCAGCAGGGAGTACTACCACGGTGTACACAGCGTAATTATTATTCGATTTTTTAGAAATCCCGCATGTTACGCCTCTTGTGCATTATTACTAAACAATGGCTGAGGTCGAAAGGTGAACATGCGCGACAATTGCGGTAACTTTACGGGGCATTCCTGTGAACACGAATCCCCGCGGCTTGACTCAACAAACAAACTTATCCTGCACTAGAGAACTCTAAGCTATGGCAATCGACTGCATCATCACAGATTTCGAATTTAGTGAACACATACTTTATAGTGCAGAGGTTCCCAAACTTTTTATTATACGACCCATTTTGGGATTTTTTTAAAATTTGGTAACTCACAATATCAAATAATGACCTATTTTTTTTAATGAATCAGTAACTTACAACAAAAAATATATATTTATTTTTAATATAAAAATATAGTGCGATCCACCAAAAATATAATTGCGACCCAATTTTGGGTCGCGACCCACAGTTTAGGAACCTCTGGTATAGTGTGTATATATACAGTGTGTTACTAGGATTTGTTTTAGAGGGGGGGGTTATACATTTGAAAACAATTTAAATTTGGAATGTGTTCAGTGGGTAAAATGAGGTAAGGTTAAGTTAATTACATATTTTGGAAGGGAGGAGGGTCACAACAGTAACTGTTAACTTTTAACGAAATAGCTTGGCCCCAACTGAAAACAAAATGTTCAACAAAAAAAAAAAAAACGAACTAAAAATTGAATGTATGTGTGTATAATTTTAAAACCATTTTTAGGTACATTTTTTTCATTTAATTAATTTGTACTTTATTGCTTACTTTTTATATTATTATTATATTTTATATTCTATTATATTATTATATCATTACACATTACCTTTTATGATTCTATTGATACTAAATTAATTAGTGATGGTATTTGTTGGTTTTCGATGATTAAAGATGGCACATTATTGAGATTCTCTTGTATAATTTTTATACCTCAACTTTGGAACAATAGTTGAAAACTTTAGTAATTTTTTCGCAATATAAGACTGCCATTTTAAGATCTCGTATTTCTGTCTTATAGGGGGCTGATTTTACAAAAATATTACGTAGTGTTATTACAAATTAAAACATTTTGTATCAAAAAGTTTTATTGCCGATGTATAGAGAATTTTTTTTTGTTTAAGTTTAAACGGTAATTTTAGTATATATTTAAATTAGGACTATGGTTATTTTTGGTTATATAGAGTATCCTATCTTTAGGGTAGCCGTTATAAGGAAGTTATACTGTTTATATAATTTTTTATTAACTTCATAATTATTTATATTATGTTTATAACAATCTGTTATATACAAAAAAATTATCAATTATTATTGTAAGCAGACATAAACCATGAAATATATATAGGGTGGTGGAATTTAAGAATTTTATATTCTTTTAGTTGATTTTTTTGTTGCAGATTTCTTGGAATACAAATAAACGTAATTTCTTAGATCAAAGGATTCGTATACGATTAATTGAATACCTACATTGAAACATTTGTAATATGCTATAGCCCCACATGGCGAACTTGAAGAATATTAAGGTTGTATATGCGGTATACAAATTGGAAATATAGAATGGTATTTTGGTTATGATACAGACGGTTGAATACGGTTATGGATATGGTTATGGGGAGACTAAAAACACTTTATGTAAATAAATTGTATCCATGATAGCTTTTTATTAAATTGTATTCGTGGAGTAGGTGGAATTACACACTGGTATTTTGTATTGCCATATATTACTATACAATATTTTTCATGTGTCATTGACATTATTATTATTATTATTATTATTATTTATCATTATTTATCATTATTTATCATTATTTATCATTATTATTTATTATTTATTTTCGTTCATGAATATATATAATGCATTATACTCCCAAGCACACATAAATCGGAAATAATAAAATTAATACATTTTCGTTTTAAATATGTATGGAAATGGACGATATGGTTGTCAAATGAAAAGTGGCCTGGACGTGCATCTATCTATATACTCGCGCGAACAATGCAATACAAGGATAAACATTTTCATAAATTGTACATACCACGACGTCAAACTTCTAGATGTGTTAAATCCAAGTACTAAAAAGTTCGAAAATCCCAGGAAACCGTATTATTGCATATACACAATAATACAATAAGCGAAAACGAGCGATTGTGCCAGCCGGGAGGCGCAACCAAAAACCCGACCACGATTGTTTCGGTATAATAAATTTCAGACCGTGAAATTATTGCGGCTGAGCACTAATTCCCCGTAACTCGATTTAAATTACTACGCGGACAACACGCGCACTTCTTCTTAGGTGGCGTCTGGGGTATAAACCAAATACCGGGTTAGTGACAGTGGTACAAACTTTATATTTTAATTGGCACTCGCGAATGGTACTGTCGTAGACAGGTAAGATTAGGTTAGGTCAGGTTAGGTTGGGTTTCCTCGCGAATACTATATTGGTAGAAGCATCAGTGCGATGCAGCCGTTATCAGAAGTCGTGATCTAGGTGTTCAATACCCCATGGTTTCCAACTATTCGATTTTAAATTATTACTTTCAGTCAATTTGTTAAATTGTATTCGCGATAACAAATGATTCTCTTTGGGTGAATTGAAATTATTAAAGACAAATTCAGCGTAAATATATATTCAATAGACAAGTCATTAAAGACGAAAAAATATTAAACTCCCTCCCCTCCAAGATCACGTTTTATCGACATAACTTATCAGTGGCTACTATACTAATTTATTACTATCTATACTGAATAATTGGCAGAGGTTTTACGCGCGATGTGGAGATGTTTTATTGCGTTTTTGACTTTTTGCTGTATGAATCGAACGGGTAAATGATCTTTTAAGTTCCTGCAAACTTAACATGTAATTCGTTTGTATAAAATGTACAACTTCGACGATAAATTCTGAATTTAATATACATAAGGTAGCAGCTGTTATTATAATCATTATTTTCTTCTACGTTGAACTCTGCAACCCTGTTTCTCTAGCTGCCGTTGCCGAGTACCCCACTGCACCATTTTTACGATGTTATTAAAGAATTTTTTAATTAAGTCGTAACTTGAAACTGTTTTAGATGAACGTCGCATTTATTATACAAGTACCAAAACTAAATATTTACAAACGAGATGAAATTCATATCAGAATTCATAATATTATTTAAATTATTGCGAAGAAATTACAATCAATGTTTCTCGTAAATGCTCAAAACGAATTAATCACACCAAGATGCGACTGAGGAAGTAATACTGATTTTCTTTACGAAACTATCTGTAACAACCTTATCATGGTTATTATAAATAAAATGTCTTTTGAAAAACGTAAAATATGTCATCTAACGATGAAAAAAAGTAATTAAATGATTACAAAGTATAATGGAACTTTATACTTTTTATACAAGTATAATGGAACTTGTATTGTTATTCATAGTACCAATGAAATTAAAATTCATTTTAAAATGAACGGTGTTTGAATCTCAATAACAATTGTATTATCATTGCAGCAAATATTTTACGTTTGAATGACCACAAGTCTAAATCTGACTGATCTAAAATATGCAGTCATTAAATTTAAAAGACGCTGCTGAGTTATTACATTTATAAAAAAATAGACACATATATTAAAACATCAAATGTTTTTCGTTTAAAAAAGTATATGGATTACAATTTTTTTCAGAAAAATTAGTTAAATATGAAATATTATTAATATAAATCTGCATTTTACAATATCAGAAAATATTTGAAGCAGAAATAGCGATAGCGAATTAGCGGGTTTATCAATTATCTTATTTGAAGTATAAAATATGCGCATAAAAAAAGTAGATGTTTTTCTCGAATTTTAACAATAATAATTGTTCTGTAAATTATTATACAAGATAACAAGTGATATATAGTGTAACATAATAGGTACTATTTGTTTGTGGGGCAACAATAAGTATTTTAGAAACACGAGTTTATAATTAATGTGCCAAATAAAAATTATTTTATGGTAATTTTCCTTAGATATAAGTAGGACGGTATAAGTAATTTTCAGAAATGAATAAAATTGGAGACAAAGGTAGTACACGACTTATGAATAACTAAACAAACAAAGTTATACGGCCGGGATACGCTTGGAAAATCTTTATGGTAAAACAAAATTGAATAAGAAAAGTGTTAGTTTTATTTAATAAGATATAAATTTAAGTAGCAATAACTTGAACCTAAAAAATAAATTTAAAAAACTTGAGTTATTAAGACAATGTGAATGTTAAAACAAGTGGTTGAGAGGATCAAAACTGTAATAATTTGAGTTGTAGAGGATTTTCTGTTACTAGGGCCAAAATGTACCTATTTAAGTAATAATCAGGGCTTGAAACCGATTTCAAAATCGTTTTTAAATACCGGTTAAAACCAGTTAAAAATCGATATCGATATCGGAATCATTATAAACCAAAACCGGTATTAATATCTGAAAACGTAACCGTAAAATATAAAAAACCGGTATACGAAATCAAAATAGTAATCATAACTTATTAAAACCGATATCAAAAAATTCAAATTAAAATCATAAAAATTAAATACGGTATAAAAGATTAAAATTAAAATCATAATTTCCTAAAACCGATAACTAAAAATTGAAACCAAAATCGATAAAATTAAAAACGGTATACAAAATCCAAATAAAAACCTAAATTTTTTTAATAGGTTTCAAGCTCTATAGTGAAAATACTAAATAGTATAAAAATAAACGTAAATATTATAATTTATTGCAACGGTCAGACGAAATATATTGTTGGAAAACGGGAAAATATTTGGTTGATGCGGGCTTGATTGGTTTAATTTTCATGAAAAATTAATTACATGATTTTTATCAAAGAAAACTATACTTGACATTAACCAAATCGTAGAATTTATGCATTAGTGTGGTCCTTGTTTTTAAATGTTTATATTGTTTTGACTGTTATCCTGATTAGTTTCCAATATGTTTAAAGAATAAGTATACAAAATTTGATCGTTATTGGATAAGTTTAACCTGTGCTCTGAAGTGCTCAAAAGTTAAATATTATTAATATTTTTAAAATATTGAGTAATTCTTAAATATAACAAACAAATTATACAAACGTCATATTCTGTAAAGAAAAATTAAATTTTAGTTGTATAAACCAGTGGTTTTCAACCTGTGCGTCGCGGCTCCTAGGGGCGACGTCGGTTACTATCAAGGGAGCCTGATATATTTAATCTAACACATAAATACCACAGATTAAATATATCAGTATATTTAATCTATGTAAATACTAAATAGACCCAATTCACGATTATCACCGGCCGATCTGTCTCACACACACAACACGTATTGGTGAGCGAAATTACACGGCCTCAAAAAAAAGATAACAAAAATTATATAAAATTACAATTTAATTTTTAGTTTCTACTGCGAACGCGGCTCCCTTGATAGTAACCGACGACGCCCCTATGGTATTTATGTGTTTGCGATATCGAGTAATAACATACTTTGATTAATATTTACAAGTAAGAACTTAATAATTTGCCTCTACTCTATCAGTTGCATACGACTGTCCGCTTTGTAATCAATGCGTTATATGCGTTACGGCTACGTACATCAACAATATTTATTACGATTGTATTTTGTTCTGTGTTATTTGTGGTTTTTTTTTCTGTAATAGTAGTAGTTATAACTATGGATAAGTTTTTTAATTCTAGTAGAAAACGTGGTTGTCCTAAAATGATTTCAAATATTGAAAAGAAGAAACTAAAATTCAGAAAATATGACGATAGTTATTTGAATTTTGGATTTACTAGCACTATTGTTGAAAACATAGAACATCCTCAGTGTGTCATTTGTTTGAAAGTATTGGCAGTAGAAAATATGCTTCCAAATAAAATGAAACGCCATTTGGAGACAGTTCATGGAAATTTGGTGAACAAACCACGTGATTATTTCGCATCAAAGTTAAAAGCAATAGCTCAACAAAAACATATTTTTACAAAGGAAGCTACAATTCCTTCTAAAGAACTACTTGCTTCGTATAAAGTAGCTTGGCGAATAGCAATGAGTAAAAAACCTCATACTATGAGAATATTAGAAAATCTAATTTTACCAGCTGCTATGAACATGGTGTCCATTATGATTGGGGATGCAGCTGCTAAACAACTTAAAAATGTGCCATTATCGGATAATACTATTAGTCGTAGAATACAAGATATGGCTGAAGATATCAATGATCAGTTAATTGAAAAACTAAAAGAAAATGACTTCGCCATTCAACTGGATGATGCCTATCTTATTTGTTGTGTAAGGTTCGTAGTAAATGACGTGTTTCATGAAGATTTACTTTTTTGTAAAACTATTGTCGGTGAAACAAAAGCAGTAGATTTATTTAATATATTAGATTCTTTCATGACTGAAAACAACATTGTTTGGGACAGATGTTTTGGTATTTGCATCGATGGAGCTCGATGGCAAGTTGTTATAATGGTTTACAGGCACTCATTAAAAAGAAGCCCCTTACGCTGTATGGACGCACTGTATTATACACAGAGAAGTTCTAGCTTCAAAAATTATTAGTCTAAGTCTAAATGAAGTCTTGCTGCCTGTTATTGAAATAGTTAATTTCATCAAAACTCGACCTATAAAGTCCCGGTGTTTTAAAAAAATATGTGAAGACATGGGAGCTGAGCATACCTCGCTTTTGTACTATTGCAACTTACGTTGGCTTTCACGAGGAAATGTGTTGAAAAGAGTATTTGAACTTCGAAAAGAACTTCATTGTTTTCTTCTTGAACAAAAAAAACATTTTGAAAAAATTTGAAAATGAAGTCTTTTGAATAAAATTATTGTACTTGTGTGATATTTTTGAAAAGCTCAATGTATTTAATGTATCTCTACAAGGTAATGAGACCCACATTTTGCAGTTAACAGAAAAAATTACATCTTTTAAAAGGAAATTAGTCTTGTGGAAGAATAAAATGGATGA
The DNA here is from genome assembly GCA_034509805.1 of Sipha maydis. NCBI lineage: Eukaryota > Metazoa > Arthropoda > Insecta > Hemiptera > Aphididae > Sipha > Sipha maydis. The sequence continues at coordinate 142,454 of JASXSY010000188.1, read as the reverse complement.
AGGTGCTTTAAATAACTGTTTTCCTACATTGTATATTTTCCTTCGTGAAAATAATTTAAATTTGATAGCATCTGTCAAATTATTATTCATAGAACACTTTTCACAACTTATAGTTCACATCCAAAATTATTTTCCCGAGGACGATCAACAACAAAATTGGATTAAAGATCTTTTTACTACTGATCTGCCGTCAGAATTAATAATCATTAAACAAGAACAGCTGATAGACTTATCCTCAGATTCAGTATCAAAATCTAAATTTGCATCATCATTTTTACCAGAATTTTGGATAGCTATGAAGAAGCAGTATCCGATAGTAGCCAATAAGGCTATCAAGACTTTGATTCCATTTGCTTTTTCATACTTATGTGAAACAGGTTTTTCGGCTTTAGCAGTTATTAAAACTAAATATAGAGGAAAACTGAATACCGAAAAGGAAATGAGAATTGCGCTTTCAAAATGTACGCCACGGTTTGATAATATTATGCAACAAAAACAAGCACAGCCGTCCCATTAAATATTAAAACTATTATTATTATTATTATTATTATATTAATTTTTTAATTGTAAAAAAATAAATCTCAAAAAAAATGTTAACTATTATTAATAATAACATTTTTTTTGAGATTATTATTAATAATTAATTAACTATTATTAATAATTACATGTTTATCATTAAATAAAGTTAAATTAAAATGATTATAATTAATGTAAATTTGTTTATTTAAAATGTTCGTAAGGAGCCGTATATTTTATTTCAAAATCAAAAGGAGCCGTGGACCCAAAAATGTTGACAACCACTGGTATAATGAAATTATAATAATAACTACATTTTTTATACATTTCAATAAATATTTAATTTTGCTTGCATGAATTATGATATTATATTATAATTTTTCTATAAGAGTAGATACTTTTGTTTGAGTTTGAATATCGTTGCCTGTATTGTTTTATGTTTTTAAGTAATTACTAACTTAAGGGTATTTGGAGCATGTATTATGCTCAAATTCTGCATAAGTTTTTTTCATACGTAAAAACCTTTTTGGAGGGGTCGATCATAAATAATCGAAAAAAAAATGTCTACTTAATAAGAACCCACCTAATTCGGACTTATCTGGTTCTTGCACCAAAAAAAGAAAACTAAATAAGTCTATTTAATATAAAAAATTAAAAAAATATACTTATTATGGATTTATCTGGTGTTTTGACAGACTTGTAGACAATTTCTTAAAACCGATATTTAAAAATTGAAATTAAAATCAAAAACATTAAAAACCGGTATCCAAAATTAAAATCAAAACCATTATTTCCTAAAACTGTTATCTAGAAATTAAAATTAATAAAATTAAAAACCGGTAGCCACAATTAAAACCGAAACCATATTTTCCTAAAACCAATGATTAAAAATAAAAATCGAAAACGGAAAAATTTCAAAACCGGTATACAAATTAAAACCGAAACCAAAATGTCTTAATACCGGTATTGAAAAATTAAAACCAAAACCGATATTTTTTTCAGTTTCAAGCCCTGGTAATAACACCATAACACGTCAATCGTATTCAATTTTATCACCATTTTAATGATTATTTGTCAAATGTTTATTATTATTTTATTTTATTTATAATTCCAATCCTGGCGATAACGATTATTATTACAGTTATTCAACTAAAATTTATTTCTAATTAAATTTGTTTTAAAAATATCTTGCTGTCTTTGTAAAGTTTATTTACTTTTAGAAAAGGAAAGCAGGGTATATGAATATTAAGCAATATAACTGGAGTTACAATATTGAGTTATATGTTCACTTTATTTAGTAACAATTTTGAAGCAGTGGCAGCAAATTTGGATTATTTTATTTTTATTTGGAAAAATACTCACGTAAAGTTCATCAAACTAATATACGTTTAAAGTATTTCTATTTTATTCGTTTGAAAAATACTCACGAGATAAATTTCTAGTTTGAACATTTCCCAAGAACCATTGAATAACAACAAATGTCGATAACTATCTAAACATAACTCAAATTGTCGCGTGTCCTACTTGGATTCGCGTTGTTTTTCTTTTGCTCAAGAATTTTTGAAGTATAACTATTATCGACAATAACCTATTATATTTTATGCACCCCTCACTAAAAACTACACAAAGCAGTCATTTCAAGCGTTCATAAAATAAGTGTAGCCGTTATTAATTTAATGTCATTCTTCTAAAATTTCTCCAAAAGACCACGTCGGCCGTTTTATCACCCCGTACAATATGTATAGATGTCAATACAATTCTTAAGACGGGTTTATTCGTTGTGTTTTACTCGCGTAAACTGACATACACAAATATGATTTGTCTACATATTTGATCGTATAAGCGGATATTTGGACGGAAATTTGATTTGCACAAGTGGCTTGCATGAATTCTGGGACTGCCTGAAAAAACTATGGTTGACATAAATTAAAATTTCATTTGCACGCGAAAACGATTGTTTTAGGTTTGTGCAAGTATTTTTGACATAAAAAACAAAAACAGAAAACGTTATATCACTTTATCTTTATCAATATTTTATAATAAAATTTTAATAATTTTTACACCAAATGATTATGTTAAACTTTAAACTTATTGATACATTCATAATTTCTGCAAAACAGTTTGGACAAGTAAAACTGAACATGTAAATTTACCTCTAAATACAAGAATCCGAGTAACCATATAAAATATCCGGTGTATAAAATAATTACTCAATTAGCATTATATGTTATATACGTGAGAGTCTAATACGAGAGCAAATTTCTTAAACGAACTGAACATAAAAATATTTAAGTTCGTACCTGCTTGGTGAGTACATAGTAAGCATAGACCGCCATGGCAGTACCGTAGGTGACGAAGTATGTGACCGGCTCCATTATATCCCACGAATATTCCCACCAAGTGAGCCGAGCCAAAATACCAAATTGCACCGACATAAGTCCTAGGCCGACCCAAGTGAGTACTGATGTCTGTCTGCTGGCCACCAAGTCGATGGATTGTCGTTTCTAAAAAAAAAAAAGATGAAAATAAAAGTACTATAATATAATATAAACCGTAAAATTGTTCGAGAAAACAATAAACAAGTAATTCGTGAAATACACCACGCGTAAAATGTATTATAATGCGCGTTCATAAAATATTATTATATTTATGAAATGTAAAGTCGTGCAAAAAAATTAAAATAAATCTTTCGAGATTTTAGTTACGTAAATTTTAGTTGAATTTGTTATTTACACGTTATTAAACCTAATGTTACATATTAAAAATAATACGTTAAAAAATTTGCGTAATCGATTTTAAAGAACATTTGACGTAGATTATTATTTCTATATTATTATTTAAAGGGATTTTAGAAATAATAAAATTAATGTTCCGTTGAAAAATGCCACTATTTGCGCATACATAGTTTTTGAAACATATTCCACGAACGAATAACATATACACTAAAAATTAAACAAGTTATACGTATTAAAGTATAGGTAATATATATTTTTAAATAAAATTGAAAATCACGGTCCGATATTATTATTTTGAATAACAAATTGTTATTGTTTAACGATCACGGTAAGTATACGTTGTTCTCTATAGAATTATAATTGAAATATATTGATTATAATCAAGTATTATATAAAACCTTTTCGTGTTCGTTCAAAAGTCAAAATTACGTCAATGAATACGAATTATAGTTATTATGTAATGTTCATATTTTTATTCCAATGATCCCCGAGGGGTTTCCATTTTTTGTTAAGGTATCGGTTGAAAAATATTTGTTGTGCATGCATACATAAAGAACCTGCAAATAATAATATATTGCAGGATGATGAGAAAAAAAAAGTTCAGTATTGATAAACACTATTATTGTTATACCGACATCGCATATCGGACGGTTTCTTAACAAGCATCGAGCAGACGAGTTTACGGTTGAAGTTTTTATACGACCAAATAACTTTTAGATCGAATTCTAATGCAAATAATACATTACACAGATGTATTTATACACGTATAAATGTATTTGCATTACGAGAAACGCCGTATTATTATACGTGCACATATCTATGTAACGTGGTCGTAAATACTGAGTCGAATGTACCGATTGCGTCGCCAAAACATTATCACGGGCAAAGGTCGCCCAGACCACTGCGAACGTAGTAGCGTGCTCGTCCGATTGCAATACACGAGTTCGTTAAGTAGGTACACGTGCGGTAGTGTGACATTTCTGAAACACGGATTCGGCACAAATCGATTTCATCCGTGATAACGCACTGCACCGCGGTAGCAACGATTGTTCATTGTTTTCAATGTAATAAACGTATTTGTTTATGTTGGTTTTTTTTTTTTGCTTAAAATCAATATTTTCGGAAGAAACATGTAATCGCTACATGTTACTTCCGATACGTTTTGAACGACACGAAATTTGAATGACACGAAATATTGAATTACGCAGTACAGAGAAACGGTGCAGTTACTTTGCTTATGTGTTTACACATGTAAATTATTCTCTTTTGCTTAAAAATTATTACTGTCGATAATACCGTATGTATATAAACGGTTGAGTTTAATACTGGATGTTTATCCTACTCGAAGACTTTTTTGGAGTACACGGTAATTTACATTTTTTTCAACAACGATCCCTTATCGAGGGAGAGAGGGTTTACTCGTAAAAACATAAAACGACCCATGTGCATACACTATGGGATACTGCAGCGTTATTAAAACACTTATCAATTGCAGTTATATTAAATGGTAAAAAAAACCTTTTTGCAATAACTTTGAACGCGCAGTAATAAAATATATTATACTTGTACATCCTCGGCGGTATATTATTCATATTAGTTTCACGGTAATATTTTACAAATATTTCTATAAAAGCGAGTCCCGGCCGGCGTTTGATTCTTACGCAAAAGAATTTCCGAATAATCGCGAAACCACTTAAATCAATAACATAACATTTGATGTAATATCTCAAATGAAACGTAAAATAACATTATCTTTAATTTGCTATACAATGTAGTCGCATACGTTATAGTACCGTTAGTATATATACGAAAATGTACGTATAATAGCCAAGTTTGTGATTTGTTACAATAAATAAATAATTGTTTATAAACCATTCACAGTTATATTAGAAAATATCACATATAATAATTAATATTATGGCATGTATTTATTAAGTAATAAAATATTAAAAACTTCACATAAATACTAATTAGCTGTATTATAATTAAATTCAACATTTCATAGTTGTTACTATCATGAATTCATGATAATCATTGTTGTAATGGTTGGTAATAGTTGAAAACGTCATTTCAAAACAAATTATAAACTGCAAATAAATAACAAAATGTTTAGATAATAATATAATTGTTGTATGAACTGAGATTTTAAAACGCAGATAAACAGTCACCTACTGTTTTAATTTGCAGTCATTAATTATTATGCAGATTATTTGAATATAAACTTGAATTTAATATGTATTTGTTTTTTACTGCAATTTTTTTAATCTTTCTCTTAAAGCAAACACTTTTTCTTAAGATGAAATTAAAAAAAGAACCGGATGGGCCTCGCTCTGCTGTACAGTTAGGGGTGGAGTGCACCTCGCTTATAGGATAGGTCATTATTATAATGGATTTGTTAAATTTGAATGCAATGATAGATATCATTGTATACGAATAACGATTCTGAACGGAGTTCATATGTTTGTCTAGGATATAATACATTGTTATTTATAAAAATTGTAAAAAGTATATTTTATTTTGAAACGATAAATATATTTTTCAATTAGGATGGGTTGGCAGTTGCATAGAGCGATATAGTTTGTCAGTCTAGAACATTCTACATTATATTATATTTTACATGTAATTTTATGTCAATATTCGATGTTCAAACGCTTATAAAAAAAAATTGTGCCTATGGATTTTAATAATTTTTGAATGACATTAAGAACTACTTCTGTGGAATCTTCGATTAAATTTTCAAGTATTTTGTAGTAGCCAAATTTTTTTTATCACCGATTATAAAAATAAAATGTAAAAAAATCGAATATTTTAAATGACTATAAGTGGCTTAAAAATCAATATAATATTTTGAAAAAAATATTGCATAAAAAAAATACCAATCTTAACAGCTGGTAGAAATTTCAAAAATCTGCGACTTATACTTTTTGAATTATAACAAATATTTAAAATCGTCTGAGAATAAATCGCTATTTTATGCAGTTTCGTAAATATTTAAATTTCAAACAGTCATACAATTTTTTCCTCTTAGTCCGGTAGAAATTTTTTTAAAGATTTTTGAAGAGTAGCTCATAGATAACCTAGTGTTAAAATTTTGAACCTTAAGTATGAACAGAAAAAATTTTATGAATTCTTATCTACAAAATAACTTGCAAATTATCGTGATTTTTACACATTTTATAAAAATTTGAGCATTAAGGGCTTAAAAAAAAAAATTGAGTTAACCGATCACCGATATTTTTTAGTTACGATAAGTTTAACTTATTATAAACCTAGTATAAAATTTTCAAGAGTTTTCGGTCTGCCAATTAAATTTTATAGATGTTTAAAAACGAAAAATTTAGAAAAATCGAAAATTTAAATTGTCTATAAATAAGTCAAAATATATCAAAATACTTTGAAAACTTAACCATGTATAGAAAACGTCAATATAAAGATTTGGTGAAAATTTCAAGTTGTTGTGGTTTTTTGTTTTTGAGTTAGAGCATTTTAAAAAAAAAACCGATATCTTTGTCAGTCTAGAATATTATACATTATATTATATTTTACATGTAATTTTTTGTCAATATTCGCTGTTCAAACGCTTATAAAAAAAAATTGTGCCTATGGATTTTAATAATTTTTGAATGACATTAAGAACTACTTCTGTGGAATCTTCTATTAAATTTTCAAGTATTTTGTACGAGCCAAATTTTTTTAATCACCGATTTTAAAATAAAATGTAAAAAAATCGAATATTTCAAATGCCTATAAGTGGCTTAAAAATCAATATAATATTTTGAAAAAAATATGACATAAAGGAAATACCAATCTTAACAACTGGTAGAAATTTCAAAAATCTGCGACTTATACTTTTTGAATTATAAAAAATATTTAAAATCGTTTGAGAATAAATCGCTATTTTATGCAATTTCGTAAATATTTAAATTTCAAACAGTCATAAAATTTTTTCCTCTAATTCCGGTAGAAATTTTTTTAAAGATTTTTGAAGAGTAGCTTGTAGATAACCTCGTGTTAAAATTTTGAACCTTAAGTATGAACAGAAAAAATTTTATGAATTTTTATCTACAAAATAACTTGCAAATTATCGTGATTTTTACATATTTCGTATAAATTGGAACTTTGAGCACTTATAAAAAAAAATTGTGACTTACGATTTTAGATTTTTTTTTATCAGTCATGGAACAACTTATAAGAAACCTTGTATTAAATTTTCAAGATTTTCTAGGCAGCCAAAAATTATGTCGAAAACTGGTTTGGCGTAAAAAATCCCGTTTTTCCCAAATTTTTTTATGGTTTTTCCCGTCGCATTTAAAAAATATTGGAAATTTTTAACTTTTGACCCCCCAAAGTACCAAATAGATTCACTTTCCTTTCAGAAAAGTTGCTATATAAGGCAATCGAAGCATTTTTACTGCCCCAAAACGTGTCGACAGACACAAAAAAAAAAAAAAAAAAAAAAAACACACATCATTGTAAAATCAATATATTCTTCACTCCGTTCAGAATCTAATATGGTTGAAAAACTTAAAAACTCGGAGTTGACGTTCATTTATAAACAAATAAAACCAGAAGAGTAAAATGCACGTTTTAAATATAACTTAATTTTTATCATGATTATAATTATTATATTTACAAACAAATTATTTAGTTTATAAGCATGAAATGTTTAAATAGGAAATGTTTATAGTTCATAAGTTTTCCTAGCCTAAACATCACGTATTTTTATGCAATAGTAGTATCTATACGATGTAAAAAACAAACAGCAGTATGCAAAAATTTTTTTTTTTTTTATTACTTTATACCGTGTAAAAAATAATTTATGAAATAATCACTACATATATAATACGTATGTATTGACCATTATAAAATGTATAAAATGGAAATACGTGATGACCATAATATTAGAGAATTTTAATTTTATCAGAATTGCAAAGATTAACAACTACTGTTTTGATAAAAATAATAAGATCTTTCACTCTCTCTCTCCTTTCTATTTTCTTTATTTACTTCCAAGAGTATAAATATGTAAGACAAAGAGCACACATCAATTAATTTTGTTCGTCGAATTAGCCAATTTGTTATACTCGTTCGGAACAATTATTCTGCGCAAAGTTGCACGAAAATGCAGATGATAAAGATGACTACTATACATTATTATATACACAAATACATACAACATATTTATATTTATATATATATACGTAAATATGTAAAAATAATATAAACAATAGTGAAAAATATTAAAACGTCAAAAACATACTTGTTGAAAGTTTACTGCATTACTATTATTGTTAATATATTGTTGATAAAAATCGAATTAAAATTATATTTTAGCAGAAAGTAAAAGTGATGCGATGTTAAATAACGAGAAAACTATATGAATATTTTATGCTGTATGTACACCTTGTTGTACTTAATAAAATGTAGACTATACAAGTATTTTACACAATTTAACAATTTATAACTGTTACTGTAAGATTTAATTGATATTATGTGCACTTGGATTTAAATACACGCATGAATCTATGAAAAAATATTATAGTTGCAACAACTAAACAGTACTACTACTACTACTATGTTTAAATAAAACAAAAAAAAAAAATGAATAAATAAATAATAAATACGACCGTAATTGCGGCGTAAAACGGAAAACGTAAAATACCGACTAGTTTCAATAAATTATTATACAGTATAGCACGATAAACGCTGCTATATAAATACATAATAATGTGCATCCTAATTTCGACGGCTTTCAAATAAACATAAAACTTATTATGAACATCATGGCTCACAAAATGTCCTTTACGACTACGTAGCCACATTACCGAAATCATGGACAGTCGGTTCGTTACTATTATCATTATCATTAAACTATATACTGTATACGAACATTTAATTTTGAACGATTACAGTTTATGAAAGATAGATGAGGTGACGTTTAATGATTCCAACGACAACCGCACTGCAGAGTTAGAGATATAGAAATAAATATTAAACAGGAACATTACGCGTACATTACGCATAACGCATCGTCGGACGTCAACGCTTTCTAATAAAATATCTTTACGGTGATATTTCTTTCTGTTCGAGTCTTAAGACATTTTCGCGCAGAGAACGGGATGTGCAGCAGGATGAGGAGAAGTCCGAGCAATGATTATGCTGAACAGCATTGCGGAGAGGGTCAATGGGGCGTGCATAGTGTTGAACGCACAGCTCGGAGATGATAATACATACGAGGAATGATTGAACGCGAGAGTTGTATTGGTAAAAGAACCTTATTAAATACGGTTTAAATATCCTACGGACGAAATATATTACTACGGAAGGTACAAGAGGGTAGAGGGGAACGTACTTGTCTAATATAGTAGCCGATATCGAACCCTATGAAGTATAGATGAAAGGGCAAACTTTGAACAAGACGAAGATACCTACTCAGTATTCGCTAGTGCCTGAAATGATAATATATACGAGAAAATGTTTTCTGTGTGTTTATGTACAAGTTTCTCCGATTTCGGGTTATTACGCACGCTACGCTCAGTGACATTATAACCATACGCGCCTACGGCTTAAATTCGGAAGTTTACAACTATAACACAATGTCATTCACAAAAATAATGTAACAACCGTTTGATTTTTGCGGTTGTAAGTTTACGATTAAACGGTGTGTAATCTTACGCTTTTTCGCCTGTTAGTGCGAACGGCACACGACAAACGGCGGACGAACGAACGTGCGCGACCTATACGTGCATTGTGCCAACGCCGTCGACTTCCATAGTTAGTTGCATACGTGTTACGGAATATCCACCACAACGTGACGTCTCGGATAGCTCTTTTGCATAATATTATAATTGAATTTTCATAACTGTTCGCAGATGGATTTGCATCCATGATCCAAACGGTATGATTTTATGCACTATGCGTCGTCTGAGCGAAGTCATCAGATATACAGACATCCAACGGTTACGCAGAGGTATTTAATAGAAAGCGCACGGCTCGTGAATTACAATACGGATGGACATGAGCAAAACTACTCGTATAATACATGCATACGAAAACTGTAAACGGGAGAATTAAGCATAATATTGGTTTCCTTGTACGCGATCTTCCAACAAAGTTAATATAGCTTAAACCGTAACAATAATAAAAGTGTAATAACAATTAACTCCGGTCTTTGATATCATCTCCAACGGTGTTCTTATCATAATATACTAAATTGTATTATATACATTTTGATATGGCTCTATAACGATCCATTATACGTTGTTCCAATACACCGTCCGTTGACTTTAATTAAAAACGTTGTTATGTGCTCAAACTCGAATAACTTACACAAAAGCTCCGAATTAATTACTCTGCGGTACTTTCAGTATTTTACTTAATTTATTATTATTATTATTTTTTTTTTTTTACAACAAAGGTGCCAATTAACTATATTTATTATTATTATTATTACACTTATTTGTACAGATTTGCACCGCCTATACTTTTCATACATGATTATTATTATTAGCAGTATATAAGTTTTTTTGAGTAAAAATATTTTGTATGCCCTTGTTTTCAACGTATGTGTGGTTTATTTTCCGTACGTGATTTTTCAGATGATAAAAAAAACTCGAAAAGATTAACTCGACATCAATACAATAATATACGCTCATGCGTTGATCAAATTATTGTACTTATATAAAGCTTATTTATTGATTTTCAAATCGAGGAGTACAGCAAATAAAAATATACAAGACAAGTATACATCGCCCTTCCACATCATAATGTTAAGTATTTTTACATAAATTATGAAAGTTCTGTTCAGAATAATTTTCCGTACGCGGTAATTGTCAGTTGTCACGGTCGATTTTAATACAACACTAAAATTATATTATATTCTATGCTGAAGAATCATAACCTGACCGATTTTGACCGTAATTTTATGTATACGCTTCCACAACAATACAACGTATGCCTACATCGAGAATGGAACTATTTTTGTTTTTATTTATATTTTATTAGTAAAATGAAACACAAGTGATTTAAATAGCAGTAGACTTGAAATTTTCGAGGTTTAAAGAAATTAAATATCACTAAAAAATGGTCAAAATATTAGTTTAGATTTTGGTTGAAGCGAATAATGTATTGATTTTACCCTGAGCGTATAATTTTTGTACTTTTCCTTATTTTGTAGTCCGTCTATACACGATTTCCACTTGAAACGCTGTTCCAATCATCAATCTCATTTTTTTGAGTGGTTCTGAAATGGTCTATACGTAAGGTCATTTTAGAATTACTAAACAGTCTTTCAAATAATAAAAAAAGAACTGACGAAAATTGTAAAACAAAAAGGCAATATTACCAGATACCGGTTTTCTTAAAACCAATATATATTCCTCCCATCATAATTCAAAAAATAATAGTTGTAGGGATTTGAAATTGTCTTTACTAATTTTAATGTTTCTATTTTTTGCGATTTAAAAAAGATGTTTCTGAAATTTCCATATATTTTCAAAGATTACTTATGTAAGATATCGATAAAATAATAATTATTTTAAAATTATTAACATTAAAATTAGTAAAGACAATTTCAAATCCCTACAGCTATTATTTTAACGTAATTATTACGTATCGTCAAAAAAATGTTTAAAATCGAACACAAATTTTTCTTTATAGTTAACATAAAATAAAATGAAAACTAACGGGAACACGTAAAAATTGAATAAAATTTAGAATATTGATTTTTGAAATCTGATGTAATTCATTAAATTTATTGATTTTTTTTTTTTTTTTTAATTTTTTTATTGAAAAATACTTATAAAGAGCTTAAAAAATTAACTGGGATACTTATTCTAGAAATACTGTATTTCAAACACATATGCATTTTTAAATTTAAAATGTTATTTTTTAACTAATTAAATGATTAAATGATCATTGTAAATTATCTTTAGCCATCCGCCTTCACTACTGGAACTTAATTGATCTCAAATATATAATAAAAAATTTCCTTTATCAGTTATCTGCTCTTGTAACTCACTCAATTTTTATTTTAATATAAAACTCATATTAATATCATCTTACATGAGTGAAACTATTACTTTTATTAATGGTAAAATAAGTAATTTCTTTTTTATGGAAAAACTTTTTTAATGGGATACTATGAGCTTAAATTATTTTAAATAATAAGTAGGTAAGTACCGTAAAATAATATTATACCAAGGTACCATTCTCTTATAACTTAAATTTAAAAAAAGTTTTTACACAAGTAATCAGAAAAGAACAACAAGAAAAAAGAAATTTAAATACTTAAGTTATTTGTTTTAGTTTTTATTATTCAAATACAAATGTAAGCAATAAGAGTTAAATTTATGAACGGTTTAAAATACTATGCATAACACATTACAAAAAGTAGAAAGAGATAACACGATAACAGGAACTTCAAAATATAAAAAATAAATAAAAAATAATAAGAAATGGTTTATGTAAATAAAATTCAGACATTTTTCATATGTCACTTGAGAACTTTTTTCAGTAGGTTTTCCTAAATTTTCAATTCAGAATAAGGTTTGTAATTTTCAAAAAAAAAAAAATGAAAAATCTTTTCAATTTTATAATATCAAGATTGCAACATACAACTATTTTGTAGTTAAAAAACTTGCTTTGTAAGTTTTTTTTGTTACTCAACAAAATGTGTTAAAAAAAACCGATGGTAAAAGATCAATAATATTTCTCCACTTATTCTTGGAATGTTACACGGTGTGAAAAGTCAATGAACAAAAGCGACCAAATTATTATCATCTGGGGTTTTATTTATAAACACATTTAAGTTGTTGAAATCTTCTGAAGGACAATTAAAATTGTATAAATCTTAATATTCTCTTGATAATATATAAATTATTCTGTATTAGAGTTAACTAGAATTTATATTTATGATAATGTTCATAAAAAAGTATTTTATACAACCCGGTAGTAACGAAGGGATTTTAGTATTTCACACTTAACAGTTCATACCTTTCTAAGTAGAATACAAATATACTCGGGTGTAATCTACTATTGATTTTTTTTTTTTAATATTACATATACTTCAGATACTTTGCGTGCAAAGTTAAATCAGTTTCCAGCAATTTTTTTTTTTTTTTTAACCATACTATTTTAACTAAGTGTCAAAAGTGTAATATTTTATGATATAAAACTTTTTTAATTTTAAATTCAACTTACTTATTAATACATTTTGATAATGATATGTTCATATTTTATTAGTGACTTAAGCGCTGCTAAACTCGTATATAATTTAGTTTTGATGGTTTCATTTTTGGAGGGGGCAGTATTTTAAATCATTTTGGATTGAATGAATTTTCTATTAATCATGTAAAAAAAATTTGCTTACTTATGTTAGTTTTAAAAATAATAAATCAATCAGTTTAATTTTTTTTTCAAAAAAGATGTTTGCTATAAATATTTTGAATATCAATTAAAAATTAAACAGTTTAAAAAACATTTTATTTTTTAATTTAAAAAATAAAGGTAATTAATATTATAATATGATAATATCAAATCTAAAAAAAAAGAACCGTATGGGCCTCGCTCTTCTGTACACTTGGGGGTGAAGTGCGACTCTTCATAGGATAGGTAATTATAATGGATTTGTTAAATTTGAATTCAATGATAGGTATCATTGTATACGAAAAACGATTCTGAACGGATATGATATGTTAGTCTAGAATATAATACAATGTTATTTATAAATATTATATAAGTATATTTTATTTTTAAACGAAAAATTTTGAAAAACCGAAAATTTAAATTGTCTATAAATAAGTCAAAATATGTCAAAATACTTTGAAATTTTAACCATCTATAGAAAACGTCAATATAAAGATTTAATGATAATTTCAAGTTGTTGCGGTTTTTCGTTTTTGAGTTAGGGCATTTTCAAAAAACCGATATCATTTGTCAGTCTAGAACATTCTACATTATATTATATTTTACATGTAATTTTATGTCAATATTCGATGTTCAAACGCTTATAAAAAAAAATTGTGCCTATGGATTTTAATAATTTTTGAATGACATTAAGAACTACTTCTGTGGAATCTTCGATTAAATTTTCAAGTATTTTGTAGAAGCCAAATTTTTTTTATCACCGATTATAAAAATAAAATGTAAAAAAATCGAATATTTTAAATGACTATAAGTGGCTTAAAAATCAATATAATATTTTGAAAAAAATATTGCATAAAAGAAATACCAATCTTAACAGCTGGTAGAAATTTCAAAAATCTGCGACTTATACTTTTTGAATTATAACAAATATTTAAAATCGTCTGAGAATAAATCGCTATTTTATGCAATTTCGTAAATATTTAAATTTCAAACAGTCATACAATTTTTTCCTCTAAGTCCGGTAGAAATTTTTTTAAAGATTTTTGAAGAGTAGCTCATAGATAACCTAGTGTTAAAATTTTGAACCTTAAGTAAGAACAAAAAAAATTTTATGAATTTTTATCTACAAAATAACTTGCAAATTATCGTGATTTTTACATATTTCGTATAAATTGTAACTTTGAGCACTTATAAAAAAAAATTGTGACTTACGATTTTAGATTTTTTTTTATCAGTTAAGGAACAACTTATAAGAAACCTTGTATTAAATTTTCAAGATTTTCTAGGCAGCCAAAAAAATTTTATCGTTATTTAAAAAAAAAATACTTAAAAAAATTGAAAATTTCAATTGTCTATAAATAGCTTAATAAAAGTCAAAATACTTTGAAAATTTAATGGTGTATAGAGAACGCTAATCTAAACATTTGGTGAAAATTTCAAGTATTTACATTGATTAGTTTTTGAGTTGTAGCAAAATAAAAAATTTGATTATGTCGAAAACTGGTTTTGCGTAAAAACTCCCGTTTTTCCCAAATTTTTTTATGGTTTTTCCCGTCGCATTTAAATTGGAAATTTTTAACTTTTGACCCCCCAAAGTACCAAATAGATTCACTTTCCTTTCAGAAAAGTTGCTACATAAGGCAATCGAAGCATTTTTACTGCCCCAAAACGTGTCGACAGACACAAAAAAAAAAAAAAAAAAAAAACACACATCATTGTAAAATCAATACATTCTTCACTCCGTTCAGAATCTAAAAAAAAGAACCGTATGGGCCTCGCTCTTCTGTACACTTGGGGGTGAAGTGCGACTCTTCATAGGATAGGTAATTATAATGGATTTGTTAAATTTGAATTCAATGATAGGTATCATTGTATACGAAAAACGATTCTGAACGGATATGATATGTTTGTCTAGAATATAATACAATGTTATTTATAAATATTGTAATAAGTATATTTTATTTTTAAACGAAAAATTTAGAAAAATCGAAAATTAAAATTGTCTATAAATAAGTCAAAATATGTCAAAATACTTTGAAAACTTAACCATGTATAGAGAACGCCAATTTAAAGATTTGGTGAATATTTCAAGTTGTTGCGATTTTTGGTTTTTGAGTTAGAGCATTTAAAAAAAATGTAATTTGTAAAAACGTGATTTTGCGTAAAATTTCCCGTTTTTTCGTAATTTTTTTTATCGTTCTTTTTGATTTTTTTTAAAAGTATTGAAAAGTTGGATTTTAGACTAGCTAAAGTACCATCTACATTCACTTTCCTTTCAGAAAAGTTGCTACATAAGCAAATCGAAGCATTTTTACTGCCAAAAAAGGTGTCGTCAGACACAAAAAAAAAATAAAAAAAAAAAAACACACATCATTGTAAAACCAATAGATTCCATCACTCCGTTCAGAATCTAAAATATTTGGCTATACATTTCTAATATAACTTATTACGTATTGATTTCAGAATATATATATATATATATATATATATATATATATATATATATATACATAATTTTTTTTAAATTGGGTAGATTGTTAAAAACTAATGCTGCTAGAGATTTATTTAAAATATAAATTGAGATTTAAACATTGTTCTTTACATATTTTATAATAGGTGTTGTTACTCTAAAACCATTTTTTAATGCCGTTTCGTATGTTTTTCACGGACATGTTTTCACCACTGAATATGGTCGGTGTAACGTCCTCTTAAGGATAAAATCAAAAATATTTTCTGCTATATTGGTTAGTAGCATTTTACAACACAAACGTCCTACTATTGTTTTTGACCGAAAATCGATTTTGTACGCAGATAGGAAAAGCATTTCCCAACTAAATAAAATGTTCATTTTTAAGATTTATCTATATAAATATATACTATATACGTACGGAGGAAAAATAAATTGAATAATTACATTTCGTTTTCGACATTTCTCCGAAAGAATAGATTATCAATTATCGTGTTCCAATTTGATTCCAACATGAAATGCATTAAACATTAATTATCATTGTTAATACGTCCCAGACATGAATAATATTATATGACATATAGTATACATTGTATACGCCTTACTAAGGCGTATAGTGATTCAATTCGTTTAATCAATGATTTAAAAGCAATGCATATGTAATTGAAATAACTCCTTTAGTAATGGTTAAATTAACAAATAACACATTCCTTTCCGAAATGTATATTATGAGGACGATAATCGACTTTTTAGTGACATAAGAGCATATTATAATATGATATAACTATAACTCATTGCATCAATCAGCGAGAATAGCTGATATTTGTCCACGAAACATATTTTCATAATAAATAAACATAAATTAGTATGTGCGGATAAATATAAATGGCAATTGCATGAAATCTAAAGTGTAGTTTTCAAAAAAACACAATAATTCATTTGTAATGAGATAGAACAATTCCTCGAAAATATTGACATTGTTTAGGCTCGTAGGGTAATTTCTATAATTATTTTTAATCATGATGTTTATTTGAATATATTTGATTTAAAAAAATAATTTAAGACATAAAAATTAAATTCATAATAAAGTATAATGTATGTGTACGTACATATATACATTTATGAAGTTTTAAACTCAAAATAATTATTAATCATTTTATGTGTTCATATTTAATCATCGACGCCCAAGTACCCTACAACGATTCAAACATTATCCATGTTGTTCACATAACTGCGTTACACATTCGACACTAACGGATTATCGATGTTTAATCTAAAGCCAAATATCTACCAACAAAATTACATTAGGAATATATTTTGCAGTCGAGTACTACGCATTACGGTATATATTTCCTATATAAATATATATTTCCATTAAACTTTGATTAAAATTTAATGTACTCGTATTTACGTCAAACAAAATTTGGAGGGTAGCCAAATCCTTATGGCTGTTGCCTTTTCTGATTATCTGATTCTTAAACTATAAAGTACATTATTTTTATAATTATACAAAGTTCATCCGATTCGATTTAATACTGATTACCACGCGATTTTCGCTTTAATTATCGGAAGTGTTACACTTTGTGTTGACGTCAAACGATCCGCTAAGAAGTTTCAGCACAGTTTGTTTTCAAAATTATAATCCGATGGAACCATCATCGTTCCGAGATTATCAGTAAACCAATTATGACGTATATTCGAGGATCGATGATAATAATTATTCATGGGACGGATTAATTACGTTTAATAACTACCCAGAAAATTATTATTATTATAATAAATATTATCAAACCTTTTCAAGGGGTTCTAATTTGACTTTGAGTTCTTCTAATTTGGCCAAAAGCTCTCTTTCTTGTTTAAATTGATGTTCTTCAACATTCAGCGATTCGTACAACTGACTAACTAGAGTTCTGACACCAGAGAGCCGTTCCATATCTTCCTATAAATATAAATGCCCACCATTAAATTAAATTAAAATATTAGTAATTGCAGTGTACCGTAAAATTACGTAAATAAATACAATTCGGATACAAAAGCAATTTTACACTGTTGTTAGTTAAAACTATTGACGGACCATGCAAATATAATGCGATAATATTGTGTGAATAGATTTCAATCAACACCTAGACTTTTATTTTAACAAAATAAACAAATTTTTTTTAAAATCTTAATGACGTTAAAAAATGAATAAACACTTTTACAGATAATAATTATACACACATAAATTTAAGACTTCAGTCTATTGGCTAATTTGATTGTAGGTTTATCCTACTTTAACATTAGTAGTCATTAACTAATCGCATAATAATAGTACCTACATACTACAGTTTAAGTTAATTTTATTATAGATTATATTTAATCAATTACTTTTAGCTGATCAAAGAAACATCGGAGTAAAATTATTACAACATAAAGAAGAGGAATATTTTTGGAGTGAACACACTTATCGTTTCGTTCAAAGCAAAAAAAAAAATTAATAAAAATAAAGCGCCTCCTTAGAGACTTTTACTCGAGACGGTTTCGTTTTAATCATTGCAAGGTATCACTTTGAACATAAACGATACCGGGTACACGTTAGATATGCGTATGTACTTGAAGTAAAAAAATAAATTTTTATTTCTAAACTATATTTTTTTACACAAAGAAATGGTTAAATTTCACGAGGACCATATTATTATTAGTTGGGTAACAGTGTATTTATGGAAACTCAAAATATTCACACATACTGACACAGAGGTAAAAATAATATAAAAACGGTAGACTTTAAAATAAAGTTGCATAGAGTTTTGCACATACAAAACCGTTACGGTTTTATCACGGTCTTGGGCCAACAAACCTTTGTGAGTTTCTTGTGCGGCGGCACTTTGACCGTGAAAATTCGGTCGTTGATGGTTAACCGGAAGTCTTCTTCCATGAGCGATTCAATTGTATTGGAAGACGCGATGCGCACACCATCTGAGCTGGATACGACCACGCGGTCGACACCCGGGTCCTCGGTCTTCAGCATATTGGTAAAGTCACCAACCGTGTTGGACACCGGCCGTAAGGTGAACTGGCAAAGCTCGCGCCTAGATGGAAGAGGAACTGTGACCGTGGGCAATCCTCGTCTTAGCTCAATGTGGACTTCTGAAAAATTCACATTGAAAACGTTCTAGAAAAACATAGCGTGTTCATATATTATTATATATATATATATATTATGTCAAAAAAACTCGTTTCGTTGTTTCGTTTTCCTTTTTAAAAAAATTAAAAATAAAAACATAATAGGCCTCTCGTAGGTACCGAACACGCCATTCGGCCATTCAAACGTTTCGCATATATTACATGCTAATTATAGATGTGATCTTATATAGATTTAAGCTCTCATAATTATTATGTTTAACGCATTTTACGGAAAGACGGCTTATCAAAAGCTCAGTGATAAAGCACATCCCATAAAATTACCGTAACGGTATAGGTAATTACTTTTTCATATAACTCGCATATATTAATAATACCGGGCATAATAACATAAACGCCAATCGGCTGAGTGAATATACGTGTACGTACGTTATTTATTACACAACCGGAGCAACACCAAAGAAAATTACGGTTTTATTTTATTTTTTCAATAGAAATTTACATCATTTGTTTCTTTGAAATGACCCCTATACGATCAATAATATCGACAATTTAGATTGACATATGCGTTAATGTACTTCAATTTACTCCTTATTATGAAGTGTTTCTGTCACATTCAAAGTGTTGTTTTTTTCATTGTTTTAAATGGTTTCAAATACAGATTTGGAACTTTTCGCTCTTACTTTGACCATGTGCAAATAAAAGAAGAAGATATTTTTGGGGTATGATATAGCTTTTTGATTTTAATGGCCATAGTTCAGGATGATCACAATGTGAAGTTATTAAAAGGATTAAAAACTCACATTTGCCAAATGATTTGTCGTCAAATTGGTATCGATACTTCTTGTCTAACTAATAAATGACAAAAATGACAGAAATATTGACAGAAACAAAAACATTCAATATGTTCAGTCAACTGTGACCGTTAATACGCGTTAATCAACATTTCTACCAATCTTTCTCAGTTATTGATAATCCACATCAATATTTTTATTTTATTTATACATTTTTTCTGGAGGGGGGTCCTTTGATATTATCTTATAATATATTAAGACACAACATTTTGTAACCCATTAATAATTTATTATATATATATATATATAAATTTTTATATTAACGAAAAACATAAAATTGCATTTTAAGCCCGAGCGTCCCGAGCGAATAATTTATCACAATCTAAACTCGGAACTTAGGTTGTCCAGACCCCTGGACTCCCCTTTCTTGTAAAACCACTATTGCTCGATTCAATATTATTGACAGTAATATTGATCGTGTGGGGACTACTTCACAAACCACATACACATCTTCTGCTGTACCTATAACGGTGAAAACATCGGTAATGTTTTTCCAAGGAACAGAAATTTTCCCCACACCCGCAATATGACAACGTACCTTAATCATAGATAAATTACATTTTACGACTAGATTACTACGGAACAGTGATCATTTTCACTTCGTAACGAATTTCGTTATCATTAAAACATTTCGGCTGCTGTTGTTGTAGTATGGTGTGATCATTAAATGCATGATAGTGTAACAAGTGCATACACACATCACACACACGCACGCATACACACGTGGTTTACGGAAAACCTGCACATTGCTCTGCGCGTATTATTATTAGTAAATGTGAAAAGAAAGTAACATCCGACTCATATCTATACACGCATCGTTCCAGTAGATCTATCAAGTGGGCGAGCAAGAACAATTATACATACACACACACACACACACACACACATACGTTAAATGTTTTTTTTTCTTAATAATTAAGACTGAAAATCGTGGTTTTGATTAGACGATTACAGAGGTGTGTGCAGGGCACATCACGAGTAGTTCATTCGTTCCGCGAACGTCCAGTAGTTCGGTCTCCTCGCAAGATTCCACGCGACCAAGTCTCCCGGGTCGTCATCGCACTGCACAGGTGAGTTCTTTTATTTTTCTTTTGTTCTTAACTATCGCGTTTTGCGTGAAGCCATTATTCGTATTTATTTCGCAACGATTACACCATCATCATCCACGGTATTGATGATATTTGCTTGTTCAAGATACATACATTTAGCAACCGCATAAACATATAATCAATGCAAGTATTATCCTCAGGTTATTCCTATAGTTTACACATATGTGTGCGTATAAAAACACGATAAACTATGCAAAGTAGACAATGCACGCGTTTTTTTTTTGTTTTTTCGGACTTCAATTAAAAAACCATTCTTCGGTACACGAACACAGGATATAGCATGTTACGGGGCGATATGGCTTAGTAAAGAAATTTGTGTGATTGTCAGGGCGAGAAATTCATACCGAGTGCAAGTCGAGCGTACTATATGGCATATGTGAAATGAATGCAAATAAAAAACATGAACAAATATTTATTTTTTAATCTGTTTGCATATCCGAATTTGTACGTAACGTATATATTGTAATTTAACGCGCTAGCCTTGATGTGTCTGTTGATTTACTAAATATAAATAAATAATATTAAGTTCAATAAAAGAATAAAACGCAGGAAAAAAAATAAATCGAAAAAAGTATACCTCTTTTTTCTCGACGGTAATTAGCGTGCCGGACGAACCGTGCAAGGTCGCGGCCGATTTATCGATTGCGCGCTTAAACACGCCTCGCGCGCGTTCGAAGGGTTTGACGGTTGCACGACGTGATCGAAATTCTAATCGCACGGGTTTTGCGGTTTTTCGACGAAAAATAAATATAAATAAATAAGTGCACTTACTGGTGGAAAACGAATACCGAAATCATGTATGTACATATAGTACCAATGATATACAATACATACACATATATATATATATATATATATATATATATATATATATATATATATATATATATATTTAGACGTAAAGTGCTGAGTTTTAGAAGAGACAAAAAATCATATAGTACATTTGTGTAAGATATGGCCTACTCCAGTGACCCGTGATGTGATACAGCTGAGGTAGAAAATGACGTGTCTGATATGAGCAGTATTCCATTAATTTTAATGGTTTCGGAGTAAATTCTTTTGTAGTATGCAATTAACGCGTGTAAAATTAGTGATACACATAAGCAAGTAACTAAGCTAATGTAAAAATTAAAAAAAAGAAACATTTGTATGATTATTCGTATATATTTGGTGATGATACTTCCGATTCAAAAAATAATAATAACGTTACGACCAAGGACCGCAAATAGATGATATTTTCCTAACATTGCAGCTTGTTTTTTTTGAACGATTGATGATAACTTCGATTTTCTAACAGAAATAATGAAATTTGAAAGTCAGTTTCGAATCCGAATAAAGTCGCAAAATAATATCATACAAAACCACTAGGTACCACAGGCGAATCTACAGGGTGTGCCTGGTGTGCCAGGGCACACCCTGTGACTCGTATAAACTTGTGTAGAGCCCATAATACTCATTTCAGTCACAACGGTATTGAATCTAAACTTTAAACATTAAACAATTTATATTTTAATTTTAATATATTTTGATGGGTTCAAATATTGTAAATAAATATTATCGTGATAAGCATAGTTGATAAGAGATCAGCAATATTATCAAGAAAAAATAAAACACTCCTGTTTATTTATAGTACGGCTAGTCGTCATTTATTGCCATTATCATAGTTATTTTAGGTAATTTAATTTTATCAGTAATTATCATTTTTATGGTTATTGACAAAATGAAAAATACTTTATTTCATATTAAGTATTAACATTGTTAACAAACTAGGTAATTAAAATTCATCTTAATATTATTAATATTGTTATTTCAAATGGGAAACATATTTAAACGTGTGATAACTGAGAGGTATTTTGAACTACAGAGGGCCTTTTTGAGGTTAAGGCACACCCTGCTATGAATTCCTAGATTCGCCTATGCTAGGTACTATTTATTGCTCTATATATATATATATAAAAAAAAGCTGTATATATATAAACACACTGACCGGATAGAGTGCGCACCGTTATTTGTATTATTTTTCTCTTTTGAACAAACAGTGAATAATTGACCGTAGAAGTAAATGAAAAAGAATAAAGGTCATTAATTTTCAAGAGTTGGTTGTAGTTAAAACATACTGAATATCTCTTATTATGTCAGATGTCAAACAAAATTTCAAGGAAATGAAAAATTCATTACAACGAAAAAGTAATTTGCGGTTATCATCTAAATCGAGGTCAAAACGAATTCTGCGTTTAGATTTTCCGCGTAGACATTCTTAAAACATTTATTCATTCCTTTCGCTCGGAGGCTTAGAGGATTTCTCAAACATACGATTCATTTCCAGAATATCAAATTTATAAGCCATGCGGGAATATGGTTTTATGAACAGTTTCCTCAAGTCGTATCGTTTGCTTGATATGTATACACTGCGTACAGCACTATATACTATATTACATATAAGTAGTTAACGTTAGGGCGAAGTGGAAACCACTTCGTTAAGGGTATAAGGTATTTTAGTAGCATATGCAAGCGCAAACACTCGCACACTCATATGGATAACGGTGAGATCTTCATTAATCGAGAAAAAGTTTTATTGTCTCATGTAAATATGTTAGCTGTACATATGCATATATGTTATATTCATATACGTAAGGAGCGATAAAAAACCAGTAAATTCTAAAATTCTAAAAGTATAATGCAGAGGTACACGGGGAAAACAGTAAAATAAATATTCACTAAGAAAATAGACTTTTTTTAAGACTTACTATAATAATATTATAGTAAGTCTTAAAAAAAAGTCTATTTTCTATAAAAATATAATTTTTATAGGAAATAAATACAACAATTAAAAAGTGGACGTTCTTGAGCCATAACCATAATGTTTATATTTTGCAAAATATCAGCGAGAGTTAGTTACAAGAATTATTATAATACAACGTGCGACCATACTTTATACATATATATATATATATATATATATACAAGAGAATTGTTTGACTTAATGTTGTATAATACGGGACATGAATTTTAAATACATATTCTGTATGTATATTATGCAACCGTGTCAAAAGTAAAACGACTAGATTTCCCCTCAAACTTTATTAATGAACGTAAAAACTAGAGAAAATAAAAAGTGTCCCGTCTAAACTTAAAAACAATATAATCCATATAATACAACAAGAATACGGAAAATTTTTTTTTTGTTTTTGCTGTTGTATTCCTTGAGAACTTTTTTTCGGGGTGTGGCACTATTGTTTTGGTATGATGGATATGTTACCATCCGTATTAAATTTAAACGTATCGATTAAAAATACAATTATATAGGTTCATTGAGTGAATATTATGCATAAAGGACATTTTAATAACTCTATATTCATGAGCGTAGTGTGACAAATTTACGAAAATTCCAACTTATTTTCCGCCTTAGTTTTTCTCAAGAACCTTTTCAGTGACCTCAAACAAAACACTAAACATCCAAGTCTGAATTATTAATCAATAAGACAGACCTGCAATATACAATATTAGGAGTGATTTTACCATCTTTAGAACAAACTTTTAGAGAACAGAAAACATATAATTTTAAAATAAATAGTTTAATTCGTTTCTGTTGAATTATCGTTATAGATAATCGACAGCGCCTGATTTAAGGATGGGAAGCGGGCAATTCGAGACTCATTATTCGGACGCTAATAACAAAAGGACAGAAGTTTCAAATTTTTAACGCGTATTTTTTATTACGTTTCAGGGTTAGGAACAAACAAAGTATAAAAAAATAGTGAAAAAGTGACTTTTAATATTAAAAAAGTGACTATAATCTGAAAATAGTGACCAACTATTTTAAAAAATTGGTTAACCAGAAAGTCTTGTATTTTTAAAACTTTGTAGTAATTATATAATATATAAATAGATACCTAGGTATGATTATGATGTAACAACCACGGACTCTACAACTCAAATATTATAAATATTATATAATCCAAGATTAAAAAAAAAAAAAAGAACCAGATGGGCCTCGCTCTGCTGTACACTTGGGGGTGAAGTGCGACTCTTCATAGGATAGGTCATTATAATGGATTTGTTAAATTTGAATGTAATGATCGATATCATTGTATACGAATAACGATTCTGAACGGAGTTAATATGTTTGTCTAGGATATAATACATTGTTATTTATAAATATTGTAAAAAGTATATTTTATTATGAAACAATAAATATATTATTCAATTAGGATGGGTTGGCAGTTGCATACAGCGATATAGTTTGACAGTCTAGAATATTATACATTATATTATATTTTATATGTAATTTTATGTCAATATTCTCTGTTCAAACGCTTCTAAAAAAAAAATTGTGCCTATCGATTTTAATAATTTTTGAATGACAATAAGAAGTACTTCTGTGGAATCTTCTATTATTATAAAAAAAAAAGAACCGGATGGGCCTCGCTCTGCTGTACACTTGGAGGTGAAGTGCGACTCTTCATAGGATAGGTCATTATAATGGATTTGTTAAATTTGAATTCAATGATAGGTATCATTGTATACGAAAAACGATTCTGAACGGAGATGATATGTTAGTCTAGAATATAATACAATGTTATTTATAAATATTGTATAAGTATATTTTATTTTTAAACGAAAAATTTAGAAAAACCGAAAATTTAAATTGTCTATAAATAAGTCAAAATATATCAAAATACTTTGAAAACTTAACCATGTATAGAAAACGTCAATATAAGGATTTGTTGAAAATTTCAAGTTGTTGTGGTTTTTCGTTTTTGAGTTAGAGCATTTTAAAAAAAAACCGATATCTTTGTCAGTCTAGAATATTATACATTACATTATATTTTACATGTAATTTTATGTCAATATTCGCTGTTCAAACGCTTTTAAAAAAAAGCTGTGCCTATGGATTTTAATAATTTTTGAATGACAATAAGAACTACTTCTGTCGAATCTTCTATTAAATTTTCAAGTATTTTGTAGGAGCCAACTTTTTTTTATCACCGATTATAAAAATAAAATGTAAAAAAATCGAATAATTTAAATGCCTATAAGTGGCTTAAAAATCAATATTATATTTTGAAAAAATATGACATAAAGGAAATACCAATCTTAACAGCTGGTAGAAATTTCAAAAATCTGTGACTTATAATTTTTGAATTATAACAAATATTAAAAATCGTTTGAGAATAAATCGTTATTTTATGCAATTTCGTAAATATTTAAATTTCAAACAGTCATAAAATGTTGTCCTCTAAGTCCGGAAGAAATTTTTTTAAAGATTTTTGAAGAGTAGCTTATAGATAACATAGTGTTAAAATTTTGAACCTTAAGAACGAACAGAAAAAATTTTATGAATTTTTATTTACAAAATAACTTGCAAATTATCGTGATTTTTACACAATTTAATACAAATTTGAGCTTTAAGGGGTTATCAAAGAAATTTGAGTAAACCGATCACCGATATTTTTTAGTTACCATAAGTTTAACCCATTATGAACCTTGTATTAAATTTTCAAGAGTTTTCGGTCTGCCAATTAAATTTGATGGATAATTAAAAACAAAAATTGAAAAGTTAAATTGTCTATAAATAAATCAAAATACTTTGAAAACTTAACCATGTATAGAAAACGCCAATACATAGATTTGGTGAATATTTCAAGTTGTTGCGATTTTTGGTTTTTGAGTTAGAGCATTTTATAAAAATGTAATTTGTAAAAACGTGATTTTGCGTAAAATTTCTGTTTTTTCGTAATTCTTTTATCGTTTTTTTCGATTTTTTTAAAAAGTATTGAAAAGTTAGATTTTTGACTAGCCAAAGTACCATCTACATTAATTTTCCTTTCAGAAAAGTTGCTGCTTAAGCAAATCGAAGCATTTTAACTGCCAAAAAAGGTGTCGTCAGACACAAAAAAAAAATTAAAAAAAACACACATCATTGTAAAACCAATAGATTCCATAACTCCTTTCAGAATCTAAAACACACATCATTGTGAAATCAATAGATTTCATCGATCCGTTCAGAATCTAAAAAAAAATATATACGAACCAAAAAATGTATGCATAATCAAATGAAATAATTTTAAAAAGTGACTTTAGTTGCTTTAATATGTAAATAGTTACTTTTAGTAACGTGACTAAAAATAAGAGACTTTAAGTTAAAAAAGTGACTTGTTCCTTACCCTGACGTTTTAATTCTTTTTAAAAAAAAAATTAAATCTTAAATTGGCATATTATATTATTACACAAGTATTTATCAATAAAGTAGTTATAATACAACAAATCATGATAGCCATGATCAGGGAATATCGTTGCAACAACCGTTATATTATCGATATTATAGTCTTAAAAAATATACGACCGTATTTAGCAATTAACATAACCGAACTTTCATCGGTCGGCTGTAAATAATTATGAAGACATTATAAACGAATTTACTTTAAAAAAAAAGAAGAAAAGTATTAGTTTATTTTTAGCAGATCTTTTATTAAATTAAGATATCAGCTTTAGTTTAAATCAACTATCAATTTACGAGTTTTTTTTTTATTGAAAATAAACATTTCTATAAAACATAGATATTTTTCTTTTTATATTGTGATTGTGTAAATATTGAATTTAGTCTATTACTGTACCTTGACATTGCTTATACGACCCATAAATTAATCATTTTTAGGTGATTTATTTATTGATAACTTTTAGGGGCGCTAATGTTACATAATTTGTAGATCCGACACTGTTAACCAAAATCATTAATCGATATATTTATGTTTAAAGGAACGCACGCGCTATAAATCGTAATTCGTATAAATAAATAGAACATTTATCGATACGGAAAATATCCAATATTAAAAGTGCTTTTTGTTTTTAAAAGTTTAACATTAAAAAGAAAAAAAAAAACAAAAAAATTATACAGCATTGGGAAATCGTAGTCACGAATGAAAATCGTAAAAGTCATTTCAAAGCCTAAGTAAAACTAAGAAAGTTTTTATTATCGTTTTAATATGTAGGGGCGAACATAATTTATTTCATATATTAATCCGACCGAATATTGTTTATATTGATGATTTACTACTTCCATTAATGTTGTTTAATATTAAAAACCAGTAGTTTGCAGTTTCCAAATCGTCCCATTATCGTCATTTTATAAACACATAAATGAAAATAATAACTATAGTAATATTAATAATATTGAGCTAAACTAATCGGTAAAAAAGTAGATGTTTGGTGATATCGATCTGGAATTACCATAAAATGATATATACATATAAAAAATGTGTTAAATTAATAAATATATCACAGTCTGGGCGGTCGTGATCAATCGTTGTAATTATTAAATGAAACAGTATCATATACTATATCATATAATTATATTTTTTTTATACATTGGTTTGTTTGTTTTTTTAGAAATGGGCGGCACTTATTCGACCGGAGGTGTGTTTGTGGTAAAAGAAAAGGAGAAGGGATCGAATAAGCGATATTGCCGTAAGGATAATACCAAAAATCCGAGCTACGACGATCGGTTTGAGTAAGTGGCTTTATAATAATATTATATTCTATTCTATTCTACCTATGTACATATTATATATATTATATATGTATATACATGAGCATCTAATTTTATATTGTAGGTATAAATAGATAATATTATAGTGTACCTAAGTATAATAAAGGACGGTTATCGGTACGATCTGAACGGTGAAAAACAATATAATGGTTTGCTTTGTGTGTATATATATATACATACATATATTTATATGTTTTTACGGGTAATATATTTCTATATCTAAGGCCCCTCAAATGTGTATGTTTTAAAGTCATTAGATTTTATGTGAACTTTTATGATATTTTCCTCCTTGCGTATCGTAAACACTTGGAATGACCCTTGACAGTAAAATGTCCGTTTGTACATGGACAAACACACACACACACACACACACACACATACACAAGAGAGAAGCAAATGAAATTGGCTATTTTCCTGAACGGTAAAACTTCGATAACAGTTGGCAGTGTGACTAACTTCCTTTCAGAAACGTTACATATAGGTTCCACACACGTGTTAATGTAAAATATATTTCCGAATATTAACGATAAAAACAAGTAGATGTGAAAATTTTATTTCGGGAACATCTATACGGCAGATCGCGAAATTCACACTTAAATGATTTCGTTTCTGGATACATATGTTTATAATACAGAATATGTATATTCGTATAATAAATGACCTCGTCACGTTAAGAACGATTAACCATTGAAATCACGCAACTCAGTTGTAATATTACCGGCTATGTGCAGTAATATCTTCTCTAGTAACATTTTCATAACTACCACGGTAGTACCAATGTACCGGTTTTGTTACAATTAAATCGTATTTGTACATTTACATAATATGTGCGTGCGTATTGATAGAAATGCCGAACAATTAGAACGCAATGAGAATATTCTTTTTAAAAATAATATGTTCATATTTGCTTATTTCGTACGGTACGTCGATTCAAAAAATATACACGGAAAATGAAGTTTTTATATTTTAATGTGTAAACCAATATAACCATAATATTACGGTTGCACGTGGTATATAGCTCTACATACAGTGTACACAGCTGTTAAAATGTTTTAATGCAGAATAAAAATATGGCGTTCAAAAATCTCAAAACCAAACTGGACGTTTCGAAGCGTTTAACTTAGTAATAAGTAATTATTATTATCAATAAAATATATGGTACACGAGCTATTATTACTTAATTAGTTCGGACAAAGGAATTTGAACATAACATTTTGAGTACCTACCTAAAATGTTTTTTTTTTTATTTATTTCAAAACAAATTGAAAGACACATAAAATATGTACATAAGTATACATACTTATACATCTTTTTTATATTTTTAAAATATCCAATTTCTTGAATGAGATGTCTTTCGAAAGTGTTTGTTTTTGTTATTTGAATACGTGGTGTCTTGTATATTGTATAAAACTTGGTATATATGAGTGTTTAATAACGCGCAAACATTGCAATATTATTGTAAACACATATATATATATATTATGTCTGTATTATATGATAAAGAATTTTTAATGGATTTGCTGGAATAATCAAATAAACATTTGTGGTTTTGGGCTGAAATTCAAATTATTTTCAATGCTATACAATACTATAACATAAAAATGCTTCATTTTCTCAGTGTAACAAACTTTGCATTGTTATGTTTTGGAATACGATTAAAGATAAAAAAAAAAACTTGTTTGACTTGTGCCACTGGCACGGGGTGATTGTGTTCTCAAAAAAGGTAAAACGCGGTACATGAACGTTTTGTTGCAGTCTTACACGGTAAAAAATGTGTAGACTCTTAAACAGAATAATTAAATGGTGTAACATTTTATAACAAAACAACTAGATAGTGTTAATTTGCGAGACGATTTTACAACATAATTTACATAATTTTCAAATTTATTTGACACGTCTATTTTCTACTTCTATTTATTTTATTTTTTTTACATTTTTTCTCAATATATGTGATAGTGCTAATTTCTCTTTGTGGATAATGAAATATGGTAAAGTGATAACATTTTTTTTGTAATTTATTCATAAAACAATGTAGCCAGTTTAATACTCATCAAATATGACGAGTAATCAATATAGAATTCACACAGAGCTCACCGAGAAGTAAAATGAAACAAAACGGATTAGCTAATAAATATAAAATCATTATAAAATCATAATCATAAATTACTGTTTCATTAAAGAGACAGGACAAATTAATGGATCACCGCATTATTCTTCGATGAAAATCGGGCGCACAGCAAAAATTACATTTAATAAAATATACATATATACGCGAGTTATAAAATGTTATAAAAAACGCAAAAAAAAAAAAAAAATGAAAAACTAAAAACAAGTTCAATTATTTCATACACCTGTGTGAAAATCAATAATCCTGCAAACATTTAACAATTACGCGAAATTTCAAATATTTGCTATAGCTATGTCGGTTTAGGAAAGTATACTTGCACTTTATGATCAAATTAATAATTATTGTACAGAGTAAAGCAAATATTTATCATTAAAACTATTTGTAAGCTAACCATATATTTTGCAACAAATTTACCAAAAAATTGCAAATGTGTATATTATTACATGTATCGAAATGAAACGAAATATTTTTTTTTTATTGAAAAAATTACAGATATTAGTTATATTAATTATCTCTCAGTACACTACGTTCAACGCCGAAGTCGTCATAATATTATTGGAGTATACTCGCATAAGTGTAGACTCATCACTAATGCGAGTATATTCAAATAACTATTGCAAATTGTATAGTTATACTACCTAGCGAAATTTTACAGAACACAAATGAATGCGCATCATAGCTACCTGGATACCGAAAAAGAGTTTTAAAAACCAAAGTCAAAAAACGATTACACGCTGTTATCAATCAAATAAAAAACATGTGTAACATTTATGTATTATTTAAAAAGCGCCCATGGGTTTTCCGAGAGATTGTAAAGTACCAAATACAATATACGAGGAATAACGTAATGTATCGAAAAAAAACACGACTAGAGTGGATCTTAATTTCACGCGATATGTGCACATTTGTGTAGTCGAATGAATTTAAGCAACGAAACACATCATGTAGTTACGCTAACATTAGCGTTTTATTATAGTATAAACTCAAAAACGAATGTACAAAAAAGGACACTAGGAGGCTTATTTGGTCGATGGAGATAAAAAAGAAAAAACTAAATAATAATAATACAACACAATGACCAGTATTTATAATATGCAGTGCAAGTATTTTATACTACGGAATTTGTCGACAATGTGTAAAGTTTATTCCGAAAGGGAATTCTTATCGATATTTAACACGCGTTCTCCGACACATCACCGCAGGATAAAGGATCGTCAACAGGCGCGCGCATATCAATTTCGCTGCCGTACGCGATCATATTTTAGGCTTGAAGAACGAAACAAATACCGTTTCATGCGTGATGAATTAACGAACGAGCGAATTTAGGACACAACCGAAATCGCGTCATCGTGTACTTCCTACAAACGCGCGCACATGTACAATAATATGTCATGCAAAAGGTCAATACGTACGTAAAACAAACAAACGGACGAGGAAAAAAAATAATAATAACAACAATAATATAATAGAAAAAACGAAACAGAAACAACGCGCAGACGCGCGTACGCCACGTTGCATTCGTCCTTACGA
The DNA here is from genome assembly GCA_034509805.1 of Sipha maydis. Lineage (NCBI taxonomy): Eukaryota > Metazoa > Arthropoda > Insecta > Hemiptera > Aphididae > Sipha > Sipha maydis. The sequence goes on along the minus strand of JASXSY010000188.1, from coordinate 110,081 downwards.
GAATAATACTATACACAACAAAACGCGCGAGTGGAACAACAGTAAATGGGCTGGATGCAGATTATTTCGACCGTGACCGGGTCGCTTTGGCGGTCCGATAACGACGGGGCACAGACTCGGCAAGAGCGCGCCGCCGCGGGAAAAGCGTCACACGTACTATTGCGTACGTCATGCTACAGTGTACGTTTTACGGCCGTTACCCGAAAGAGCAGTACACTTTGCGGAAAATTAACCAAAAGGTGCAACGAACAATTCGAAAAACAAACCAAAAATATCACAAATCGGTACGACCAAAGGAGCACGAGAAACAATACCGCTTCGTTAAATCATTACGTATGCTCAAATTTCAAAATGAAAAGTCTGAAAGAAAGCACCGTGGAATTGCTGGATATTTTCCCCCCAGATTGAATATAACTTTCGTGTTGTTAATTTTTTACTGTACGTCTACACGAAGGGTCGATCATCAGCATGGTTCTGGTTGATACACGTCAACTATCTGTTTTGCACGTAGTTGTACGTTTTTGTCCATCGTAGCACGTGTTTGAAGTGCAATCATTCCTTTAATAGCGATTTTTTCTGGCGAATTTGGATTATAAATTATCGTTATAATATAAAATCAATTAGAATTATTGGCTTTTGGCGAACAAAGTCTCACTCGAACCACCCAACTTGTTTTATATTTTACTATAATATATTAGTGTGTTCTTTTGGGCGGTGGTATTCCAGGTAAAAAAAAATTGATGTATACTCTATGCATACGAATGTTAATTGGTTGAAACAAAAAGCAACAGAAGAAAAAAACACGTGCGTAGAGGGTTCAGCTAGGAAGTACAGTGTGTACAAGCATGGATTATAATCGACGTGGCATTTCTCACAGCACACGTACAATATTATTCGCAGATTCGGCGAAGAAGGGGAATGGAGAAACTTAATCCGATAATGCCGTTAATCCGTTCACCTTTATTATTATTAAGTTCTGTTTGCGCACCTTAATTAATCCGAACGGTCGCGATACTCGTTTACTTTGCGTTAACTACGTCTATAGGCGCACGCACAAACGAATGTTTCGACGGTCGCCGAACAATGCGCGCGAGAAGCATATTATATATATATATATATATATATATATATATATATATATATATATATATATAATAATATCGTTTCGAGAATAATAATAGTGCAACAACAATTATAGCGACAGCGGCAGTGCGTCTAATATAATGCCTTTTGTATGCGTTTACTGCAGTGTGCATATTGTACAAAGTATACGTTGGTAATTATTCTGTGAACGCAACGACGGAGTGGATAACGTGCGACAGGAAAATGGAGACGAGTTCTGCAGTCGTAATCGAAATACGCGAATCGTACGCGCACACAACACGATGGTGGTGGTGGTGTTGACGTTAGAGGCAAAAGAATAATGTATTATGCAATCGAGTGCAACGTACACTAATCGAAATAATTATCAGATGCCTAATGCGTGTGGCGAGCGGACACGAAACTTTTTTGCTAGACAGTCGCAAAGTTATCTGCATTATTGTATATTTTTATATTCAAACATCACTGCCGAAATGTCAAAGTCATATCTATATATGAATACGCACACTTATTTGTTGTCCACGGCGTATGAAAAGAAATACAAAATGTTTTTGGAAAATAATTAAACATTATTATTATTTTTTTAATTTTTATTATGACTAATACGACGCGTATCTGTCTGATAAACATTTTCACTAAAAAAAGTGAAATACATTCATATTGGTAGTGTTCCTACCGGGCCAAAACTAACAGCACTGTTGTTAACGATAAACATTAATAATATTCTTTTATATTAACGTTAAAATTAAACAATGTTTCTTAGAATTATGCACGGTAAATTCTCATTAAAAACGAGTTCTGAAATATTTGCACATTTGTTTTCCTTTTAATGTATGATAATTTATTACATTCGAAACAAACAACCTCAATCATTACTACAGACCTGACAATATATACGTATTAAATAATAATTTGACTTCGGAGTATATAGTTAAATTCATTAACTCCAATAGAATAATATTTATTTCCACAACAAAATACTATTGTAAAAACGTTTTGGGAAAAAAAAATAATTTCTCATCGTTAACAATACCGAATTTAAATCGTATATAATATTACCACCTGTAATGTACTATTTCACAAAATATAATTTTCGCACTAATTTGCATCATCGACGACAGATGGAAATCATCCAAAACGATTTATACCTAAGAGAATATAATGCACACATGTACAAGGCAACAAATTCTCTCCCCACGTTCGCATAACATAAATCAAATCCCAGGACGAATATATACGTAGCATAAAGTTAAAAAAAAAAAAATCCCCTGAAAAAGTACAATTTATTCCGATACCTGCGAAATAATCCTGCGTATGAAAGTTTATATTATCTCGACCATGGTATCCAAAAGTTTTATAGGTCATTGAAAACTGTTGAAAGTTTTTCGTATATTTAAACTGAAAAAATACATCGAAATACATATATTATGTTAAAAATGAACGCGCGGTCATAACAGTATTATGTTACAATATAATACTCGCCAGACGTTGAATTACCGTAAATTCTCTTGATACTGCGCATATACGTATATATTATACGAGCGATACACGCTATGCTGCAGAATTTCCAATTGTTAAATCGTTGTGCCGCCAAGCTATTATAATATGTAACTTTAGTTCGGACAAAGTGAAAAGTGAAAAGTATAATAATATTATATTGTACACCCGTACCTTACGATGAATCAAATTTTCACCAGCGATTGTGTTATTAGATTTGTCAGAATGATGTCGATGAAGGTTTATCGCGAAAAAAGTCGACGATTTGTGCTGCGTTGAAACATCGCCGTCGCCGGAAAACGGTGCTCGTTTTGACACACAAAAACGTCGTTGTGTATGGCGACAACACTAATTATTCGGGAGCACATTCTAGTTACCTACGGCAACAAAAGCGGTGGATTCGGAGTACACATCCCACCCTTAAGATTCTTTTGCAATAGGGTATTTTTCAATTACAATCGTTATGAATGCTTGATGACGGAAGTAAATATTTGTTACCCTTATTTTATATTTGTTTTGATTGTACCACGCTGTAAATACAAATGTATACAAAGATTGAAGAATTTATGCTAGTAAAATGGTTTGTTGGTTACGAGCATTAGTCTTAACTCTTTTTTCGAATTCTTGATTTAGTGAGAAGTTGTTGAACCGCACAAAAGCCTTTTTCGGCTAGGTACGCCGACGGGAGAGCCACGGTTGGTAACTCCGTTGATTTACAAAGTCGAGAGTACACATTGTATTGGGTTTCACTCAAAACAACTCGTATAATAAAAATGTGAGCGACAAAAAGATCACCCAAACCCCACATTAAAACAAAACATATCTCTCAAAGTCAAAAATGCCCACATCCGGGGTTATTGGAACCGTGCTAGCTATTCGTGCGGACGTTGTGTATGATTTACCAATTTTACAAACTTTTACAAATATTTTTTATTATTCACCAACCGGTAAGTGGTTTACGTACGGCACCGAGTTTTTAACGGAGACTACACCGTCAACGAGCGTGCCGTGAAACGAGATTCACCGCCGCCGACACCACGGCTGCGGCATCGGTTGTGCCGGGAAACCTATTTAGGGTGGAGGGGCGCCCGACGGCCGTTAACTGTTAAACATTTTACGTTGGTACGGTACTGGTGCACCACGAACGCAGTGGCACGTACGCAGCCGGTACCCGCACGGAAAGCGAACGGCGCGCAGCTGGCGCACGCGGTCATCCGACCGGAACGAACGTACACGGCGCCGCGGAGGAGGTGAGGCGAGGGCGACACTTCTGGGAACGGGCGTCGGCGGCTGGAAAAGCTGTTGTGAACCGTTCGTTCAATGCTCGCATGTTACGTGAAAACGAACACGTGCGCGCCGGCGAAGAGGGTAGCGTGTGTATGTCGCGCAATAATGTAAACAACGGACACGACGATGACATCGTATAACACGATATAATGTACAAGTGTATTGCAATATCATAGCTATCAATAGTTTTAGGCTTCGAATGCATTTACACGTTTTTAAAATGAGTGTATACATTTCGATGGGAGCAAAGAATTTGCACGATTCGTGTATTAGTGTAAAAATAAGATCATTTTACGTATTAAAGTTCATTATTATTTAATTTACATTCCACAGCAGAAATTAGATTATGATTCATGAAATATACAAGGCGAAAAAGGTCCTACTACAAAAACTGAAATATCTCATTATTTTACAAAATAAAGAAATTGAAGTATTAAGCCAAATTGAATTAATTATATCACGACACAACGAAATACAGATTCTAAAAAACTTCACTAGATAAGTGCTTTGTGGTCGGTATGAAGTATACGCCACTAACATCGGTAGTATGATGTGGAAAGATCGTTTAATAATTATAAATGTATACTAAATGATAAAAAGATAAATATAGCACCTGAACACATAGAAAATATATTTAAGTGAATTATTTTTAACAAAAAGTAAATAATGATAATAATAATAATAATTGTATTTATTAATCAAAACGTTTACATCTAAAATTAAATTATGTTTTTATTTTTTAAATCATACTTTAAAACACTTCAATATTTGTTGTTTTATAAATACTTACCAAAGAATTGATAAAAAAGAATTTTTATTTTTCTAAATTTTTTTTTTACTATCATTCCAAATTAAAATAATTGTTTTATTTATTGAAAATATTTTTAAATATTCACTGTTCTTTAATTAATGTTATTAAGTTTCAATTAAATTGATGTTTGTACTATTAAGCATATTAAATTTATCTAATTGAATTGCATTGGTATTTATGGAAGGAAAAATATATACATAAATTCAAACCGTTTTAAGCTTTTTAAGTGCATACAAATTCTGACCTAATAATAATACTTTATTGGTGAACTGTGGCGCAAGTATAGCACTGCTTTCCCCGAGGTTTTTATTCCTTTTCCTCGTGTTATGGTACAAACACGCACGCACGCGTGTAACTTTTCATAAACCGTGTAGTCTGCATACATATATACATACATCCGATTTGGAGGCTAAGTGAATCCACGAGTGCACGGCTGCTACAAATCAAATCCGATGAAAAGTTTTGATTTCACAAGAGATGCTTTTATTATTATTATTACACGAGCGTGAAATATAATTGCAGTGTAATTCATATTACATAAAACACGGTTTCGTTCAAGTACGTCTGAAACTGTTTAAATATTACATTTTTCAAGACGTGGTAGTATAATCGTTACAAAACGTTCAAAATTGTCGAAATACCATGGAGTTTACACGTTTCCATCTCTTCACGCTAAAAATGTACGATCTGACTCTCTCTGCTGTATACAATCGCATGATGATATATGTACACACTGGAGCAGAGCACACCGGAACACGATTGCAATTCAACTTCCGACAAATACACATGTGAAATTTTCGCGAAGACATCTAGTAGTATTTTAATTTGAGTTTTCGCTCGTCCTGAAAAAGGTCTTGAAGTAATTTATGAAACTCTAACGATTCATTTGCATTTTGCATCAACTTAAATCCATAACCGTTTTTTCCTTTTCTGCAATGCCCCGATATCACAAATAGTTTCTCGTCGAAAGAAATGGGTTCTTGATGAAATTTCAACACGGTGAAATAACAAAATGTACAAACGCGGCCACTTCAAACGTAGTGGAACGATTTTCTACAGGGAGAGCAACACAGACGGGACGGACCGAGAGACGCATCTGCAAGGCATGCAATTACTAACCGTAGCGTCACGTCGCGCGATTCCAACCGTCCGCGAGCCGCGCATAGACACGTATCAGTTGAACATTTGGCTGCACCTACCAACCACTGTAATGGGTTAAGCCTATCGGCCTATCGATGAATTCGCCGCACGTACAACCCCCCGGAACAGAATGTCCGTTTTCCTGGAAGCGGTTCTTCCTACTCCTAGTCCTGCCCGCGCGGACCTTGGAACCACGGCGGCGGTGGCAGCGGCGACGTTCCGGTGGACGACGACAAACGCGGTACATACATACATTACGCGCGCGGGCGGCGGCGGCCGAACGACGCGTTGTTGTTGCGCTCATGCACACGCACCCGTCACTTCACCTGGCGCGTTCGCGTGCAGTCCTATCGTGTCGTCCGCGCACCGTACGCGTACATGTCGCAATCGTTCTGCCACCGCCACCGGCTCGTCAACGCAGACCAGAAAACACCCGTCCGATCGACTAACGATCATCGTAGAGGTTTATATCCGCGGTCTGCGCGTGTCCATCGCTACTAACGAGTGAACGGAGCACACTGTACAACACCATCGACGGTACATAACGCCGGTTCGGATATTACAACGCACTGTTTGGTCGGGTGAGTCTTTTTCGTCTACGTGCTGTTTCTGTGGTTTGATTCTCGATTTTCATGGTCGAGTTTTACCAAATTCGTCCACCGACACCACTGGACTCCCCTTTCTTGGCCGACGGTGAAAAACGCGCGTGTGTAGACAGACCCGCGATTTCGTTGACGAACGCGCTTCGGGTATACTATACTAATATACATGCACCGGGCGGCGTTGTAATCGTCGTCGATTCTAATCGATGAATCTACGTCGATATCACTAGGCAAAAATAAACGCGCTCGGAACTAACTATACACTTATAGGGGATTGATTCAAATTTCAAAACCAAAAGCTATTTATTTTATACACTCGAATGCCGTTTGAAAACAATTTGTACTTTTTGTTTTTTTACGTAATTTTCAGTAAAATGTTCCGAAGAACTAATTTTGGTTGATTTAACAAGTAACACATCGAGTTAATCGATTATTTTTTATTATTTTCCACAGTCACTCATTTAAAGCATTTTACTTAGGCATAATCCGTACATTATCTTTCTCTCTCTTCTTCTCTCTTATTTAATTTTATTAAATTCGATTGCGTATTGTACTTGTATCTACTGATTTATTATGTACTCATACACAGTTTTGTTCGGAACAACGATTGGATAAAACGATTTTGTCCAACCGCCATCGTGAATCATTTAAAACGAATATTTTCTCCAACTTGTATCTAATGTCACGGTTCTTACGTATAAATTGCTATGCGCGGGTTAGCATAAGAATACTTAGAAAATAAAAATTAGATTAACTATACGATAACTATAATGTGCGGACGAAAAAGCAAATTATAATTTACACATTTTATATTTCGATGCTTCGCATATGTATATCGCATATAATATAAAATAACTTTAAACTTCATTAACCGTGTGATTACTGACGATTTCACAAGACGCGTATCTGTGCATCACAGAATTTCCATAAATTATTTTGTTACATAATACATCTACTTATGTTATAACTAAGTTACTTTCAAACATTGGATACATATTCAAGTCAATTTTAAAATGTAAACACTGTGCCTTACAAGTGGGCTGTGCCGTTGACAGTTGAAGATATGGGATTTTCTATACATACACAATACATTATTATATATCATGATGTTTCACAGCGTGACTAACGAGAAACTAAGTATAAATATACATCGAATAGTTTTCTCGGAGACTAAGATTGATATGGTTATGGCCAACAAAATGACAACTAAAGATAACTGTCTCCACGTTTTGTGTTGTGTATTACGTATGGCATAAGAAGAGTATTAAAGGATTTCATTCGATAAAACTGTTCGTTTTTACACTAATCTTTTTAAATCAATACAAATAAAAACATAAGTCCTTGATTAAAAAGGTTCTGAGATACAAAATAGTAATCGTAATAATGGACGGTTGAAATGAAAATGAAATGATAATCTCGATACGATGATATAATATAAAGATAAGGGGAAACATGAATACGAAAACAACAGTTTTTAAGAAGTATTGTTTTCGGTTACAGTGAGTTCTCTGAACCTAGCCACTGTGCATATATATATGGAATGATAGTATGTTTTAGAATTACGTAAAACAAAGCCAGAAATTCCAAATGGCCGATTCGCAAAAAGCCGGATCTACGTTTGTCGGAAGTGACGTCACGCTCGTATGAGTGCCCTCCCTCTTGGAGTATGTATCTACATGTTCATTAGAACTATTCGACAGACCGTAACATCCACCTGCGGAATGGATATGTGGAACGTACTACTACTACATGAGCACACCGACGAATTTATTTGACATGGCATCAACACACATATTATAGTTAATATATAGTACATAGATAAACCACGCTAGGAGGAAATTGTATATCTCACTGTGAATGACCGAATTCGCTGGGCAGAGAGCTGTAGTCCAATGGCTTCAGCGTGAAACAAGCAAAAAGCATGCAGGAGAGTGAAATCATCAACCTCGCGGATAGTTGTATATATTTTAACCTCATATCTCCTCCATAGTCATCTCTCGCGAATATCATAATACATTATAATATTATATTGTCCGTGACGCAACAGGGCGTTAATTAACCGTAATTGTTGATATTTGAAAAGACAAATTATTATTGTTATAGTGTTTTTTTCGTCACTCTTTAACGAATACTTATTGTCTTTTCACATTGTTATCGCGCTGACCTAATCGATTATGCACATTTACCATGTACTCATTAACGTGTTCTTCTTATTCAGTAATCATAAGGTTCGCAATCGTCTCCGGCACCTTGGGAGCAGACGGGAAAACTTTTGTAACAAGTGATTTGTAGGAATGGCACGGTCATTGAAAACAATTATTAAACGAGTCGCTGAAAGACTTGGATCTCAAAAATCATCGTATGAACAAAACTAAAAGTACGCTGAGAAAATAATACTACTATGATGAAATCCATGCAACGAATAATAATAATGGTCATATCGTGTACCAACTGCAATGCGGGAAACTGAGATAATACATTATGTTTACTGCTTTTGTACTATTATTGCACGTGTTTAATTCGCAAGGGAATTGACTAAGCTCGCATGAACCTAGTCAATCAATACGCAGATCAAATTTTACCTATACTCGTAAAATGTCATTTATTTGGGTCCATTGTAATTTCAAATGAAATTTCACCTCTTGTAACCACTTGAATTAAATACGATTTTGTACAAAAATTATGGAAATATTGATCAAGAAGAAGCATAAGACTGTAAATATTGAATATGATCAAGAGAAAAAATAAAATGGTTACTATTAAAATAAATAATCTTAACACGCATTATTATTTTAGTGCAAAGAAGCAGATAAATTTGATTTACAATACAAACAAAATTCGTTGACAATACATAGTATCAATTCACAATATAGGGCAATTTGTTTAACATAATGATATACTTTTTGTATGAACCATACATATTTTGTACCATTTAAATAAAAACTTAAAAGATAATAAGGCAACGTACTATAATACATACTCAAATGTTTTCATAGAAAATTAAAGTAATATAATATATATTGGCCCAAGTTTTGTACATTTTAAATCGGTACTAAAATTAAAAACTTCGTACTGAAGCCGAAATAAAATTAAATATAGCTTTTTATGGTTTCATTAATTAAATTGTATTTGAATATAGTACAACCAATCACAATGAGTTATCGGTATAGAGTAGTGGAATATTAAATTTAATTATTATTCAAATTACCATCCGTAAATTAGTATAGTTTGAAAAACCGAGGTGAAATAAAATAATATATATTTCCATAATTTCAATTGTTTTATTTCGTTAAGGAAATGATAAACTGAAAAATAGAGTTGCTAAACATTAATAGTACATAATTGTTGAATAAATAAGTTATAAGCATAACATCGAATTAAATTATTACTTTTACTTGAACTATTATTGAAAAGCCCAAGGACCCGACCTTCGTGTGGACGTAAACATCATAATAGGTTAAAGGCTTTATTTTGATTCGGCTTCCTTAAATAATTGACATAGACATACATATCTGATAATATATTATCTAAAAAGAAAAGCAATTAATCATCGCGTCTTGTCGGCATATAATATACGAGCCGGGTAAGTTGCAAGTAACAGGCGAACGTTTTAAGTGCATAGTACATACATTATATTATCGGAATTGGCTCGCGACATGCGTTCGATGTCTTGCGAAAATAATAGAAATAATAATGGGTAAAAATCAGCCAATTATATAGAAAATAGAGGAATAAAATTGCAATACTATAATGATAACATTTGGCAACATGAAAAACTGAATAAATAACAGCAATGACGGGTAACAACAAAACACGCAACGGACACTATCAAAAGAAACTACTCGTATATTGGGTTATAAACTGTACGTACACATTAATGAATGTCACATTCTGGCATCCTGTGCATGTAGTAAATCTATTGTCATATGCGATTATACAGTACGAAAGGATAATGTACTAATATTCGTCCGGACAAACCGAAAGATTGGTATCATCGATGCTATTTTCGAAAACACATAATTATATTACGGTCTACGTGTTACAGGGTCGTTGTAGATTTAGGCATTCGTTTGAAAAGTGCACTAAACATAGACTATTGCCATGTCGTCATTTCGAAACGCCCACCCATCGATATTATAGTATATACTTCTGTGCCGCTGTAAGATGGAAAATTTCGCAACGGCGCGTCACGGGACACTGCACGAATAAAAATGTCGGTCGATTCTATAATACACTTAACAGCGTGGACACAGTGATGTGCAACCGTATGACTATTCTAAAATAATGTCAACCCTGCGCCAAAAACGAAAATTCGTTAAACTACACGTCACGAACAAGCTGCACTCGAAAACTGGATGGTAGCGCGGATGGTATTTTTTGGGTGAATATGTTACTGTCTTACAAGTATTCCTACTAATTCCGTTAAAACGTCCGAGCAGTCTGCGCCATGTTTACCGACGCAGCAAACCGAATATCCTGTACACATTCCTTAATAAAACGTAAATCGTATGCAGGGGTGGGCGAGTGGTACAAGAAAATAAATCCTTCCCCTCGCGAATAGAAGGACGAAAAAGATTCTGCATGTCACAAGTACGTGATACGTTGTACAAATACAAATAGATGGATATGACAAGTATTTTTTTTACACATGATTTTTGTCAAGTCACCATTTGCGACACATTCACATCGCGGACTGCAATTGCATATTTTATACGAACAGATGTCATTATGAGCGGATTAGCATGTATAGTTGTGCACAGCAAACTAGCGGACGGCAAAACGGTGGCTGCCTACTGCGGTCACGCGTTACCGGAAATAAATTATTATTCGTGATTGGGAAAAAACATGATCGAATTGCTAATTAAAACGCGTATCATAAAAAGTCACTAAACGTGCATAAAATACCTTGGTGCACCATTCAATCTGTAGACCTCTGCAAGTTACAAGATGTCGTGAATGTCTTTTTGGTTAAACATATCACGGTATCGTTATTCGCGCAAACGCACCGGACGTTATGCACTTATACGCGATAGCACCTATGTGCTCCATTATATTATTATCATCAACGTCGCTTTCACTCATGCGCGTACATACGATCCGAAGAAGAAGAAAAAAATGTATCATCTAACGTATTATATCGGGCAAGGTCGCGCGCACCCACGGATATTATTATTATTGTTATATTAACAACTCAGAACTTTAGTCACGGTGTTCACGTAACGAATATAAATATACGTGCGGGGCTATCTGTTACACGGTCACTCCAACTACATCGTGACATCACGGACGATATTCTTTTTTCACTATTTTATGTATCCTTTTTTCCATTTCCGATCTTGTAATTCTTGTAATTTTTTTCGCCCTCGATTTTTCTTATGATTTTTTTCTACCACTACGCCACTATTTGCCGCTAGCTTCGATGTCGTGCGGACGAATCTTATAATACATCAATGGAACAATTTCATTAGGAAAGCGGGCATGCAGTAAAAGTAAAATACGAATACCAATAGCGAATAACCGGGTCGTAGTATTTTACGATCCAATTACACGGAAAACGCACCAGCTGCTCGGAGGAATATTTTTGATCACTCGGCTTCTCCGCCGTACCGTGTATCATGTACACAAGATGATTTCCGTGTGTACGGATATCGCGTAGTACGGTGCAATATACCCGACCGTAGTCTAAGAGGTATCACGAGTTGTGCGCCGGGGAAATATATTTATTAATGTATTCAATATTTTCCGAACCAAAAAAGTAATTTCGGCTGTAATTACTTCGGCAGTAAACAATGAACGTGTCGCTGTAGCATAATATAATAACATTAATTACTATAATTTACAGTAAACAAATCATTTTTAATCGTTTCGGTTCTTATAATGTGTGTTATTTAAATGTTTTATTATTGCTAAGTGCACTAATCATGATTAGCATAATATACACAACGATCGGCCGAATTGTACGTACGTGCACGTCCGTATGTGCAGTATATATTTTTCACTCATCAAATATAATGACAAGTATTTCTTATCCAACAACCTTTTTCGGAGAAGGGGAAATGCACGGCAAAGTTCAAAATAAAATCACCCCAGTAATAGCGAAACAATGTATTGCTATGGAAATAATAAAAAATTATTTTTACTTATTTACGAAACAACTATATGCTAACGTTATGTGTATTTACCATGCATTAAATTCTCGTTTACTGCATTCGATTTACACAATACATTTCAATACAGTAATGATTGCAATTTTACCAATAAAATAAAATACATAATTTATAATAAATATTTATCTTACAATTATTTTGTACTTGAGTGCGTAATGATTTGTGATTGATAATAATAGTTTTTCTTTAGTGTAATTTACGAAGGTCATATTGTTATTTTTAATGATTTATTCAACAATATAATTATGAACTGCAGTTCTCGAGTTCAAGTTCAAAGAACATACTTATAAATATATTATTATATTGATGAAGTAAGATACTTTTGAGAAGACATTCAATAATGTTAACATCATAAGTTTCTGTATATTTAAATTTAAAAAAAATATATATCTAACTAGAAAGATTCGAAAAATAATTCAATTTATGTGTAATTTTCAATAATGTTTCAAAAAAGAAGTACATTTTATCTAGATTTAATGTAATACAGTAAACTATAGTAAATTGTTTGATTTTTACATAGAGACAAGTGTTGTATATGTATTATATATATTTATAGATAGATCTATTAAAAAATAATATAAAATAACATGGATTTATTTTTACTAAAATAACATTTTTGTTTATTAAATTTTAGATTCTGAACGGAGTGATGAAATCTATTGGTTTTACAATGATGTGTGTTTTTTTTTTATTTTTATTTTTATTTTTTTTTTTTATTTTTGTGTCTGACGACACCTTTTTTGGCAGTAAAAATGCTTCGATTTGCTTATGTAGCAACTTTTCTGAAAGGAAAGTGAATCTAGTTGGTACTTTGGGGGGTCAAAAGTAAAAAAGTTTCATTATTTTTTAAATGGGACGGGAAAAACCCCAAAAAAATAAGGGAAAACGGGAGTTTTTACGCAATACCAGTTTTCGACAAAATCAAATTTTTTATTTTGCTATAACTCAAAAACTAATCGATGTAAATACTTGAAATTTTCACTATGTTTTTAGATTAGCATTCTCTATACACCGTTGAATTTTCAAAGTATTTTGACTTTTATTAACCTATTTAAAGACAATTGAAATTTTCAATTTTTTTAATTTTTTTTTTTTTAAATAACGATTAAATTTTTTTGGCCGGCAAGAAAATCTTGAAAATTTAATTCAAGGTTTCTTATAAGTTGTTCCTTAACTGATAAAAAAAAAACCCGATAATTTGCAAGTTATTTTGTAGATAAAAATTCATAAAATTTTATCTGTTCGTATTTAAGCTTCAAAATTTTAACACTAGGTTATCTATAAGCTACTCTTCAAAAATCTTTAAAAAAATTTTATGACTGTTTGAAATTTAAATATTTACGAAATTGCATAAAATAGCGATTTATTCTCAAACGATTTTTAATATTTGTTATAATTCAAAAAGTATAAGTCACAGATTTTTGAAATTTCTACCAGCTGTTAAGATTGGTATTTCCTTTATGTCATATTTTTTTCAAAATATAATATTGATTTTTAAGCCACTTATAGGCATTTAAAATATTCGATTTTTTTTACATTTTATTTTTATAATCGGTGATAAAAAAAATTTGGCTCCTACAAAATACTTGAAAATTTAATAGAAGATTCCACAGAAGTAGTTCTTATTGTCATTCAAAAATTATTAAAATCCATAGGCACAGCTTTTTTTTAAAAGCGTTTGAACAGCGAATATTGACATAAAATTACATGTAAAATATAATGTAAAGTATAATATTCTAGACTGACAAAGATATCGGTTTTTTTTAAAATGCTCTAACTCAAAAACGAAAAACCACAACAACTTGAAATTTTCAACAATTCCTTATATTGACGTTTTCTATACATGGTTAAGTTTTCAAAGTATTTTGATATATTTTGACTTATTTATAGATTTATAGATATTTATTTATAGATATTAAATTTTCGGTTTTTCTAAATTTTTCGTTTAAAAATAAAATATAATTATACAATATTTATAAATAACATTGTATTATATTCTAGACAAACATATCGTCTCCGTTCAGAATCATTACCTATTATTGAATTCAAATTTAACAAATCCATTATAATGACCTATCCTATGAAGAGTCGCACTTCACTCCCAAATGTACAGCAGAGCGAGGCCCATCCGGTTCTTTTTTTCTTTTTTTTTTTAGAATACAAAAATTATATTCATAATAAGATTCTAATTGACAGTTAAATTTACACGTACAATTGTAATTTCAAAACCATTTTAGAACATAAAAATGTTTATACTTAATTAATTTACATTAAAATATATTTAAAAGAATATAAAGAAACAAATAATTATTTAGAATGGCACGTATAAGTAAATTATGAAAACCTAAATAAATAATAAGTAATGATAAATATTGTAAATAATTTCATTCTAATCGAAATAACTCCAATGTACATTAACAGTACCATCGATTTCCTAGAATTATTCAAATATTATCACTAAGGAACCCAAAGGTTGCCGTGTCTTAAACATAATTTATTACAATAGGAAACAATATATCGAATAAAGGATCTGAAAGTGTGGAATACAATAAAATATTTAAAATTTATTAAATATCAATTTACTTTATTCAGAAATACTTTTTTACCAGTTAAATACTAATTGAGAAATAAAATATGCTGTGTTAATGTTTTCCAATCAAAAGTAATAATAAATCATAATAATACATCGCACATATCAAAAACCATGCTAAACAGTGTCGTTTTTTTAAATTATAAAGCAAATTTATAATTATAGTTATTGTGCAACATATGAGCGAAGAATTCGGTCAAGATTTTTCAAGTATTTCAATTTAAATATTATTATGAAATAAAAAAAATTGTAAAAACATAAAATTTCAAATGTTAACTATTATATTTTAATCTAAAACTGAAATATTATAAAGTCTAGATCGTTGATTCCTCAATCTCTATTTATTTTTATGTATATTTTAAATTGCAATATTAAAATTATGTTAAAATTTAAAGTAATTTTTAAAACTTTTATATGCAAATGTATTACACTTACATCTCACTATTCGTTCGGCAGAATGATAATTGAATAACATACAGGAAACTTTTTATCGAAAACAATAGCACTAGTAAAATTAAATAAGCTATAGACATTACAATAAGTTTGTTATCAATAATTCACCATTTTAAATTAATAATTTATAAGTAAACTATTGCATACGAAATTCAATTCATAAAATACATATACCGCACAGTTTATACATTGTGTCATTTGATTTTATTAACAAAACATTTTTCCACAAAAATTCATACGTAGACGTTTTATCACAATAATATAATAACCTCGCTAGCATAATTACCGTGGATTATTTGAACAATAATATTGCTGACATCTAGCTATTATTAATTATGAAATATGGGAAAAATATTAATTTTTCGTTATGAATTAAATTTATGGTTTAATTTCAGTTGACATTAAAGCACTTTACCATCTAATGTTCTGGTCATGTAAATTAAGTTTTGCAACAACGAATTTCAAAAAACTCATATTACACCGGCATTCATTTAAACATAACACAACATAGTTGCACATCTCACCGCAGGAGTAGTTGCACTTATTTTAAATTCTAAAAGCTCACTTTTGTTATTACAAGTTACCCGAAAACCGCACTACATAAATATATATTTATGTAGTCAAATCTCATTATAACAATGAGAAACAGGTGCGCATCTTAAAAGTTTTCGGACCATCACGGAACGCGTAATACGTAATTTTTAACATATTGTTATTCGGGTGAAAGACGAAATGTAGAGACGAGGAAGGAGAGTATAGCATTATACAGGGAAAGTGACAAAAAGCCCAATCGATTTTTCCGATAACACAATGCAAGAATATGATGATGACATTTTTGTATTTTTTTTTTTTTTTATGTGGTTCGGCTTTCTATTGTATTAAATTCCCATCTGAACTCACTGCAGGTGCTGTTGGAAAACAGATACAACTCTCTAATGTGAGCAGCAGCAGTATCATTGCACACCGTATAATATGTGCTTGTAGATAACAAAGATCGATATCGCATACGCCATCAGGCTAAAACTTATACCTGTATAGGTTTTTAACCACAAATGCGCGGTCGTCCACACAAGGTAGTCCGTGACCTTTTCGGATTACACTAGAGTACTGGGGAAAAATATATGTGTACGCACGGTAAAAACACACGAGCACACAGTAAAGTTTCAACGATGGTGGTTACAATATATATCATTAACTTAAACCACTACAGGATCTCCGAAACGAATCGCAAGTATAGATATCGAAATACCATACGACAAACAGAATACCCACATAGCTCCCGTAATAATACAGTTTTTATCATGATACTCATTTTTACGGGTAATTTTAAACATACGGATACTTTTCATCTTTGTGTGTTTGTCATAAGCGATAATTTACATTTCGTATCGAAAAGTTCAAATCTTCCGATTACGAAAATAGAAGTGAAATATAAGATAAATAAAAATAAACAATAAAAGGGAAATTCATTAAAAAATAAAATCTACCGTAGTTTTTATTATATTGTTTAAAACAGAAAAACATAGCAATATAATTTATACTCATTAGAACAAACGAAATTTTTATTGAACGAGATTACCTGTGCTGTGTACCGCGCAATAACTTTACTGTACTTTACCAAGTATACGCGTGCACAAAACGTATAAACAAAATCCAAAGCGTATACTCAAAACTGGCTCTCGTTTAAAAAGCTAATCATTTTTCCCATTCGTATGGAAAATGATTGATTATGTTACGGTAATGAAGTTAGAATATTAACACGAGCTTATAATTACAAAAGGGAAAATACATCATCCCCGTCAGACTTGACACTGTATTCTCTCTCTCTCTCTCTCTTTCTTTCTCTATCCAACTCTATCCGACGCTAAATTTTTTTTAATACAGAAATCGGTCAAAAGATAATCGTATATCGCAATATCAATATAGGACAAGTAAACATCATCTAACTCGTATTATTGGTCAACATTTCCGAGCGCGTACGCAGAAAAAGCAAAGAAGTTTAACCGTTGATACATAAAAATATTACAATTGTTATATATCATCAAGCCGCGACGTAATGCCACCGAAATAATCCAACAACCCGTTACGTATTCAATATCGTAAATCACTATTTCGCCAGGATACATAGTGGCCCGCATAAGGTTTTACGCCATAAAAACAAAAATAATGTTTTTGAAATAATGCTTATATTGCCCGGGGAGCCCGATTCTTCCGAATTGGTTGCGGTTTTATTTCATTCCGAAACATTCTGCAGATGGATCGCGTAAGATAAAAATGCTAGGGGAAAATATTTCCTGAGTACGTTTTCAAATTAGATCGGCGTACACGCGCGCAATTTATGGCATCCGTTCGTTTTCGAGATTTGGAAAATAAGACACGCAGGTAGACATTGGCATCGCTGGTGCCATCAACACCAAAATATTTATGCTAAAAGTACCTAGGTACAGTGTGCATTATATATACATATAAACAGCAGCCATAGCAATCTTTTTTTTAATTTGGGCCGCATACAAATTTTTGAAATGTTACGCGGGCCGCAAATTAAAACGTCATAATCAAATTATTGGCAATGGAAAGGGTTTCCCCCTTTGATTTTCCCCGGGATGATTCGGAATTTATATAAATTACTTGTATAAATACACTTATCTATCTCATTAAACGTTTGTTACGACTTATTAGTAATTAACTAACTAACATTAGTTTTAATTAGTGTAATTTTTTGATGTCGAGAAATTTTTTCATTATTAGAGACAAAATCAGATTATATATTTGTAGTTGCTACTTATGTTATTTTTAATAAGTCATATCAAAATGTGAATCAGTAAGGCGATATTTTCAAACACATTATTTGCATGCTTCATCTATGGATATGAAATTTCACAATAATATTATGTTATGTGAATACAGTTAACTAGACTTTAAGAAGTGCTGTATTAGGTGTCTCACGGAAATATCTCCTTAGATAATGAAGACAATCACAATCTGTTATTTTTATAATACTCCCAAGTAGTACAAGGTCTAAAAATATCCATGTTTTAATTTATTTTTGTTGTTTTGATGCAAAACTGAAAAATTTACATTTTGTTTTCAAAAAATATAAAGATAACGAACATTATGTTGACGATTTAAATTTTTATTTTCATTAACCACACGACTTTTTTACTTCTTTTTCATAAAAAATAGTAAAATTATTTTATAATGCCTTAAAATTATGAGAGAAAGAAATAAGATAATACTATTATGGTTAGTATTAAACACTAAAGATAAAGAGTACATCTTAAAAAAATACTAAAAAATCATGAGATTAAAAAAAGTTAAAATATCAAATTTGATCAGAAAATTAATTCTAAAAATGGCCATATTTTCAAATTTTTAAAAAAAAATGAATTAAGTAAAAAGTTTTTTAAATGGTTATCAAAACATAAAAATTAGCTATATTGTTAATATTTTTATTTTTCTTTCATATTTTTGAATATCCTACAAAAAAATATAATGATTTTCATCATTATATATCATACACCCTGTCGGAAAGCGGATTTGCGCAACGTAATTTTTAACTTTCACATGTTTCCTTTGATTCAAACTTCAGATACTAACTTCTTGTACACAACGGCCAAATTTGGAAAATATTAATAAGCATTTTCCATGCATAAAAGTTTTACCGTTATATAGGTGGCATAGAGAGAATAAAAAAAAGTGAGACAACAGGCGTGATAGCTTAACATCTTTGTAGTTTCGACACATAAAAGTTTTCACATAACCATATGTCATCAAAATAATATTTACTTTCGAATATAACACGTATGCATTGTATGTGAATTTGTGTTTATTTTATTTCCGAAAAAATACACCGTAACATTTTCAATGTAACTAGTTCGGATATCAGAACGATCTCTCGGGGGGCTAAACGAGCCATATACCTGATAATTTAATCAATAAAGTTTTGATATTTTCAAAAAAAAAATTAATTTGCATTTTATTCAGAAAGTTTTGAAGACTTAGGAGTCAAAAAAAATTCTAAATTATTTGTCAGTTGGATGATTTTTTTTGTAAAATTTTAAATCGCAGTCGGTAGGATTCGAACCTACGCTCCCAGAGGGAATCTGATTTCTAGTCAGACGCCTTAACCGCTCGGCCACGACTGCTTGCCATGACAAAATAAGAAAAAATAATGTATATAACGGCCATAAGCATTCAATAAAATATCAATAGTTTAATTATAAATAAATGAATTTTTAAATATAACAGTTATTAATATGAAAGAAATATGCTGATCCCAAAAAAGGTTCTATTCTTTCTACAGGAAGTAACAGTTAACATTTTACATATAATAATAATAATAAATAAATAAATAATGAAATTGTACAACAGATCAAATATCTTAGTGTTTATCTAATGGATAGAGTGGTTTCGATATACTCGGAAAGCAAACCCAGAGCTACACAGGGCTGACTTTAGAATTTAGGCGCCCTGGGACATTTATAAAATTTCACCCCTCATTTTGATGCTGGAAAGGTGTTGGAGGGGGGATGAAAATAAACATAATAATCATATTAATGTTCTATACTATACAAAACACAACTGCAGTGGTTAACAACAACTCTAAAATGAGGGCTGCATTCAGGCTTCTGCGTATTGTGTAATGTCATTAATTATCTGTTAAACCAAGAAATCTTTTAGCATTCGTTTAAAAATAGATTTTAGAGAAAATCCTATAATAAACTTCAACAAAATCTCCACTGATAAATCGACAATACAAAATACAATACATAGAAAAAAAACATTTAATACAATTATAATAATTCAAAATTGGCTAAATACAAAAAAGAAAAAAATAACAATTTATCGCCCCCAAAATTCCATAAGAGGTAGGGCAATTGCCTCCCTGTCCTCCTTAAATACGACTTTGAGCAAACAACTAATAAAAAAGTAATCATAGGAAAAATGAACAAAACAAGGCCAAGAACCTGATGGATCGATGTAATAACCAAAGACTTAAAGAAAATAGACCAGAATGTAACTTATTCGATGACTTTTAACAAAGATGGACGGCAAAACCTCTTGAAGGTAGTAATGGTCCAGACCGGTAAGCTGAGAAGAAGATATAAATAATGTACTTATAATGACGAATTTGACAATTAACGTTTTGATCTATCCGTGAAAAAAAGAAAAAATTAAAAACAAAAAATTACAATTAAAACGAATAACGTAATTTATATTTTTTTAATTTGTATCACAATATAATTTAAAGTAATTTTACGCATGAGTTAATTACGATATTATTAATAAGTATAATAATTACGTTAGAAGTATATCAAGAACAATGCGGTTACATATATTAAAATGCATAGGAATCATTTTAATCTTCATTACGATTTGAACAAAAATTATTCAAAATATTAACCACGCATAAGTTATGTACTTACGTCACCCAAACGATTTTTCTTTACAATTTGAGCCGTTTATTACACAATTTATTATTACCTATCACATAACGAAATGCACTTTTCGTCCTATTCTTTATAAAAAAAAAAAAAACAGTATTAATCTAAATGGTTGAAATATTATAAAAATATATTTTGTAACATATTCGTTTTACTTTTCATAAAATTAAACAATTTAAATAGGTGCACTTATGTGTTTCTTTTAAATGCAAATTTTTAAATTCCTTTAAATTGTTGATTGTAATAGTAGTAACATAAGTACATTAAACTCCTATATAAAATGTTTTAAAAAAAAAAAAAAAAATGAAGTTTCAGCGAAAACAAACCATTGGATGTACAGTGTAAAACAAGGTGTTTGAATAATAATGAAACTGTTGAAATAAATCCACTGATATAACTCAGTATTCTTACTGTAGCTATCAACTCGAAATGCAGTACAAATAAAAATGTGACGAAAGCTAGAATTAAGTCAAATATTATTATATTATTATTATGAACCATTTTAAAATCAAATCATACAAATATCCAGTTTTATAAATTTCAGTTTTTCGAACCTTTCTATAGGGATACTATACAATAATATGTTATATGCCATGCCTCAGAAGTACTTTTACTAATCCAGTGCGTTTGTCATAATACATTTTTCTGTGAAGTGTAAACAATTACATAATATTAATAATAAAAAAGTAGAGACACCCTATATGATGTTATTTACATGACAATTATTACTAGTACTAATATCAATGCCACTTAAAATGTTTAGAAGTACAAATATTTATTTTATTAGTATAGACACAAGTATTGATACAATTATATATTGTTTTTTCTACAAATTTAATTTGGGTCATAAAAAAACTCGCAAAATAAATATCAGTTTTTTACTAAAAATAATATAATTTTTTATTACAGGAGTGACTTAAGATATAATTAGAGTGATATATAATCATAAATGCATTTTACAGCATTTTATTCCTTTAGATTTTAGCACTTAAAATTTAAAATTGAAGATAAAATTGGATTGTTTCCAATAAGATAAAAATTCAAATGACCCAAAAAACCCATTTGGCATTAATTTGTGATATAAAATTATATTTGAATTGTAAAAAAAAAAAATACTTCCAATACAATATTTAAACTTAATCATGCACGTGACCAAAAAATGCATTCAAGTGTTTTAATACATAAATTTGATAGTAATTATTCTTCCTACGTATAATTTTATTCTTTTAAATAATATTCGATGGTTGCTTATTTAAGAAAATAGCAATAAACAATATTAATATATTGACACTAAATTAAAAAACATTATCATTTTTTTCAAATCGATTTCTCCATTAACTTTAAACCCTACACTATTACTATACTTAAGACAAAATTGTTAAATTATATCTACAAATTTTTATAATATAATACAAAACTCGGCTGAAAAATAGTTCACATGTCGAGGATTTTGTTCAGATTACGTCATAACGTACATATATATGATATCGCTTTAGTATTATGATCGGCTAAAAGCAATTTACACTAAACCCATCAGATCCTTTTTCCAAATAGCCCCTCCCCATTGAGTACGTTAGATACAGTTATATACATAAATAGAAAGAGGAAGAGGAAGATAAATATATTGATATATTTTTAAATGTGTACCAAAGACTCTCTTTGATATTTATTTAATCAGATATAGACAACTTATATACATTCATACATAATGAATTTTCACAAAAGTAAAAAGCATGGTATAAATACAATATTCTCAAAAATATTGTTCCTACAGTATTGTATATCAATAAATCTCACCTTGTTGCATTAATAACTTTGAATTGCAAACTATTTTGATTCTGAACAATTGTAAGGCTTAATATTCCATATTCTCTGAATACAAATAATGATAAAACATCGAATATAAATTATTATGGTAAAAAATATTTAACGAACATACAATAATGTACGAAAAATATATGTATATTTAATGCAATTTTGTAGTTGTTAAAAAACAAACAACACCTTGAAAAAGCTTTTAACAACAATATATATATCAGTTTATTACAATATATATATAACAAGTACTTACAAATTATATTTGAAAACAGAAAGTTTTATTTATATTATATTTTTGTCTGTAAAGTAAGAATTAAGGATGGGCATACAATTCGAAGATCTGAATTATCCGAATATACGGATATTCAAAATTGAATTTTCCAAATTATTCAGATCATCCATATTTATGAATAGGCTTTTCACATAACTAATAATTATTTTCAATTTATAGCAAAATAAATTATTTTAATTTATCATAACAACAAATTAATATTATTTTTCATGAATTACAGTATACTTGTCATGACTTCAACAGTTTTTATAATTTATTATTAGTTACCAAAATAACAATTTATTAAATCGTTGAGTATATTTTAAGCCCCTATAACTTACAGTGAAACCATAACTGAATACTTAATTAACTTATCTTAACATCATATAACTTTGAATGGTAATTGAATAAGCATTACTGAAGATAAGTTAAATTTATACTTCCTTTAATACAATGTAGGAATGATACAATAATAATTGTTAATGATATTATCAAATAAAAATATAAGTCATTAAAAAACAAAATTTAATTATACAAGTATAATCCAAAAAATCCGGAGGTACCCATCACTAGTAAGAATATAGTAGGATTCTTTTTTAAACATTTATAAATTAGCAAAAGTAACGATTTCCATACGTTTTATTATGAGCAATAATAATAATAATTATAGAAATAGGAAATCGTAATTTATTTTTATAAAAAAAATTACAAATAATTTAGTACATGTATTAAATTAAAAATAGTGACATTAATTTAACATAACTAAAAAATGTATTTTCACAAAATCCCATTTTACAAAGATAATTTGATTACAATCATTATTAAAGAATAATTCTTATATCAATGTAAAAAATGACAAATCTAACCATTGTGACACAGTATAAATTCAAATATCAAATAATTCACTAGAATATATTATTTGTTACTTGAATTCGTAATTAAAATCTATTTTCAGAAGTTAAATTTTAAACTTGACAAAAAAATTATCATATTCTATCAAGCTATAGAATCAAAATATTTTTTAAAAAAATCCCGTGTTATCCTAATAATACTTAAATACTGAAATATTTATTTATTTATTTATTTTTTGTTGATAAAAGCATTCCAGGTTAGACAATAAATTCCATTTCTATTATGCTACCTCATACATTTTATTATACAAATTATATAAAAGATAATGACTTTTTTTTAATTATTTTAAAACTCAACTTAAAAAAAAAAAAGGTTATAACAGACTATTTATAACAAAAAAACATATAACTTAAAACTTATATTACAAAAATATATTTTTACGACTTTTATTTAACATATTCAACGATTAAAGAATATTGCCCACGTATAAAGTCAAAGCTAAGTTTTTTATACTATATACACGCTAGTATGTATGTATAATAATGTTATTAGTTATGATTATAATCATCGAACCAGTAAATATTTTATTAAGTGATGTTTATTATACTTTTATGTTCATAACTATACAACTTTAGTTTTATGCATACAATTTTACCACTATGTATCCCGGATAGTGAGGTTCCACTTTACATAATATTACAATGTCTTACATATTTTAATTTATGTTTAACAGAAAATTGAATAATAAAAAATATAATACATACTATGGTATTTTCATACAGCAAAATATAAGTTCAATATTTATTAGATAAAAAATAATAAAATTTAAGACAAAAACGTTTAAATGTAAAAATAGTTCAATGTATATAAAATATCAATGTATAAATCAAATATATAAAGCTAAGTAACATAAGGTTGTCATGTTAGACATCGTTAGCTCTGATACTATGGACGCTGAAGTGTGATGAGTTGCCTGTCAACAAGGCGTTAAGAGTCAATTTATCACGACGAACTAATACGAAAATAATAATAATAAAAATGAAAGAAAAAAACTTTTTAACAAATTACTCTTTAGTTACTCGAGAAACTTAACAATTTATGTGATACAATTTTAAAGTAACGTATAACATGAATAAATAAACATAAGTATAAATATTTCACAATAATTATAACTGAATCGTGATATTCTTTAATGTTTACGCAGAATTAAATTAATTTGATATTAGAAAACTTTTTAAACGTTCATAAGCTATTAGGAATTTAACATTGGATATAAAAATGAAAAAATGAAAAATTAAATGTATATATGTAGAGTAATCTAAAAATATATAATCTAAAAATTTTCGTAGTTTGTTATTATTTAACTAAAAATATACATTTCACCAAATTAACAAAATCATTTATCCATAACATTTTTATTACATTACGTGTATTAAATTAACTGTTCTTTAATTAGTTATTACAGATGTATTTATCTTTAAAATAAATTAAAAATACTAACTCTAACATTTTATTTTTTTTAAGTTATAAGAAATTTTAATTATTTAACAAAACGCCAAAACTAATACCTTATTTAATCAAAATAATGTAAGTAAACTAATGAAAATATGAATGAATTACTTTTGTGAAAAAATGTACGATTATGATGAAAGCTTTAATAAGTTTTTAACGTCAGATATACTTCATAACTGTTGTCAATAGTTTAATCTATAATAGTAAATTTTAATCGGACGAAATACAACTTATTAATTCATTCTTGTACGAAAACTCTGATTACTGTAGCAAAATTAAGTAATTTCTTTAAAAATACTGGAAACAACCAGTTTTCGAAGAGTTCAAGGCATTATTATACTCATACGCATTTACATTAAGTATATAATATTTGTGTAAGTGAAATAAATTATCATTAATGTATGGCAACTTTACTAATACTGTCGCTGGCTACCTTTAACACGTAAGAACGTATTTACCGAAAACAATTTTCGTTGCAGCGAGGATTATAAAAAGTACCAATATCAGGAAAAAAGTTCACTTGATTTTAATCATCCAATTCAAATTTTAAGAAAATATAATTTGAAATCGCTAAATATTCTAAATTTTTTTTAAAATACAATTTAACCTGGTATGAAATTCATATGTATTCGTAATGAATTGCCTTTATAGTTTTATTTTATTTTTTATCATTATAAACAAGTTATTCCACCGAATAAATAATCCATACTCTTGAGTAAGACTCAATAAAAACAATTTTTTAATAATAAAATAATTTTCATTTCCAAAGTATCACGCTAAGTCAAAGGTTATATTTATATGATGTATGATGATGGATTATGAAAGAAACATATCAGCTATAAAATCCCTCTATTTGATAAGGGTTTACCACGTCAACTGTATCGTGGATTAAATAGAAAATATCGTGTAACCTGTACGCTATGATCATAAATTGTTATCAATATTTTCGTACAAGTTAACTGAATAAATAAATTGTTTTAATCGTTCGTGTACGTGTTCTTAGATGTAAACGTAAAATTGAATTTTATGGAAGTGCATTATAAATAATAATGTGTTATATTACAAAAGTTGAAAACTTAGTAAACAGATGTGAAGCTTGTACGAGAAATATGTTTTATATATACTTCGATATTTTTTTTTTTACTAAGTGAGGTGTTTTATATATATTTACAACTCATGTTTAATAATTTTAAATGATAAGAGTTAGAATAAATTAAATCAAATTTTAAAACACTGTTTTAGTTATTTTTATAAATAAATTTTTCATAAAGATACAAAATATTTACTTCAGCATATTTATAATCAAAAAAGACAAAGATTGCTAAAAGCCTAAATTACTTAGTTAAAAATGTTATGTTCAATCTTCAGAAAAATTAATGAGTGTTTGTATTTTTAACAGACAAATACACAGCGATCCGGAAGGGGTATCGACCAAAACAGATGATGAAGATGAACAGTTCTTTCACCGGTTCTGTTGGGATCAGAATCGAAAGTATGACCGAGAATTAATACCGAGGGTCAGACTAAAGACACCTTATAGAACACCACCTCTATTGACTATAAGGTAAAATAGTTGATATATATAGTATCCAATTTGTGGCAAACGTAGGGGGTGATATAAACTTAGTTTTTATAGCATGTAGAAGAAAATTGATCCAGGTTATATGATTAATAAATAAACTACTGGCTGACTATATAGTTCAGGTAAAAGTAAATGCTATAATATAGTTGTACAGTTTCAAGACTTTTAGTAATAATATTTATCGATTGAAGAATTAACCTTTTTTGTTACTTACCCTCACTAATGATAAACTTCTTATAATTAAAAGATATTTTTCATTTTGTAATTAAAACTTGAGTTATATTATAAAATACAAGCATGTTACAATCATTTTATTTAGGTACTTTATTTAGCGCGAAATCCAATAAATTATTGAAGAAAATAACACAATAGTCATATTTATACGAGAAATGTTTAATGAATAAATATAATAGTTTAAATATTATAGAAACCTATAATGCATATTTAATATAATATTATAAACTATAGAAAGTATTCTATCAAGTTTCATAAAAAAAGTACAATAAAATCTACTCAATGAGGATTTTATAAATTACTTAATAACGCAAAACTGTGTAAATAATTTTAAACTACAAACAACAGTCTAGTACATAAATCAACCAATATAATCTGTATAAATAATAATAAATTGGATTTTAACCCTATAATTTACAATAGAGGTATTGTATACATATATTAACATACTAACACAATAAATTAGAATTATTATAAACTCATTTAAGGTCAATAAACAATTGCATTTTTTTTAACCGAAATATCTTAAACACAATTTATATAAATGCATTGTTCAAACGAAATACTTTAAATGAATGTATGGCTTTTAAAAAAATAAAAAAATAACCATACTAAGATTAAAGATATTTTGATTTTTAGACGAATGTTGTAACTTATAAGGGACACAACTAACAATACTTGAATATTCAATTATATTATCATGGTAGATAATAATATGTGAATTGCATACATGCAAACGCCGATTTACTCAGTAAAAAAATAGACGCGTTTCAATAAAACATTTTACTTTAATAATATTTAGTAACGAATTCTATTTTATTTATAGAGTCGTATTATTTTTAGTGAATACAAATTATTGTTCTAATTTAACTCGATTTTAGAATAATTTAATTTAAGTTGATACAATTTTAATTCAGAAAAAGTTTTACGTCAAAATCTATCAGTAGATACAATGAATTGAATACAAAAAAAAAAAAAAAAAAAAAAAATGGTCTGAAAACGAATCAAGAGGTTAACAAGAAAATACTCAGTCTTAATAACTCTAATGGTTACAAGATAAAATTTTTTAATTAATAGTATTCAAAATATTTTATCTCCAAAAGCCTTACAATAAAAAAATTAAATTTTACAGTTTGAATATAATAACTACCTAATTTATAAATGTTATTATTTATTAATACAAATAAAATATTCTATTAATAATCAAAAACATTAAATTAATACATTTCTCAATTTTAGTCGTATGCTGAAAGAACTAGAAAACGAAACAAAGAAGAAAAATATGGAATCAATTCCGAGATCTAGGGCTAGATCCACACCGGCTTCACGACCAAAACTTAGACAATTCATACCAAATGAGGTAATACATAAATACTCAACATAATTATATAGCTTCTTGAAAAAAGTTAACAATCGTTAAACTTAACATTTAAGATTATACGATTAACGAGTAATTTAATTGTATGTTTGAGTTGGTAACACACATGTATTATGTATATATACCCAATTTTATTTTAATTATAATAATATGAGACTCCAATATTTTTATTTGTCAACATTTTTGTAATCATATAGAACATTTTTATCTTGGGTTTAATGGAAAATACTTTAAATATTTTTCACCTAGACGAGGAATCGTTAATAAAATGAAACAAAAACCCACATAGAACAAAACTAATAAATAATGCAAACATTTTCGCCATAATACTATAAGAAATTGCTCCTTAAGTTACATTTCAGTTTTTACTCTTCAGGAGCGTGGTAGAGAGTTTTCGAAGTTTAAATAACTGAAAACTAAACTACAGGATTTTTATCAGGACAATTTTTATCTTTCTTCTATAAGTTTGAAACATATAATCAATGGAACATTATATAGGTATTTTATATAAATCGAAATTTTGAAAAAAGTTGTAATATGTAAAAAGTTAATTAGAACCAAATTAGTTTCAAATAAAATTTCTTAATTGATACCATTAGAATATAAAATTGTTTTCTACATAAATCAAAAAAAAAAAAATATTAATCACTTAAAAAAATA
The DNA here is from genome assembly GCA_034509805.1 of Sipha maydis. Taxonomy (NCBI): domain Eukaryota; kingdom Metazoa; phylum Arthropoda; class Insecta; order Hemiptera; family Aphididae; genus Sipha; species Sipha maydis. Next base: position 80,682 of record JASXSY010000188.1, on the reverse strand, counting down.
TTTGTTATAGAATTCTCCAACAGCAAAACGCTTCAATCGTGTTGGCCAAGGCAACCGATGTACAAGCCGATATGAAATATATAACTCAACGACGAAACCATTTGGGAAAAGTTACCGGGAAATGGTTACATCATCTGATAAGAGAACGAATCAAGAATTAACGGATACCAGTGAAAGTGGCACCGATTCAAATCCTAGTGCCTATAATACTTGTTGTTCGGAAGTCGAAACAGTGCAAATAACTGGCTTTCAATGTGTAGACGAGAATGCTACCAAACATGAAGTTACCCTACAGACTACGGTAAGTGAAGATATAACAGAAGCAAGAAATTACAACGTGAACATTAATGATCATGCTAGGGTTATTGAAGAAAAATTCAAATCAACAGAAATGGTAAAAAGAATAGACGAAAAACGTCTTATGTACAATATGCCGACAACTTCTACTTGGAAAACATATCAGGAAGAACAGCTAACATATGAACCGGAAAATCAACAAGTCCATAAGGAAGTTGTGACCAGATCCAGAAGCTTGTTCAGTTTACAAGACGATCCAGCTGAGATAAAATTAAATAAAATGCAAAAACTGGTAAAAGCAACTTCAGAAAACCATTTATTTGATAATAACGTAGAACAAAAACCAAAGGTCGTTCAAACAACACCTTCGAAAAAATATAGCAGTGCTATAAATTTAACCATAGGAAAGGATACCACTAAATCAAACAATAATATTAAATATAAATCCCAATCTGATTTGTGTGCAAGCATTGAAGAACCAAAAACACTCGAAAGACCTAAATCAATGGATTTCCTTGTCCCTAAAGAAAATAAATCGCACGCAGAAACTTTAAAAAAACATTTTTATTACAATCCTCTTAAACAAAAAAAAAAGTTGAACGACAACGAGCTGCCGGACCCAGACAAAGTCTTGAGTACCAGACAATTATTCCAAAAAGAACTGAAAATTCCATTACCACCAAGTATGAACAACCAAAATCCAAAAACTGGACCAAGACCAACACAAGAGATACGAGTAATACCCGAAACGTACAAACCAAAACTGAAGAAATGCGTGTCCGTTGATATGGGAACAAACATACATAACAGATGGACGGACAGCGGTAGTATATCGTCCGGTGTCGGCAGTGAGGCGAGCTTTGACACAGAATCGTCCGGAACGAACCATAGAGCCGACGGGTACAGTAGCGACGACGAAGATTACTTAACGGACAAGGCGACTGTTGAAATCGTCGGTAGACCGGTATCAGCAGAAATACTGAACAAGATTAGGAAATTTGGCACAAGCGTCACCTATTATGGCGGCAAAGTGATATCGAGCAGCAGAGGAGTGGTATGCAGTCCTATGACTATGACTATTATGGACGAAATAAGACACCAAAAAGAAGAAAATGTTAAACTTCGGTTGGTGAAAAGCAATAGTTGTGGCAGTAGAATTGAACTGATGGAAGAACCGAAGAGATGTGATAAACAGGTGGACGCTATACAAGAAGAAGACGAGGACGAGGAACGTCGAGACGCGTCGAGTCCAAAAACAATAGATGACAGTTCGTCGAAGGTTTCCAGTGCGTCGTCCGACGAAATGTCGTGGAAAGCTTTAATAGTCATCAGAAAAAAGATGAGCAATGCGCCAATATTTGATATGGAATTTGAAGAATTCGAAGTACTAGATGAAAAACATAATTAAACATTTGTCTTATTAAATATGTTTTTAACTAATTTAAATAATATAGGAATGACAAACGTTCTTAATATTTCTTAATTCTATTATTATTTGTACACGTGTAAGTAAAACAAATGATTGTTGCCAGTATTTATTATGTATGATTTTACTGAACACATAATAGAAACATAATATCAAATGTTTACATTTTTATAATCACTGCGTTTTCTCAATTTAAAATAATTTTACACTGCACATTATGATTAATTGATGATTAAAATATGTTGTTGTTTCTTACGTATTATTTTTATCATTTAATATTTCCCTAAAATTGATCTTAAATAGTAAAAAAATTTTTATCCGATTAGATAATCGACACGTTTATTACTACATATTACTATAAATAAGAAAAAAATAATAAATACATCTATACATAAATATACCTACTTTTATAAATTAAAATTAAAATAGGAGAAATAAATTAATAATTTTAGAATTTACTTAATAATAAATAATTTAGATGTACTAATAAATAAATATATCTATTGTACAAATAAAATATACTTTATACTGATAAATGTTTTGATAAAATTTAATAGTTTTTATTTTTATTTTATAATTTAATAATCTGATATAAATTTAATATTTAATATAAATTTAAAGCTCAGTGCTTTCGTGTGTAATATTAATTAAATTTCTCTAAATAATATTATGCAATTAAAAAAATGTCATGTTTTCATACCTAGGTATAATCTAAAATTCTTTATGATATAATAAATAATTCGAAATGAATTACATTAGCGACGAACTAAATCTCCATTTTTTCAAATTATCATCCACTTGAAATAGGTCAACATTACGGGTAATTAACCTTACATAGTTAAACTTCAACATATCCATATAATTACACCTAAAACTGTAAAGGTAATATCTGTATACCAATACGAATACTTTATTGGCACTAGTGCATTGTGGTACACTTTGTTTTTGTGCTTACTAAAGTTAACATTATGTTAATGCTTCAACTGATACATAGACACATTTAATTACTATACTTCTATGCATATCCTTTAAAATTATATAAATTACTTGATACTTCAATGCTCAAGCTGCTCACAGTAACTTCAATTTCACACTTATTTTGAAATAATTAAATTAGGTAATCAATAATAAAAGAATTTGGAACGAAATTAAAAAAAATATATGTATAGTACTTTAATAGGAAACTAGGAAAAATTATTGGTCGAAGGCGAGGTAATTTATTTTACATCAACAAAATAAAAGTTTTTTTTTTAAAAAAAAACAACATAAAATTGCAAAATAATGCATTTATTTTTAAATATAAATATAAAATAAAACAATTTAAATATATTTCGTTATAAAATATTTGAAAAAAAATTAAAAAAAGAAACAGATATATAAGAATTAAAATAATTTTAGTAATATATAGTAGATATCATATAAATTTGGTTACTCATGTTATGTTCAAGTAAACTAAAACTAAAACACTACGTATAGGAAAAATTAAAATGTTACTACTTTCAAACGATATGTAGTTTTATAGCAATAAAAATAAATACATGTAGGTAACTTATCGATGTTTACATGTACTTTATCGTTTAAAGAGTATATTTATTCGTTTTATACCTACATATTATACATATTTTTTTTTTTTTTATTAAACATTTTAGGCTTCAACAGCAGAGGTTATTAGCCTGACAGTAAAATTACTTGACAATTTGTTTCTTAAAATTTAGTGTTACTTATATACATTATACAATATACATATAAATAGATACATTTTACAGGTTTAGTGTTTTATAATTTTTTTAATAGGTTTGTAATGCTTAAGAATTGTATGATTTTTGAGGTTTGATTTTCGGCGAGCGCTTCTGCTATATTGGGTGAAATGTTGAGGTCGGTGCGTGTTGGAGAGTATTTTGTGCATTCCTCCACTATGTGTTTGATGGTTAATGCAGTGTGGCATGTGTCGCATATTGGTTGAGGTTCTTTGCAAATTAAGTATGAGTGGGTGAGGAAGGAGTGTCCGATTCTAGTACGAGTGATTGCTATGTCTTGACGTCGGTTAAAATAAGAAGGAGTGTTCCATTTTTTGGTTGTTTTTTTTACGCTTTTTAGTTTGTTGGTCGAAGGTATTGAGTTCCAGTGATTTTGCCAAGCTAAGAGGATTTTTTGTTTGATGGAGTTTTGTATGTCGTTGGTGGGTACGTTGTTTATTGTAGGGTTTTGGAAAAAATTTGTTGCCAGATAGGCATATTTGTCTGCTTTTTCGTTTCCTACAATTCCGGTATGAGATGGTACCCACATAAATTCTATGTTTTTTCTTGTTTGAATTAGAAGTGCTTGTGTGTTTGATGTTATTTCGTTTTTTGGGCAACATTTTTTAAGTGATAGTAGGGTACTTAAAGAGTCGCTGATTATTAATATATCGTTTGGTTCTAGTGTATTTGCCAGTTTTACCCCTTCATAAATGGCGTAATTTTCAGCAGAGAATATGCTGGTTATTTCTGGGAGTTTGTGTTGAATGATTGTGTCTTCATTTACTACTGCTAAGCCTACCCCGTGTTCGGATTTTGATGCATCGGTATATATTTTGGCGTGATTAGGGAATGTGTGATGAATTGTATTTTGAAAATGAGAGGATATTATGGCATGGTTTGTTTCATTTTTATTGAAATTTAGTAGTTCAGTGTTTAGTTTTATTTCCCATTTCCAGGGGGGAAAAACTTGAAACGTAATTTTGTTTGCGACTGAGGTGTAGATGTCCATTTTTTTTTGTAGGTTGTTGAATAAATCTTGTACCGAGGGAGATTTTTTGTGTTTCATATTTATTGGAGGTAGAGTATGATTGTTGAAGAAGGTTTTGTATCCTATATGGTTGCTTGTACTTTTCCTTTTGATGATGTGAGTTAGTGTGTCTTGGTCTCTTTGGTATTGAAGGGGTAATTCTCCGGCGTAATTTAGAGTGCTATCGATTGGGCTTGTCCTGAAGGCTCCGATTGCCAAGCGAATTCCTTCATTGTGAATTGGGTTCAGTATCTTGAGGAGGTTGGGTTTAGCTGTGTTGTATATTATTGAGCCATATTTGATTTTGGATAGGATTAATGATTTGTATATATTTATAAGTGATCTTTGGTTTGCTCCCCATGTGTGGTGGGCCAAAATTTTGATTATCTTAATTTTATTTTTGCAGGAGTTTTTAAGTTGTTTTAAATGAGGTGTCCATTTGATATTGTCATCAAAAATTATTCCAAGTATTTTTATGTTTTTATATTTAGTGATTGGTACATTGTTCAGGTATAAGTTTTGATTTATTTCTGGTTTATAATTAAAGACGATATATTGACTTTTAGTAGGGGAAAATTTAAAACCTGTTTCGTTGGACCAATTTTGGAGAGTATTTAATGATGATTGTAAGATCTTTATTGTAGTATCTATATTATTACCATTGCAATATATATAGCAGTCATCGGCAAAAATAATGTGTTTTGTAGGGTTTGGTATTTTGTGAAATATATCGTTTATTGCTATTAGGAACATCGTGACGCTTATCACTGATCCTTGTGGAATACCGTTTTCAGTTGTATATATGTTTGATACTTCATTAAGTGCTCTCACCTGTATTGTACGGTTGCTTAAAAAGTTTTTTAAGAAAAGGAACATTTTACCGTTTATATTTGCATTTTGGATTATTTTTAGGATTCTGTTGCGCCATGTCATATCGTAGGCTTTTTCTATATCTAAGGCAATCAGGCAGAGATGTTGTTTGTTGTGTTTAGCATTACTTATGTCGGTATGCAATTTTAAGAGAGTGTCAGTTGTAGAGTGGTTTCGGCGGAAGCCACATTGTTCTTCGATGAAAAAATTGGATGTCTCCAAGTGCCAAATAAGACGTTTATTTACAAGTTTTTCCATGATTTTTCCTATTGTATTTATGAGTGAGATTGGTCGATAATTGGCTAAATCAAATTTGTTTTTATTAGGTTTCGAGATAGGTATAACAATTGCATTTCTCCATTGATCCGGGAAAATTCCATTGTTCCAGATTGTATTGTATATTTTTAAAAGTAGTGATATACCATTTGAGGTATACATATTCTACCCCATCATGCGTTAACTCATATAATTAAAATATGCAATTGATAATTGATGATATAATACAGTTCAACAATAACTGTGAGAATCATCATTATCATCATTATTAATATTATAAGTATTGACCCACATATTATTATACATCCGAACCGGAAACAACAAATAACCAAAAACTAACATGGCCCCTCAAATATACTATATACATATACATTTGTTTGAAAGCTTTATTTGGACGAATATAACATTGCAATAATTTGATTTTTTAAACGTAAACTTTTGCTCAAAAGAACATAATAAACCCTAATAGAAAATTACTGTTAGACTCACATGTTTTATTAATATAAGAATTCATTAAACATAGTTATGAGTACGAACCAAGCATATTGTATACACATATTTATAAACGAATGCTACGTTAAACAAACTTTTCAATTAAATGCTTCGAAAATTTTTCAGGAACATAATGAGAAAAGGTAATGTCGTTTTTTTTTTTTTTAGATTCTGAACGGAGTGATGAAATCTATTGGTTTTACAATGATGTGTGTTTTTTAGATTCTGAACGGAGTGATGGAATCTATTAGTTTTTTTTTTATTTTTTTTTTTTTTTTTCATTTTTTATTTTTGTGTCTAACGACACCTTTTTTGGCAGTAAAAATGCTTCGATTTGCTTATGTAGCAACTTTTCTGAAAGGAAAGTGAATCTAGTTGGTACTTTGGGGGGGGGTTAAAAGTAAAAACTTTTCAATATTTTTTAAATGCGACGGGAAAAACCCTAAAAAAAATAAGGGAAAAACGGGAGTTTTTACGCAAAACCAGTTTTCGACAAAATCAAATTTTTTATTTTGCTATAACTCAAAAACTAATCGATGTAAATAATTGAAATTTGCACCAAATGTTTAGATTAGCGTTCTCTATACACCGTTAAATCAAAGTATTTTGACTTTTATTGAGCTATTTATAGACAATTGAAATTTTCAATTTTTTATTAAAATAACGATAAAAATTTTTTGGCCGGCCAGAAAATCTTGAAAATTTAATACAAGGTTTCTTATAAGTTGTTCCTTAACTGATAAAAAAAAATCTAAAATCGTAAGTCACAATTTTTTTTTATAAGTGCTCAATGTTCCAATTTATACGAAATATGTAAAAATTGCGAAAATTTGCAAGTTATTTTGTAGATAAAAATTCATAAAATTTTTTATGTTCATACTTAAGGTTCAAAATTTTAACACTAGGTTATCATTAAAATTACATGTAAAATATAATATTTTTTTTTTTTTTTTTAACGTTTATTTAAATATACACAATCTGTAAATGTTGTTTTACAATAAGTGCATGGTGATATGGCTTTTGAGAGTCTGGAAATAAGAAACCCCCCATTGGAGGCACTTAAGGTTAGGATTTTAGTTTGCTAGTAGGAGAGGGCGTGATTACAAAATTAAGGGGAGATAGAGGTATAAACAATTTTAGATTAGTAGGTCACGACACCAGGTACGTTTTAGACGCCTTCTGGGGTCACCAGGAATAGAGTTGGTAGATAGTTCGGAAATTAGGGGATTACGATGGCTGTGGAACTTGGAGTGTGTGCGTTTGTAGAAAGTTTTTGCGACGTTTTGGACTGTTGGAATAGCTAGATCTTTATGTAGAGTGTCGTTAGATACATAGTAGGGAGCTTTATTTATTTGACGGAGGCATTTAGATTGGAAGATTTGAATTTTGTTTAAGTTGGACTTTTTGGCTGTACCCCGGAGTTGGATACCATATGTCCAGAAAATATAATATTCTAGACTGACAAATGATATCGGTTTTTTTAAAATGCTCTTACTCAAAAACGAAAAATCGCAACAACTTGAAATTATCATTAAATCTTTATATTGACGTTTTCTATACATGGTTAAAATTTCAAAGTATTTTGACATATTTTGACTTATTTATAGACAATTTAAATTTTCGATTTTTCTAAATTTTTCGTTTCAAAATAAAATATACTTATTACAATATTTATAAAAAACATTGTATTATAATCTAGACAAACAATCTCCGTTCAGAATCGTTTTTCGTATACAATGATACCTATCATTGAATTCAAATTTAACAAATCCATTATAATGACCTATCCTATGAAGAGTCGCACTCCACCCCCAAGTGTACAGCAGAGCGAGGCCCATCCGGTTCTTTTTTTATTATGAACATGCGATTTACATACTCCTTTCTTCATCTCACCCGTCAAATTTAAATTATAAAATAAGCAATAGAAGTTTTGCGAATAGTTTGCGTTATCTGTATCATTCTTCAACTTTATAAATTAATTTCAATGGTCATTATTCGTTTGTTGATGTATTTCCATTTTCAATATCGAGACATGACACCAAGAGTTTTAATATAAATTTTATTTATAAATATTTAATAAATATATATATATATATATATATATATATATATATATATATATATATATATATTTATATAATGAAAACCAATTACGCTCACAGTAGATATTTGTGTACAGATTACGTACATATACGAATTATATAATAAACACATTTCGTACAGAATGAATCCACCAATTTTATCCATAAGATTTAAATAAACAAACTATACAAAAAACTAAGTAATCAATCGTATGTAACTTATATAAAGTTAATTAATTAATACACCTACTAATAAATCTTCAGAAATGTACCTCAAATAAACTTTGATCGTGAATACTCAAATTTCCAATTTAAACATAAGTATACGTACGATTTCAATTACTTCAAAAATATAGTTTCCTTTTAACATTTATTTAACCTTTTCCAACACTTTTCCCAAGCAATGTACTTCGTTTAATCAATTCTTTAGCATAATAATACTTTTTTTTTTCTGTTTGAACCGACACCAACAGGGGAACGGGTTTTCCCAGTACTTCCCTATATCATAATAATACTAAGTTATAATATGTATTAGTGTGTCTTTCGTATGTCTAAATTCAAATAAAAAAAATTCATATTTAAGTAGATATTTGTACGTACAAAAAATTCAAAAGTTTTTTAAATTTAATTATATTTATATTTGAAAAATATTTAGATTCTATACAGTTCAATAAGTTAAGCCATGTTTTCAAGTAGTGTTATATTTCAGAATATAATCTTTTATTTTTAAAATTACAATTATTTGTTAGATATCTAACTTGCAGAAGTTTAAATACCTACAATAAAACTATTTAAAAACAAATTACATGAGTAAATAAAACATTCAAAGTAGGTAAATTGAAAACAAAGAAAAAATAGAAAAACAGCGACTAGATTTTCAACACTGATCCAACTTCATTCAGTATAATATAACAATGTAATATTAAAGTTTATGTACAATATTATAGCTATATTATTTTAAACTGAAAAAAAATAAAACAACCAATTTTAATCGATTCTGAACTTAATTTATTTTTAATTATAAGTCTTAAAACAATCAAATTAAAAATTCTTTAAAAATAAACATATTACACAACAAACCCAAGTATGTTGTACAAATATATTGATTTTATTAAATATCTATAGAATATACGAAGAAAATATCCAAGTAAGTTTTTTACTTCTAACTTTATAGTGTATTCATTTCATCCAACACATAAAACACAAGTCTTTAAAACTGTATATTTTATAAAAAATCAAACAATTTCATAGATAATTTTAAATCTACAAATTTTTAGTATTAGTAGGTAATCAACCTAAACTAGAAGTTTTTATAGTAATAATTTTTTTAGAATAGAACAAAATATCAATAAATAATTTACTGTTTAAAATAAGTAAAATTTTTCCTGAGAAAATATAAATTATTCGTTTTTGTATATTTCTTTTTTTGTACCTGAATTTATAATGAAAAACTTAAAATGTCAACTTCTCGAGTTTCCAGACAAATAATTTACAACTATGATAATATAAAAATGAATGGAAACTTAGATGATATTTTATATTTAATATTAATATTCAATAATTATATATTTAATATTATAATACTTACATTTTGAAAACGAGGTTTTAAAACTTCATATTTTATTTGATTTGTTTTAAAATGTTTACATATAAATAAAACATTTCAAATTAAATAATAATGTTAAACTTTTATAAAAGGTCCAATACCTAAATAGAAATTAAAAATAGTTTCATATTTCACACATGATTTCTAATTTAAAACTATTACATTCATATATTAACTTATAAAGAACTCTAGGGTTTAACTTTTATTTATTTTCAATATTCTGAACCTAACGAGTATAAATAAATAAAAAAAAAAAAAGTAAATGCATTGGAAGTATATATTTGTCAAAATCAGTATTTGAACAGAAAATCAAAATTTGAAAAAATAATATATATATATATATATATATATATATATACAAAAAAATAAAAATATGTACTATTAAGATAGATAAGATATTTTATGCAACGTAAATACTTATAATTAATTCAGATATTTCACGTCAGAAAATAAAATCATTACGATACTTCGTAATGATTATAATACGAATTAAATTAATTATTCATAAAATGTTTATGAATAAACATAATCAAAATCAGGGATCATGATTTATAAATGAGCTGAATTATTGGTTTTTACTTTTATTTAGTTTCAAAAATAAATTTACAAGCTAAATAGTTATAGGCAAATTTTAAATGCTAAATAGTTAATATTCAAACATTATGGATCAAATTAATTAAACTAAGGTTCTTTACACAGTATTTAAAAAAATTAAATTGTTATTTCTTTCACACCAAGGACGGGCGAGATCGGATTAAGGCTTTTTAAACCGAATCCCCATGGACCAACACTACACAAAATTCTATCGTAGACAAATATTTTTTCATTAACAATAATATTACGTCTTTGACATTTTATTTTTTACATGAAATTTAAATGTATTAATCAACATATATTTTAATAAATACTAAAATATGTAATATAGAAATACAGAAAGAATTTTGAAAAATAAAAATATGTTTAAATCCTGGTAAATATTGTTTATTTAGTAACCGGTTTACCTGACTCATCATACGAAGATTTAATTTTTGTTTGTTTCTGTTCACTACCATCAGCCGCAAACGTAGACATTGAGCTAGACCATCTTTTGGAATGGTGACGACGACATCGCTGTGTTACCTAAAAATATTTACAATTAGTATTTAATCAATTTAGTTACCTAATTATAATATCAATTTACAACTAAAGATTTATAAAGTTTTAATTTACTGATAATTAAAAATAGTTTAAAATTTGGGATCTAACTAAATGATAAGCATAATGATCATACTCGTACCCATACATCATACATTTTAATACATTATTTAAACGTATACATGAAATTTGTGTTACAAATAAAACGAGAATATGCAATGAAAACATTTGATTATTAATTTTCATATATCTAACAAACATAATATTGAATACATAACTTAATTATTTAAAACTTATAAGAAATATAAGAAATTACAAGAAAGGAAAAGCTAATTATAGTTGAATTACTCATTCCCTAATATAAATTTTATTTTATTTATCTAATATTATAAATATCAATATTGAACTTTAGATATAAAATTTGAATTTATTTATTTCTATCATAATATATTGTTCACTTATCTATAAGTAATACATTTAATTTAGTCATTGAAAATTGTATAATTTATAATTTAACAAATTATTTTACACTATGTATTTTACAACTAAAATAAAATATTAATTTTTGTAAAATGTTTATATATAATTAAATGTAAAGTCAAAAGTCATTATTTTTTTTAGTTATAATTGTAAATGCTAAAGTTTATGAAATAAATTAATGTTCTGTACACTTCTATAATGAAAATGTGAAAGTGTATTTATGAATTGTCTTAAATAATTTTTAACATTCTTGTATCAACAGAATTTACCAATAATAACTATAGTAAATAATTGATAATTCGATATAATAGTTTTATACATAAGAATTTATTAAAAAAATCTATATAAACTACTACAAATTATCATCTAAAATTCAAGCCATACCAAGTACTTTATGTTAGTTAGAAAATTATAGATATATTAAAATTGTATGTAAAATTTGATCACAAATGAGTTAAAATATAAAAACTTATTTTTGATACCTAATAATATTTAGAACTGAATTATTAGTTAAGCTCTAAAAATACATCAGTTTTATCAACAGGATAGTTATGATTGTAAACTCAGCCCGTGATTTTTTCAGGTAAAAATAATTTAGGTGTAAACTCGGCCCGGCGTTTTTGCAGGTAAAAATAATTTAGGTGTAAACTCGGCCTAGATGTACATATAATTTTCTTATAATATTTTTGAAAACCATTTAGCATTACCTAGAGGACACCACATTGTATTTCACCTGAAGCTAAAGGACGAGTTACTTTCGAAAATTGAAAATTTTCTAACACTAAAAGTGGTTGTCCACGTTGGGATTCAACTATGTGTGCCATCGTCACGGTTGTAAAAACACAACGAAACGTTGTTTCAAAAGTCCAATACGAAAACAAAATTATTTGTCTCAATGTATAAATATATTTTAAGATTAGTTAACAACAAATTGTTCACGATAAGATATAGATACCTACGTTATTTATTACTTGCAGATAAAATTATGTCATGCTTATTTTATTATATATTGATATTATATTTTATTGTTAAATATTATCGGTCTGATATTACAACCAAACTACTTAATTACCTAAAATATTAGGGGCCGAATTTACAACAAAATAGGTAATTGCGGGCCCAGTTTACATTTGCCTGTTATGATAATTCAAAGAGAAGTTTTTAACTAAACATCTAAATTGAATCAATTTTTTTACCAAGTACATAGTTTTTTACAGGTACATGTATTTTAATATTTAAATTCAATTTGTTATTAGATAAATGTATCCTCTAAAGATTTGAGTAATGAAGATTACTTTCTCAAGATGTGTCTCAGTAGTTATTTATTAATTAGTTATAATTTTTTTTTAATTATTTCATCTGAATTTTATTCTAAATTATTCTATCGTTCTAATAATTAAATTTATCGTAGTTAAAAATATTAGTTCAGTATTAAAAAATATCCATAATTTCAGAAAAACAAAATATTACATCAACTAATTTATTAAATAGCACGAGCATTTATTAGCATTTTAAACTTGATTATGATTTTTCATTTTATATTACAAATATAATATATTGTACACAATTATAATATTTAAAACACGAGGATTAAATACATAAAAAATGAGTGGTAAATACAATTAGAAGTTAATAAATAATATTCATTTATATGAAAATTTAACGAAATCCACCTTTTAAACCAATTAACTGAATATAAAGTTATTTTTTTTAAAAAAAAAAATATGCTGATAATTATGCACAGTTATTACCTTAAACTGGGCAGACAAACATTTTATTTATATTTAGAATAGTTATTCACACATGGAAAAAATTTACTTTTGGCTAGAAAACCAAAACTGTCTATACAGCTATACACTTAATAATGATAAATTTGATACGCTTGTTAAAGCTTAAAGAGATCGACATAATTATTTATTGTAATATTTTTTAATTTTCATCAATCCTTATAATAATAGAAAATATTGTCTACCGTTGCTTTAATAGCACGTTCTAACGTTATTAGAAATATATATTTACATATACCTATGTATATATATATTAAAGACGTAGATTATATATGAATTACAAGGGCGTAAATAAAAATTATTTATGGCGGGAGGTAATTATTATTTTTATTATTACCTATTTGTTTATTAACTGAGAGTTTAGCAACGAAGAGGGTTCGAACTCCCAAAACTCCACCGCTTCCTAAGTTACTGATACGTTACATTATATTAATATTTAAACATGCCACGACGGAATGTTTTTGTTTATATTAGTGTAATATTTATGTAAATGACATAACAATTATGCTCTTTAGCTTTTATTGATTTATATAAATACGTAAAATATATTATAAATAAATATTTAACTGTTAATAAAAAATAATAAAAAATAATAATAAATGGCAAATTTGCAAAATAAAACATTAAGATGGTTTTACTTTGTAGTTTTTGGAAAATCACCAAAAAACATGAATAACAAATTAAACACCACCATCAACATTTTTAAAATATAGACTAAGATAAATACCAATGAACACACTAGTTTAGAAAATCATGTTATAATTATTATCATTTAAGAAAAGTCATACCAGTCATACAAACGCTAAAAATACAATAAAATTATCTTACAGTATCTATATATAAAATAGTATATTCTTCCAATTCAGAAATGAAAAATCGTGTAACTTTTTATTAATTGATTGGTTATACATTTTTATTTTTAACATATTCAATAATCATTTTTTTATTTAAATTAATGTTATTAAAATATTAAAAAAAAAAAAAAAAAAAACAAGAAAATATACGCAGGCGTTATAATTATAATAAAAGCGTATGGGAGTTGGAAACTTTTCAATTAATCGGTAAAAATTAAACAAGCATACTTAAATATACAGACATGCTTGAACTACTTCCAATAAGTTTTCCACACATTTCTACATATATTTTACATATGTATTCAAAGTTGAAATTTTATAATATTAAATATCATCAAATTGATCTTTGAGTACTATAGTACTCAAAATAGTACATTTAAATTAATTTTAACAGGTGTATTGTGAAAAGGGAAGTAAAACATAAGATATTATATAAAGAAAACTCTAACAAAGCAAGGAGTTTTTCTAAGGAATACGTAACATCAATATAGAAATGCTAAACTAATTTACAGTGTAAATTCTAAAAATGCAGAATAATAGTTATCCTAAAATTCCAAGGATGAGGACTAAATTTTAAGAACTATAGTTTTACGTTAAAAGTTTAAAAGTTCAAAAACGGTGGTAAATTTAACAGCTTGTAATTTAATCCATGGTGCATACTAATGAGACCTCTGAAACTTGTATTGATTAATAGTTAATTTCCTCAACAAAAAAAAGTAAATGCATAGAAATCCGATATAATATTCACTGTACCCACTCGTAGTACTTAAATTTCTAATTTTTTTCCATACATAAATCGATAAATTAATTATATCATCATAGGTTAAATAACTTTAACTTTATTGTCAACAGAAACAACAAAAATGTATTAAGGTGATTGCCGCCGACTGATTATCGAGAACAAGAGGGGAAACTATGTGTAATATACGAGCTTAGTGGCGTGTTCTGTTACTATTTCAATAATTGTTTTATTGATTAATAAATAAATGGGATCAAAGCTCCACTATACCTGCAAGGCTTATCACAAAATAACGTTATTAGATCTAAAACATTTCTGAATTTCTCTACTTTGAAGTAAGAGTACAGCTCCGAAATAAGATAAATAATACAAACAATGTAAATTATTTTGGTTTTCATAGGAGTAAAAAATTAACAGCAGCATATAAACAATTGTTAATTAATTCAATCCAAAGAACCGTGATAACCTTAATCAGTTCGAAACAATCGTCGTACTAACAGAAATAAATAGTACATGTTTACATTTGCAATAACATCAATTGCTACATACCTACCCATCAATACCTACATGACGCGGCATTTTATAAACCACTGTGAAGCGCGCATTTCGTTTGCAATTTTTAACATTATGGCCAAGGGAGATGTAATGAGTTCGTTTTATTGATAATGCCGAACAGGATTACAATATCGAATATCGATAAAATAGGAAAGGGGAGCTCGTGAAGTAATGTTTACATGGTGAACGCAATGGTATAATAACTAATAATAAACACTCACAGCGCATTATATAATGCAAAATATTTATATAGGTACTTGGCTGTATACTTGACCTCGGCAGCTCCAACATGCCACACCAATGACATCACTTATTCCCAACTTAGTCATTGAAAGCCACAAACCAGTATTCGGTCATGTGACATTATATTTGCTATTATACACGTGATGTTGGTACTGATAAATTTGACGTTTTTTTTTTTACGTATTTTGACCACTAATGCAATAATGATACGATTTAGGACATTATATAATTGCCCATAGTGTATAATATTACAGAATTAAAAGAAATCGTAAAAAAATGCATTTCTTAAGGTTAGTAAAAGTGAATTTGTTCATGTCGATTCATTTATATTTTATATAAATTGAAAAGCATTATTTTAATTTAAAATTTTTTATAACTCAAAATGTAAGCATAATAAGTATAAGTAAATAATTTCTAGTGTAAATTTACTATACTTATTATGTTTTACTACTTAATCAAAATAAACATAGATTCTAGATTTTAACTTTTATATTTTATAAAAAATAAACGTATTTGTGTACCAATGTAATGCGTATACACAAATATGATGTTATATATTCAATAATGTTATAGATTTTTTGCTTAATAATTCAATGATAATACACCATTAATAAAAACTTTGAATGTGGAATCATCATAATAATTACAAACATCTTAAAAAATAATGAAATAGGGATTTTAATGGAGGGCACTCTAACGAATACAAATCGATTATGCTATATAGATATATATATTATCGTTTGTTCAATTTTGGGACCAATCTAAATTTTTTTTTCCTAATGAATTTATTGTTCAAAGAGATGCACTTTGAGTCCCCAAAGACCAAAAGAATTTTAAACGATATTTATATCCATCTAAAAGCGAAGAGAAGAATAAATAAGTATATAAGTAATATTATTTTTAAAAAAAATTTTAAATAGTCATCTAAACAAAGACTTTATTACTGGAAAATTGGATACTCGTCAAAAAAAAGAAACTATCATCTACTTATAACACTTCTTGGCATTAGAAAAATTCTTAAAATAGTTTTCATTAAAAGTTGTACACCTATGATTATTGAAATAATATAACTAAATTTCCTATTACAATTATATAACCTAAAATAAAATTGAAAAAACAAATCAAGGGTAGAACTAATTGATTATTAAATTGAATGATTTTAATATTTATTATATAAAATATAAATTAATTTTATATAATTAGTCTTTCATTTAAGTTTATTGTCACTTGTAAATTATAATTTCAACTAAGTCACGCATATTTGTGATATAAAGGTTCAATGCAATTTTATAATTCAACTAAAATATTGAGCTGATAAAGTGTGATTTCAACTAAAACTACACAAGTTTATGCAATGAAATTATTTAAAAATATTCAACAAAAAGAAGTGTTTTCGCAGTCGGTAGGATTCGAACCTACGCTCCCAGAGGGAATCTGATTTCTAGTCAGACGCCTTAACCGCTCGGCCACGACTGCTTACATTAGAATAAATAATAAGCAAATTTATTAAATATTAACAAAAAAATAAGTTAACAAAAATGTGAATTACACAATTCTGTGAATATGGGCAAGTTCAAATTATCAAACACATTGTCGAAATATGCTCTTTAACAAGTAAGAAGGAGCAACAGAAGAGCTTAACAAAGACGACAGTGAGGTACATATAAGCATGGTTACATAGCTTAGAAATGCGCCTTTAAAGATGTAAATTAGCTCTGTCTATTTCATTATTACTATTTTTGTTATCCTCAAAGTTATATGTTATCACAGTCATTTGTGAACTAATTAATTTATATATATATATATTTTATAGTTTATGATTTTGTATAATTCATATAATTTGTTTATTTCAATTTTTAGTTAGTATAATATGATTAGCAAGTTAAGTATTTATTATTTAATTTGTATTATCAACGTTTATGTATTTTTTCATCAAAAATGTCGTATAAAATAAAAAAGATAGGTACAAATGGGGTATCTTTGGCCTAGATTTGATACTTTTTTTTATACTTTATGGTAAATATTGAAGAAATATTTGTGAAAGTTGTTACCATATATTATTTTCTACTAAAATATGAATCAACTACTTAATATTATATGCAATTTTAAAATTGTTGACATTTTAATAACTTACAATTTTTTTCAAAAATTTGGGCCAATGTTGCCTACATTTGGGGTAATTATATCCCATACAAGTAACCTCATTTTAAACAGTTTTATTTATGACTAGGGTCAAAGTTATAGTAAACTAGTATACAATGGAATTGTGAACAATTGTTTACATAAAATTCTTTACATAACCTAACATAACATAGACCTCTACTCCTACCTGCAGTTTGATACAATCTTAAAGACATTACGTTAAATAGTTGAGCTGTTATCTTATAATCAATCTTTTTTCAACTTATGGGGTAAAGTTGTCCTTAAGGGCTAATGTTACCCCATTTGACGGTATCTAAGCAGACACAGAAACAACAAACCATGATATCAACGAATTAAATTAATTGACAATTTAAAATTATACATTTGTATTCATTATTTGGATTTTAATCCAATAAAAATAATTTTTTAATATTGAAATTATACTTTGTTTCAGTCATCGTTTTATAATATTACATTACACCTAGTCAAAATTTAGTTCGATTATCTAAAACTTGACAATTTGAGAATAACTTATTTAAATTATTATTCAGTAATCATTTTCTGAAATGACAAGTAAAAAAAAATAAATACATTTTGTTTTATCTCTTAAGTAAATTGCATATACATTTTGAAATATCTCTTTTAAGGAAAATGCGTATTATCTCTTAACACTCAATGTTTATATATTGTCTTAATAGCGATAACGTAATGGGTAAACGATAAGATAAATATTTAAATATGTCTAAGTTTGTATTTAATTGAAAATAAATGCCAACAAAACTAACTGAGTAATTAGTAACTTCACATAATATTATTATAATTTACAAATTATTATTAATTTTTAATAATTTAATAAGATGGAGTTACAAGTATTATTTGTTGACAATTTTTAAAGCAGTCGTGGCCGAGCGGTTAAGGCATCTGACTAGAAATCAGATTCCCTCTGGGAGCGTAGGTTCGAATCCTACAAACTTCGAATATTACCAATTTTATAACTTAAAATAAAATAATATTATTAAACATCAATATTTAAAAACCCAAATCATATTTTTATGATTACTATAATATTAAAATACCAAACCCAAAACTACTATTGGAGTATTTTTTAATACTTTCTTTTTTCAAATAAATATTAATAAAAATAGATTAAAATTCCAAAATAATCAATAACTTATTTCAATTTGTGGTAGACATAAATATTAATAATTTATTTCCATCATTAGATAGAGAAAATTTCAATAAAACGCCTTATTGAAATAAAAAACTAATTACATTTTTAACTTAAAATTGGCATAATAATGTGTTAAACATTAATATACCTTTTAATTTGTCTTATAATTGTCTTCTTCTTCTCCTTTGTCTTTCTCCAAAATATTTATAGTCGGCCACCCTTGTCCTATACCTTCACTTATTTTGATTTTCTATATCCCCTACGCAGACACCAAAAGCCTTTATATAGTCCTCAACTGTCTTCGTATTCTTTCTTATAATTTTATCTTATTAATTTATGTATGAATACAATTGTTTAACTGTTGAATGCATGTATACAATACAAAAAAAATAATGTTTTATGCACATTTATAACCGTTAGATTAAAATGTATTATTCGAATCTTTTGATAGCTAATACATACATGATGTAAATATCTTCATATTATTACATCACAATACTTTTATTTGATTAATTAAAAGCTAAATATAAAAAAATATTTTTCTAATTGTTTCTAGAATAATTCAAACAGATTTTATTATTAACAAAAAACCATTATTGAAAGAACCTATTGGAATTTGTGTCAAAGTTTTGTCTCATCTATATTCGTAATAGTTAAAATTAATTTTTTAAAAAAAAATAAAAACATATAACTATGAATATATGTTTTCAACGTGAATGTTATAAACACAGTGAAAGGGATGAGTGAAAAGGAGGTGAAACCTCCAATAACTTTGTACATAGTACATTTTTAAAACTCTCCCGAAGAAGAAGAAATTCAAAATATATAATACTGATCTCAATTATAAATTAAGAATTTTGAAAATTAGAAAAACCACCACAGATTGGGATATTACAATTCTGATACTTTTGGAACTTTAATGAATTTCGAAAAATGTACTTAAAAAAAATCAATTATGTTATAATAATAATAAATTTATGTTTTGAAATTCTTGTTAACATTTAAAATATTTTAATTTTTTTATACCTTTATTTTAATTCTTCGAATTATATAAAAAAAAACTAATAATAGGAAAATACTATTTTAACACAATTGGTATTAATAAATGTAATTTAAAAAAAAAGAACCGGATGGGCCTCGCTCTGCTGTACACTTGGGGGTGGAGTGCGACTCTTCATAGGATAGGTCATTATAATGGATTTGTTAAATTTGAATTCAATGATAGGTATCATTGTATACGAAAAACGATTCTGAACGGAGATGATATGTTAGTCTAGAATATAATACATTGTTATTTATAAATATTCTAATAAGTATATTTTATTTTGAAACGAAAAATTTAAAAAAAATTGTCTATAAATAAGTCAAAATATGTCAAAATACTTTGAAAACTTAACCATATTCCGGTAGAAATTTTTTTAAAGATTTTTGAAGAGTAGCTTATAGATAACCTAGTGTTAAAATTTTGAACCTTAAGTATGAACAGAAAAAATTTTATGAATTTTTATCTACAAAATAACTTGCAAATTTTCGCAATTTTTACATATTTCGTATAAATTGGATCTTTGAGCACTTATAAAAAAAAATTGTGACTTACGATTTTAGATTTTTTTTTATCAGTTAAGGAACAACTTATAAGAAACCTTGTATTAAATTTTCAAGATTTTCTGGGCAGCCAAAAAAATTTTATCGTTATTTAAAAAAAAAATACTTAAAAAAATTGAAAATTTCAATTGTCTATAAATAGCTCAATAAAAGTCGAAATACTTTGAAAATTCAATGGTGTATAGAGAACGCTAATCTAAACATTTGGTGAAAATTTCAAGTATTTACATCGATTAGTTTTTGAGTTATAGCAAAATAAAAAATTTGATTATGTCGAAAACTGGTTTTGCGTAAAAATCCCGTTTTCCCCAAAATTTTTTAGAGTTTTTCCCGTCGCATTTAAAAAATATTGAAAATTTTTTAGTTTTGACCCCAAGTACCAAATAGATTCACTTTCCTTTCAGAAAAGTTGTTACATAAGGCAATCGAAGCATTTTTACTACCCCAAATCGTGTCGACACAAAAAAAAAAAAACCCACATCATTGTAAAATCAATACATTCTTCACTCCGTTTAGAATCTAAAAAGTTATATTATTAAAAGTAAATGAATAAACATCATTAAGTCATACATGTTTCTTTCAATAACCATTTAACCTATTACGAATTAATAATGACAAATTTTATAAGACATTTTTTGATAATTTTATTTCTATTTTTAACCATTATATTTTCGTTTCTCAGCCGACTTGGTTTAATTGATAGATAATTCATTTTATTTATTTTCAGGAACACAATACACCGATGGAAGGTCAGGGGTTGTATGTTGGTACATTGTTCATATGAAGGAATGAAACCAACGCCCAAACATGGTCTTATCATTGATCCGATAGCGCGCGAGTGCGACCCCCTGAACCTCTCCCAGTCAGTACGAAGTGCATTGTGCGCGCCGATCGAGTTGCGTGTTCCGCAGCCGGTCATAGGGATTGCCAAGGTAGGAAGTGAGTTGAAAATTCCATAAATTTATACAACTTTGACAACAACAAGAATTTTGGAGTAAGTAAAAAGTGTGATTCTCTTCAGGATAAACGATAGAATAAATAAATTTGTTCATACATAGCACGACTAAATATATATATATATAATAAATGTAATGTCTTAGATTACTGTTGTGTATATTAGTTTTAAATTCAATAAATTGTTTTTATGTTTGTAATCAAATACTTTCACTTGATGTCATCTAATGTTTTGATACATCACTTCCTAAAATTATCTCGCTACTTACTTTTTAACAAGCCTTAGCACAACTTTCTTATATTAATTCTACTTTTACATTTAAAACAAGTTAAAAGTAAAAACCTATGCTTATTGTAACGTAAATCTCTTACGGGTAGTTTCGATTTACTCTTCCAATACGTACTTAAAATAATATTGATTTTAATAAAATAATTATTATGAGTTATTTAAAATTATCTTATTAGAAAAATAAATGTCAACTCTATAGTTAGTTGACATCAAATAATATTTGACATTATTCTTCATTCTTCCATTCAAGTCTCCAACGCCATCATAGCGTCTACTATAAGCAATATGAAAATATAGTGTTTCTATGAATGTCGCTATGGGAATCTATTTTTTATTAAATTTTACATCGTTATAATTATGTATGATGAATATACGCAATATACTTTTTTTTAAATAATTAAAATCTTAAATAATCAAAAAATCGACATCAAGAAAATTAACTAATAAGAAATCAAATGTAGGAATTATGGAAAACAGGGGTGTTTATTATTTTAAATACTTAAGTACAATTCTTAAATGATTTGGATTTATAGTGAATCACAAGTGATACGAAATTATTAAACTTCAAATCAATACGTCCCAAAAAATATTGTTACTATACATAGATACCTCTAAATCTATTAAAATAGTAATAAAAATTAAAACTAATTTAAACGCAATATTAATACGTAATTATTAAAATACATAGAAAATAATATTATGTATAATTATTTAATACTAGAAATATCAAAGTTATTAATTAAATTTAGTACACATAACTTGTTGATGCATAACATAAACATCAAATAAATACCTAAATTATTTAAAGGTTAATTTGATGAAATAAAAATAATAACAATAAAACCGGTAAGACATTGACTTATAAAAGTTTATGAAAGCAATAATATAATATTATATAAATTGTATCATCTTAAGAATCGGAGAACATTTCTAAGTGAAGAATAAAAGTTTGCTAAATTAAAAATACAATACTTTTTAATTTTTTAAAACAACATTTAAAAATTTTAAAAATGTGGTATATATTCTAAATATTTATATTTAAAAGAAAATCGAAAAAGACTTCTCTAAAAAAAGCCAAAGTTTACCAAAAAAGCCATACGAAACTTTTGGTGCAAATCAACAATCAGAAAATAATACTAAAGAATACATTCTTCTCTTGCCTTATAATCTAAAATAAGAGTTATGTTTAAATATGATTATGAAAAGATGATTAAATAAAAAACAGTAAATTAAGAATTATTAGATTAGATTTTATCAATTAATACTGTTTTTTTTAAGAAAAAATAATTATAAATTTTAACCTATAGAATAAAACCTTCAATCTAACCTTCAAAAATTATTTTCGTAATAATATAAGTTATTATATCAAAATAAATAAAACAATATATAATGAATAACAAATTTGACTAGGATATTTAAAAATTAAATTAAAAACCATTTTAAATAAAAACATCCAAAGAATAAGCCATTATTTTTTATATGAGTATTTACAAGTACATATTTTAAAAACATTATATTAAACAGTATATCATTAAAAACAAGAATAAACATAAAACCATTACAGAGTAGTACGAAGCAAAAGTTTGAATAGTAACCTTTTAGTCGAAAAACTTTGTAGATACCTATAATGCTTTAATCTTTGCTGAAAGTACATAAAACAAAAAACGTAATACTATGAACTTTATTTCATTTTTATATATATTTATACACACACATATATTAAATATCTATATATTTATAAATATTTATTTAATTTAGTACAGCTTAAATCAATAGATATATATAAAACAAAATATGCAACATCTAATTAGCTATATTATGTAAATTTCTCTAATAAAGTGCCTCGACAATAATAAGATTCTAGATCCGCCCTTAAAGGATACATAATATAAAACCCAAATCAAAATTAAATTTTTATCAACTATTTTGAATAAAAATTTATTATAATGAACACGACGTTTACACTACATTTTTTGAATAGACAAATAAAATTGCTAAAAGTTTATTTAGAGTTATATTAGAGTTATATTTGGTTATCTTCATGAAATTTGAACTTAGAATTATAGCACTTTTTATAAGTGCTTAGTTATAACATAAAATTACTCGTTTAAACAACATAACGTTTATAAAACCAGTTGGACAATAATTTCATTTATGTAAGTAAACTTTACTAAAAAATTAATTTAACTTTTAATAAAAAAAATATCAAAGATTACAATTTTATTTTTAAGGATAAAATCAATAATAATTTGTTTAAAATTCAAATAATTGGTGCGATTTTCGGACAATTTATAAATTATAATGACATTTAATAATTTAAATCAGAAAACCGTAATATCTAATATATAATATCTATAATAAAATCAGAGCAACTGAATTGGCTCCCAAATACAAGTAATCAATATTTTATCCTTAATATGTATCTTTTAATTAGCTTCCTAAATATTTTTTCAACAAAATATTGATCACTGAAATGTTATTAATAGTTTTAAGTTATACGTTATTTTCTGGAATAGTTAATTTCAGTTACGTTAAACAATACATTTAGTTTAATTCTTAATTTTAACACAAGGTTTATGGTATTACGTTCATACATCGTATCTAGTTACATAGTGAGTAGTAAATTGTAATACATCTTTTTTTTTCAAACAAAATTATTTTACAAATATAATATAAAAATCTTACAATAGTATAAAAAAAAAATTAAAATATTGACAATTATTAAGTTGAACGCGTCGATATAGTACAGCGGTTCTCAACTTGTGGTAAGCGTACCACAAATAGTACGCAGAAAGCTGATAGGTGGTGCGCAGAAATTTATTTTTTTTAGAAATAGTTTTATTTTTAATATTAATACCGTTCGATAATATTTGGTTTGTTTGATACTAACTGATTTTATAAATAACTACGATATAGAAACAAAATGAATGTAAGAGACAACTTTAGATTTAAAGTAACCAACATGTAGCTCAGTAATGACATTTTAACTCATTCAATACAACATAAGCTGTCTCATTAAATTATTCATTTATAATCATTATAATTAATAATAACTATATATCCCTCGGACAAACGTAAATTCAATAATCTCACCAATAAGCTTAAAAGATCCCTTGCCCAGATTAGATCAGAAAACTTCACAAAACATCTTGTAAACCTATCTTCCAGTGATAACTGGCTCTGGCAAACTACCAGGAAAATCCTCCGTAGTCAGCCCCCAGTTCCTCCTTTAAAAATATCTGACGATACTTGGGCTATAAATGACTCAGATAAATCAGATATATTTCGTCACCACCTGGACTCTACATTCAGACCACACGCTGATATTCTCTCTTCTAGTCAAATCAGAAAAGTAAACAACTTTCTATCCTGCCCACTAACTACCAATGAGTCTCCCTCCTAAACATATACGACCAATTGAAATAATATATATAATAAAAAAATCTGCACGGCATAAAACTCCTGAATTTGATCTTATTACATCCGAACTAGCTTCCCAACTACCCAAAAAAGCTATACTCTTTCTAACCCATATCTACAACTCAATGATACGACTAACATATTTCCCTGCCCTATGGAAATTCTCAATAATAGTAATGATACCAAAACCAGGAAAACCACCAGGCACCCCTAGCTCTTACAGACCTATCAGTTTACTCCCATTCTTCTCAAACATTTTTGAAAAACTTATTTTAAAACGTCTTATACTAATCATTGAATCAAATACTCCGAATTACCAATTTGGCTTTCGCACAAATCACAACAACATTCAAGTTCACCGATTAGTCGACAAAATATCATACTCACTGGAATAAAAATTAATATGCTCAGGTGCATTTTTAGATATGGCCCAGACTTTTGACAAAGTATGGCACCAAGGCCAACTCTTCAAACTAAAAACCATTTTCCCGCCAAACTACTACCTCCTATTCAAATCATACCTCGAGCATAGATACTTCGCCGTACGTTCAGAGTCCGCCATATCTGAAATAAACCCCATCCACGCTGGAGTCCCCCAGGGTGCTGTAACAGCCCCACTCTTGTTTAACTTATACACATCAGATCAACCCACAACCAATCATACAATCACAAGAAACTTTGCAGACAATAAAGCTATCCTAGCCCTTCACTCAGAACCCGAAACTGCATCAAACTTAATCCAATCACACCTAAACCTATTACAAACATGGCACAAGGAATGGGGTATTAAGATAAATAAATCAAAATCTGCTCACTGCACTTTCAAATTAAGACATTCAAACTGCCCGACCATAACTCTCAATAATATACCTATCACTCCCACACAAAATATTCGCTATCTAGGTCTCCATCTTGACCGCCGACTAACCTGGGCACATCATATCCATACTAAGCGAATTACTCTCAACAATCGATCACGACAACTGCGACTCCTCCTAACTTCTAAACACGTTAATCTAAACAATAAAATACTCATTTACAAACTTCTCTTGAAACCTATATGGTCGTATGGTGTACAACTTTGGGGTTCAGCCAAAATCTCAAATCTAAATAAAATCCAAACGTTCCAATCTAAATGCCTCCGTCAAATAACAAAAGCTCCCTATTATATTTCAAATGAAACACTTCATAATGACCTCTCAATTCCAACAGTAAAAGAAGTAGCTAAAATCTTCTATAAACGCTTTCACTCAAATCTATCCAACCACCGCAATCCTCTTGTCTTAAATTTACATACTCATATTATCCCTGGTGATCCAAGAAGACGTTTAAAACGTCAATGGTGCCGGGACCTTCTAAATGACTTCTAAAAGCCAACCCCTGCCATGAAGTTCCATCACTGGATGGATTCTTCAATCAAGACTGCAATTCAACCTCTACTTATCTTACTTATACTTATTGTAAAAATATATATTTACAGATTGTATAAAAAATATTTGATTAAAAAAAAAAAATAATAATGACTGTAAATATTTTACATTATGTTATTTTTTGTGCATTAATTTATATATATGTATATATATATATATATATATATATATATATATATATATATATATATATATATATATATAATAATGTTATCTGTCGAAAAGAAAAAAGAAAAGTCAAGTGGTGGTACATGAACATTTTTTTAAAATATATAAGTGGTCTTGGATATAAAAAGGTTGGAAACCTCTGTTATATTAAAAACATAAATACAAAAAACAGTAAATTATTTCTGCCCAAATTTCTAGTGGAAATATGTTGAATAAAAATCAATAATATTTTCTACAAAATAATCCGTAAATTTTGTAAGTTTTCCATTCGCAGTTTGTATTTTATCTACTAATCCATCGGAAGAGCAAACCCCTATTAATAATGAATCTAGAAATAGCAATCCAAATATATACGTTAAATATTTGCCTATTTCTGTATTTTGCATATACTCTAATGAAAGACCTTTTAGATTCTGAATGGAGTGATGGAATCTATTGGTTTTACAATGATGTGTGTTTTTTTTTTTATTTTTTTTTTTATTTTTTATTTAATTTTTTTTTTTGTGTGTCTGACGACACCTTTTTTGGCAGTAAAAATGCTTTAATTTGCTTATGTAGCAACTTTTCTGAAAGGAAAGTGAATCTAGTTGGTACTTTGGGAAGTCAAAAGTAAAAACTTTTCAATATTTTTTAAATGCGACGAGAAAAACCCTAAAAAAATAAGGGAAAAACGGGAGTTTTTACGCAAAACCAGTTTTCGACTAAATCAAATTTTTTATTTTGCTATAACTCAAAAAATAATCGATGTAAATACTTGAAATTTTCACCAAATGTTTAGATTATTATTATAATTTTCAAAGTATTTTGAATTTTATTTGATTTATTCGACTTGAAAGGGAGCTGGACTTTTATTGAGCTATTTATAGACAATTGAAATTTTCAATTTTTTTAAGTATTTTTTTTTTAAATAACGATTCAATTTTTTTGGCCGGCCAGAAAATCTTGAAAATTTAATTCAAGGTTTCTTATAAGTTGTTCCTTAACTGATAAAAAAAAATCTAAAATCGTAAGTCACAATTTTTTTTTATAAGTGCTCAAAGATCCAATTTATACGAAATATGTAAAAATTGCGAAAATTTGCAAGTTATTTTGTACATAAAAATTCATAACATTTTTTCTGTTCATACTTAAGGTTCAAAATTTTCACACTAGGTTATCTATAAGCTACTCTTCAAAAATCTTTAAAAAAATTTATACCGGACTTGGAGGAAAAAATTGTATGACTGTTTGAAATTTAAATATTTACGAAATTGCATAAAATAACGATTTATTCTCGAACGATTTTAAATATTTGTTATAATTCAAAAAGTATAAGTCGCAGATTTTTGAAATTTCTACCAGCTGCTAAGATTGGTATTTCCTTTATGTTATATAATATTGATTTTTAAGCCACTTATAGGCATTTAAAATACTCGATTTTTTTACATTTTATTTTTATAATCGGTGATAAAAAAAATTTGGCTTCTACAAAATACTTGAAAATTTAATAGAAGACTCCACAGAAGTAGTTCTTAATGTCATTCAAAAATTATTAAAATCCATAAGCACAATTTTTTTTTATAAGCGTTTGAACAGCGAATATTGACATAAAATTACATGTAAAATATAAAATAATGTATAATATTCTAGACTGACCAACAATGTCGCTGTATGCAACTGCCAACCCATCCTAATTGAAAAATATATTTATCGTTTCAAAATAAAATATACTTTTTACAATGTTTATAAATTACAATGTATTATATCCTAGACAAACATATGAACTCCGTTCAGAATCGTTATTCGTATACAATGATATCTATCATTGCATTCAAATTTAACAAATCCATTGTAATAATGACCTATCCTATAAACGAGGTACACTCCACCCCCAACTGTACAGCAGAGCGAGGCCCATCCGGTTCTTTCTTTTTATTGCTTATACCATGATTGACCAAGATTAAACCGACAACCATGAATTTGAATCAATGACCAAACTTAATTTACTATATTATGTATAGCTATTTTAAAGTCAACATAAACGCTTTCTAAATTAAACTCATTATTTTAAGTTAAATAATAATTATTAATAAAAAATTAATTAATAATAATAATTAATTATTATTAATTATTAGTAATTTGGAAAATATCTACATACGATTCTTGTTTTTTGTCTCTCAGTAAAATGAAAACTAAAGACACATAATGATTATTTTTCAACACATAATTGTGAAAAATTGGTAAAAAAAAACTTTGTACAGAACGAAAATGTTCTGTTAATGTAAATTTTAGTTGATTTATTTAAATATCTTAAATTGTTATCTATACTAAATAACTAAATTTCCTTTTCTGAATTATTAATTTGTAAAAATGTTTTACCTTTATACGTTTAATGCATTACCAGATTAAAAATTAGATAATTTCCAACAGTTATCCGGCATTGCGTCACTAAAAATATTGAAATTCGCATACATTTTCAACTTTTATATTTTGAGAACCACTTCTCAAAAATTATATTGGGAGCCAATTCAATGGTTGCCAATAATACATAGATATAAATATGAATATTGTATTTTGTGAACATAATGAAGCGTGTAAAACCTATAAATGGTAAATTATTGAAGGCTAATAAATGCCTTTATGTAATGAAAAAAAAAGTTCATGAGTTTAAATCAATCGCTAAACTGTAACTACCAATTAGAATCGTTTTAGTATATTATAATACCCAAAGCTTTCATACCACGTTCATTTCAAAATTTCAAAGATGTATATCTTACAATATAAGATATTACACACTTAATTTACAGTTAATTATAATTATTTATATCAAGTATAGTAACTTATTTAAATTTAGAGTAAAAATAATAAAGAAAGAAAAATTGGAAACGAAAATTAATTTGTTTTATATAGTTTAAAATGCTGCACCATTATAGCAAATCTTGAGAAATGAAAAAATTATGGCATTTAAATTATAAAAGAAAATTAAACAGATTATTAATATACAACTATAAATTAATTTTGTTAATTCATGAGTAATTTATGCTAGATTATTAATTTTACTTATTTATAATAAGTATATCTATATATATATAAAATGGAGACAAAAAATTCGAAATTGCATCAGTTGAGAACGGCTGGGCCGATTATCTTGATTTTTTTTTAAATGATAGAGAATGTCGTGGAGCGGGTTTATAGGGTTTATATATGGACCTAATTCCACCCCCGGGAGGTGGTCAAACAGGAATTTTGAGATTTACGATAGAAATTTTTGTTTTTGTTTATAAATGGTTGCTATGGTGGTTATAAGATTTGAGAATAATATTTATTTATTAGTGGTTAATATAATGAATTACCCGACGTTGCAAGGTAACCAAAAAAAAAAACATAAATAAGTACTTTGAATATTTTCTATTTGTTTGTGTCATTAAAAATGCCAGGAAGACGCCAGAATGTCAATTTTTGTCATAGAACATATGCAGCTACAAACATGAGAAATCCGATAGTGCGAATGATTCGTAGTTGACTTACGCAGAACAAATGACCAACTACGCCAACAGGTACATCGAACATTTATATCTGATTCATTCCTGCGTCTAGCATTCCAGTATGAGCCCGATATTGTATATTATGCTCATTCAAAAGTAGTAATTTGTGCTATGGACAAGGAATGCCCGTACTGCTATGCTCTCAAATTCAAAAATGAGCCAGTCTGGATGTGTTGTGCGTCAGGAAAGATGCAACTACCTGAAATTGAAAAACCACCTGAACCATTGAACGGTTTTAACAGATCCAGATTCTAACGTGTTCCTGAAGTCAATTAGAACATTCAATTCATGTTTTCAAATGACATCGTTCGGAGCAACAGAAATAGTTCGTAATACTAATGCAAATGGTCAACAATACAATTCTATACTACGGATTTTAGTACGTTAAGGTTAAGTTAGGATTATGTATTAATTGATTATATAAATCCACCGTATTATGTCAAACTTGGTATAACTTTGGTACTTTATTAGATTTAAATCATACACTAAGGTACGTATAAACAGCACTAGGTCCGCGATCTACCGCAGGTAGATTGCCTACCTGATAATATACTGCTGTGAATCAGAACTTTTATTCCGGAGAGAAAACTTAAGATAAATCTAGAACATCATCCACCGAATATTAAATAACGAGTTGAACAAAGTAAAAGTCATATAGAGTTGGTATATTTAACGAGCAACGAAGTGCACGGGATCAGCTAGTTATAATATAATAATATAATAATATAATATATTTACTATATATATTTATATATTATATATTATTTATAATCAAATAAAACGTTAATAACATTAAACATTTTAAAATCGGATACAATTTTATTCAACCATAATTTGTTTATTGTTACCTATTTACATGTTTTTGTAGCAAAAAAGTAAGATTTATAAGACAAACAATACGAGTTTAATAATATTTATGTTTAAAGATCGTCACTTAATACTACTGTATTATTGTTTGTTATTGTAATGTTATATAACGGCAATACGATATAGGTACTATTTAATACTAATACTATTTAAACATTACTTCACTGATAAAACCTCGAGGCTCAGAGGCTTAGACAGAATCGATAATGAATACTGAATGTGTATCATAATAAATAATAATAAATTAAATTATGATTATGAATCACATTTACTATCTATTATAACAAAAACCAAATAATTCAATTACCTACTTAAATATTTCAATAGACAACCAATTCACTAAACTTATTGAGTAATATTAATTTTGAATGTAAATTCTGTTAAAATAAATTAAAATATAATCTACATATATTTACAAAATTATAATATATAAAAATGAACAAACATAACAACTTAGTAGGTTCTACTAATGTTTAACCAAATAAAATATAAAAAATATCTTTTCAGATCACATCAAGAATTTATATAAAACATTGCAATTTGTTTTATACGATAATTCAATAAAAATATACGTTTACGTCTGAAATCTGAATTTGTGATTAGAATTTATATATTTACGAATAAAAACGATTAATTTTGCAAGCCATTTTTGACAAATAAAAAATTAACTATAAATGCATAAAGTATCATTGAAAACCCATATAATAATTTTTAAATTGTATTATACCTACTATTTTTTTTACTACGAGATCATTCTACTAATTCATATTATAGTAAAAGGTATGCTAATAATCAATAATAAAATATTAAAAAATGTAATTACAATTAAAAATTATTAAATGGTTAATATTCGTAAATTAATAAATAAATTAAAAACAATACAAATATAATTATACTTCAGAATAAGCTTTTATTTATTTATTTTTATATATTAACTATTTACTCGTATTTATTTAATAGAAACAATTAATCATTAGTTTCTTCATTAGTCACACATACATAATAATGACAGGTTGCACAAAAATACCTTAAAAAGTTAACCATAAGTTATAATAATAGTTCGATAAACAACTCATTAAAATCTTTATTGAACCCACTAATCATGTTGCGATACACAAACATTTCCATATACAATTTAATAATTCGTTAATCGTGGTTAGATGATATGATAACAAAAAAGTGATAAATCACTTTAATTTTATCAGTAAAATAATAAATTTTAATTTTGATCACAATCTTCTTTTTCATATTTGTTAAACTGATTTTAAAATATGACAGTATTTAATTAAAGAAGCAAAAATGTATAAGATGCTGAGATAGGCAAGTTGAAATTTTAAATATGTTAAATAAATACAGTTAAAATACTTCATATTTTTAATATGAATCAATTTCACCTAAATCTGATTTAGAAGTCATATTTATCATACTGTTCAAGTAAGTTTAAAACGATCATAATACATTAGGTATTATAATTGTTTGATAAAATCAACAAGATATATGTCATGGAATGAAGGATTGATTGGTCTAGTGGGCGAGGAGGAAGTGAGAGATGCGGTGAAGGCGATGAAAAAGAAAAAAGCGGTAGGACCAGATGGAGTACCTGTAGAGGTGTGAAAATTTTAGGAGATGTAAGCATTGGGTGGTTGAAAAATCCTTTTTAATAAGGTTTTATTGTACAATATTTAAAGGAAAAGGAGACATACAAGAATGTGGGAACTATAGAGGAATAAAGCTCATGAGTCATAGTATGAAGATCTGGGAAAAGATTATAGAGAAGAGGATAAGAAGTGAGACGTCGATATCAGAAAACCAGTTTGGTTTTATGCCAGGAAAATCGACAATGGAGCCATATTTTGTGTTAGGCAATTAGTAGAGAAGTACAGAGAAAAGAATAAAAAACTATGCATGGTGTTATAGATTTAGAAAAGGCGTATGACAGGGTGCCAAGGAAAGTTTTAAGGTGGGCATTAATGAGAAAAAATGTCCCAAAAATGTATGTTAATTTGATCCAGGATATGTATGAAGGGTCGAGTACTAGTGTCAAGAGTCGGTGTGGAGTATCAGAAGGTTTCAGTATAGGAGTAGGTGTGCACCAGGGGTCAGCTCTAAGCCCCTACCTGTTCTCAGTGGTAATGGATGAGGTTTCAAAGGAGATACAGGGTGAGATACCATGGTGTATGATGTTTGCGGATGATATAGTTCTGATAGGAGAAAACCTAGAAGTTGTCAATAATAGTAAATGAGTGGAGGTTAGCCTCGAAGAAAAGGGATTGAGAATTAGTAGAAATAAAACTGAGTATATAGAGTATAATTTTGGACAAAGAGACCAAGAAGTTGAAGGAATGAGGAGACAACTGACAATAGATGGTGATGTGATAGGTGAAATTGAGAGCTTTAAATATTTATGATCTTTTGTTCAAAAGGACGGGGGCTTTGACATTGATGTAAAACATAGGATTAAGTGCGGGTGGATGAAATGGAGAGAAGCATCGGGCGTGTTATGCGATAAGAGAATTCCAATTAGGCTGAAAGGTAAATTTTATAAAAGTGTAGTGAGACCAACTATGCTGTATGGTTCAGAGTGTTGGGCGGTTAACAAGAGAATAGAACAAATTATGAGAGTCGCGGAAATGAGAATGCTTAGATGGTTGAGTGGAGTGATGGACGAGAGGAAACGAATGCAGTAAGAGTGGTTATGAAGATGGACGTTGAAGGGAAAAGAGGAAGAGGAAGACCAAAAAAAGAGATGGTTGGAGACTTTGGAGAATGACATGAGGGCTGTCGGTGTGTGCAGAGGAGATGTGATTGACCGAGTAAAGTGGAGGTGTAGGACAAGGGTGGCCGACCCCAAATAGTTGGGAGGAAGGCGAAGTAGAAGAAGAAGAAGAAGAATTATTGATAAAAATATTAACATGTATCAAGCCAATAAAGTTATATAACTCTTTTTACCATTTACCGACCTGAAATTGGAATTTATCGAATCGATGACATCAATTTGATTGGATTGATAAGACTTAAGACCTTTTGTGCACCTATTATTATTAATTACCTATTCTATTACTAATTTAATAGTTCAATAAACAGGTATTAACCCTTTGTGCTATAAGTTATTTGGTATACCAAGAATATATATTAACTTGAACCAAAAATGTAGATTTTAAAATCAATCTGGAATTTGCCAAAACATAATCATAACGTTTTAAATTCCGATATTCCGACGTTTTTAATCCAAAGTTTCCGAAAACTGTTAGAAATTCATAAATAAATTCTCTAAAATTCGATTAATATACATGTCCATTACAGCAAGGATGGCTCACTTTTAAAGACGTATGATCAACTTCTGAGTGTTTCTAGGTTGTCAAAATTGACAAAAAAACAAAACAAAAAAGGTTGTTATGAAAAAAAAATAATATATTTTATATATACGCATGTTACACTTCCTTTATTTATTCTATAATATCAATAAGTAAAAATAATTTTAATTTCACAATTTTTACACAACTCGTATTTTTATATATATTTTATCAAAATAAACAAAGCGATATATATCATTATTTCATTCGGCATATGTATATTTTAGCTTATGAACAATATACCTACATAGTGATTTGATCTCAACGTATAATTTCGTTTTTCATAGTTATTTATTACCAAATATATTCTACATCGATTGTTATTATTTTGATCTTTATATTTGTGGGTTGAACAAAAATATAAAAATTTACAGAAAATAAATAAATATTTTAACTGTTCAGAGAATATTCGAAGTGCTATAGATTGGAGTCGGAATCGACTTGTTGGTCACTTCTACATTATAGCAATATTTTAAAACGTATTTTTATAAACAATGTCTTTTAAAAAACTCATACTTTGTGATATCAATACTTCTCGATTCGCTTAGAAACTAATATTCAATTTATTCTATATATGTGTATTCATGTATAGGTAAATGGACGGAAAAATATAGAGATAGCATTTTACTTTAATTAAAGCATAGTATTTAATTTGCACCATGAAATTCATACAAAATACAGATATACAACAAACTCATAAAGTTATAATCCTACGATTGAATATAAGCGTATTCAATAATTGCAAGTGATCAGCAGTGTTGGGAAATATCTAGATAAATATATCTAGATAAGTTATCTAGATAAAAATTATTTATATTTTATCTTATCTAGATAAATTTACACTCAGTTATCTTTATCTTCATCTAGATAAAAATCTTGTTATCTATGAGTACTAATCTAGATAATTTATTTAAATAGAATAAAAATAAAATTTTAAAATTTATAATGTTTTTATATTTTTATTTTTACATTTTTCTGTACATCATATACCTATTACACAGATAATAACTGACAAGATGACAATCTTCTGATGAAGTTTATTTCAAAAAAAATTATTTTATATTTTATGTTTAATAATGTTTGAAATAAGTTTAAAAAATGATATTTATTTTAAAATGTTTTTAATTATGAATTTTTTACCTAATATCTGTAGGCTGTAGTATCCTGAATATTTTCAAAATCAAACATGAAATTATCTCATATTTATCTAGATAAAAATAAACTTATTTTTATCTTTATCTAGATGAAATTTAGTATAACTATCTTTATCTGTATCTAGATAAGAATTAGTATAGTCATCTTTATCTTTATCTAGATAAATTATTAGTTATCTATTCCCAACACTGGTGATCAGTATAATAATAGCATACATTTATTATTATTAAAGAATAAATCATATATGTCAAGACTAATTATGCATTAGTCTAAAAAAGTTACTATAAATCATAAAACATGAAAATACATTATAAATATTTTGATATTCAATAATACATATGTTTACTAAAGAATAAATAAATAACACATTCAAGTATGAGTTATTAAACACATTTGAAATCTATTGTTATTATTTATAATGTTACCATGAATGAATTAAACTGAATCATGAAAAAAATGTTAAAATGACTAATGTATTACTAGCTAAAACTAAAAATATAAGGAATATACATGCATTTTCTATGCTAACATACTAATACGTATTTCTTTTATATTTGAATTTTGTTAAAAAACTAAAATTATTATATGTTTTATTTAATTTAGTAGAATATATTAAATTACTATTACATTAAACAAAAATTTGACTGCTAGATAGATAAATAAAATGTAAAGCAACCTTCGTTGAAAAACATTAAAATTCATTCGCATCAATAACCGTAAAAAAGAGGGAGAGCAATATTTACAAACATACAATCTAACTTTTATTTTTTTAATTATAAAAACACCATCGAATTTTTTATTCAATTATATCTGAAGTCAGCAGAATAACAATAATAGTACTTCGGCTCACAAATATAGTACAATAAATTCCAAAAATAGAAGAAAAATATCTAAAAAAAAAATATAGATCTAAGCAGTGCTTTACCGAATTATTTTTTATTGACAATATATAACACAACGCACTAACACAATGCGAAATAAAGAAAAATGTGCGAATTTCAGAAGGTTTATTCAGGAGTCATATCCGAATCACAAATTTAACACTATTGAAATACCGAAGCACGCGGTTCATAGGAAAAAAAACCAACAATTATTTAAAATTATTCATTTTGCCCAGCAATATGTATACAAAAAACTACGTACGTGAACAGCAATAACACAATGTAACAGAACCAAATCAAAACGGAAAACAATAATGCTATGGTTCCAAAGTATTACTATCACATTTTCTAAAATTTATCAGTGACAAAGGAAATGTTCATTTCAGAGGATAGACTACAGGATATAACAACTCAGTTTCGACGCGAACGTGTGAAGAATGAACAAATACTCGATACACGCGGACAGGATAAAATATTATGTAGATAAAACATACGACACGTAAACGTTGTAGGTGAATAAAATATTCGTGAAAAATATGATATGTTAAACAGATTTTTCGAAAGGTATGGGAGTGGACTAAATCCAATTTCCCGAGTTAAAATTGCATTAAAAAAAAAAGCGTAAGATACACACGTGTATTTATTTAACAATCGTTGTGAACGAAACAAAACAAAACTTTTACTTGAAACGCCGCCGTTAAAAAATGTCATTTTAAAGCCCTTGCAAGTACTCTAAAATGAGATCTATTGTACGAGCCAGCCTTCACTTCACAAATATACCTGATCAGAGACGTTGTCAGAAAAGGGAAGGCAAAGAAACCATTTTGCCTTAGTTAAGAAAAAGGCCCCCTTAGTCGTGATTGATTAGAAATACTCGACGTTGCCCATTACAGATATTAATATTAATATATTATTACTAGACCATTTACCTTTATTTAATATTAATAAATATAATTAAATGAAATTGACTTAGATTTATACTTAAGTACTATTGTATAGGTTACATTTTTTGTTATTCTAGTTTCTAAATAGTTATAACTAATTTATTACGGTTATTACTGAAGTGTGAAGAATGACATAATTCTATCCAAATGTACGTAGAAATTCGTTATGTTGATGCGAAAACTTCCAAGTTTTTAATTTCAATGACAGTGTATTAATTATCTAGGAATAAATCGTAGTAACTGGTGATACATTGTTAAGAAATTACTAAATATGTAATTCATTGTATCTATGCAAATTAATGACCTTGATTGGTTGAAGTTTGGAAAACTATACTTACCAACATTTTGCAAACTTGTATATTTTTTTTATCATACTCGAATATTATTGTGATAATTAAGAAGCCCCTCCCCCAGAATTAACTTGTTCCAGGTGCTAAAAATTCTTAGCACAGCATTGCATACGACTTTCGTATGGTAAAATGTACGCAAGCAGGAAAGAAAAAAAGACTCAATTACACACACACAAACTCGCGGAAGCCAGGGTTTCAGAAGAAGACGGGTCCGTCGAAATTTATTACATTATAACTTTATCAACGAGGCGGCGCGTGTACCCACGCCGAAACATGCGTCACCCGCGAATTTTTAATTATTTATCGGCGTTAATGCCTAGGAAGCCGGTAGGGGGAGGATGCGTTCGGAGTCGGGCATCACGGTTTGTATATTTTTAATTCCAACGGTAAAAGAAAGTTACAAGCATCGATGAACCCGCGGTCCGTGTTCGACCGATACTCATCGGTGTCGTTTGATACGCAGGTAGGTAAAACAAATGACATTGCGGTAAGAGGAGACACCTAAATGTATGAGGAGAGGCAACTTTGAAACGATCGGAGGTCGTGAGACTGGACGACAGATAGACAGTCGGACAAGGACGGTGATCTTCTCGGCTCGTCTCGCTGACGAGCGTACGCGCACGATACCGATACCGTCCACGACGAAAGTCTATCTTTCGCCAACGATCATCCCGACACGAACGTAACGTAATAATATAGGTATAACACCGGTGTGACCGCCTCCGTCAAACGGAGAGCCTACTGACATATACAATCGAACAGAACAACGGAAAACTTGCACATCTGCCTTCGGCAGCAGCTGGTTTTATATAATTGTTTTTTTTTTTCTTTTAAATATTCTTTTCGATTTTATTTCTCTGAGCACTTACGTCGAACGTCCGGCATATTCTCGTGATCCCACCGCCAGCCACATCCCGGCGATGCTGCGTGAAGCCGAAAATAATGCGAGCGCGAACAACCAGATACGCCGCATTGGCAGCCATGACGACCGCAGTACGTACAGTCCGATTGAACCGTGTGAACTGTTGTCAGTACCGCCGCCGCCGTCGACGGCGCGTCGTCCGGTACCCGCGTTCCCGCCACCCGACCGTGTAATGTGATAACGATTACCTCCGCTGAGGTGATAAACGAATCCGAGCACCAGTGTGACCGTAATCCGAAAAAAACGTGATCGTCGCGCCCCGAAAACAACTGCCCTGCCCCGTTCAGCTGACCCGTCCGTGATACCATCAGTCCGCTGTTGATACAAAAAAAAGATTTTCGTCCTTCGCCGAACGTCATAAAGTGTTTCTGCTGTTTGCGCTCTACTTTGGTTTCGAGTTTTCACAAATCTTATACGCACGAAAAATCCCGTAAGTATTGAGTATTTAATTTCTACTAGAAATCACTAACAACGGTGAATGTTCTCTCTCTTCCAACTCACCGATGCTGTATCATTGATCCGACCACCCAATAAACGGATCTGTTCAATCGCTTTTCGGATTTTAGTGTCTAAGCTTTTATTTTCATAAGTATCACGCGCCCGTTCCACATTTCAATAATTTCAAAATCTATAGAACATTTGATTTGACGTAAAACTGATAATAGAATAAATCATAACCAACAATATAAAAGTAAGTTTAAAACATTTGTGTATCTAATAGTGGAACGTGATGATATTTTTACTTATTTTTCTTTCACGTCGAGGACCATTTTTCTCAGTTTATTAATTTATTCCAATTAACTAACATACAATTTATAAAATGTTAACAAAATTATATTATTATTAGTTAAAGTCTAGCATTTAAAAGTAAAAATTACATTTTGATATTGAATTAATGCATTATTCCTACTTCACAGGTTAAAGTTATTTATATAATAATTTATATTAACGTATCTTAATTTAATAATAAGTTAATATTTTTATTAATTTTTAGGAAATGGGTGGTGAATTAGGTAACTTGAAATCAGATATTCGTGGTATTATTACCACCAAGTTATCTCCATTTGAGCAGAAAGCATTCCATGGAATCATATCCCATGGAGTACCCAATTCCATCAAACGGACACTTTCCAATCTACCATTTATTGTTCCTCCAATGATTATTGGATATCTTGTTTATGATTGGGCCGTTACTACACATCATCACAGTTTAAGGAAAAACCCTGCTGATTTCGCCAATGACCAATAGTTTTTTTTTTATATAAATCTATTATTTACATATTAAATAATTATAGATAATAGAATTCTGTTTGTCAAACATTATTATTTGTAAAGCAATTAATAGTAATAAAATGTTTTAACTAGTTGTAAATTTGAATTTATCAAAAATCCCATGAATAATAAATAAAATACAAGTTATAAAATAGTGAATTCAGTTTTTTGATGTGACTAGAAAAAAAGCTTTTATTAAGTATAATAGTAATATTAAATTAAAAAAATGTTTTTCAAATTAAAATATAATATATTAATCTTCTTTTAGATATGAGATATAATTAAATGTGTCCTAACATCAAAACTGACTGTTGTCGTTCTACAATATCAATATCTTAACTATTTTATTCGGCCATCATTCTTGAAACTATTAAATAGACGAGAAAAGAAAGAAATATAATATAAAAAAAAGAATAGAAATTATAATCTATGATGATCATATATTGCACCATTTGTAACTAACTGGCTGATCCCATATTGACATTTTTCATTTTATTTATTTTTAGTTTCATTAAATATTAACTGCTTGAAAACTGGAGACAGAGGTTGGTAGAATTAGAAAAAAAATATCTAGGTAAATTAGATGTATTCTCAGACTTATTAGATCCTCAGTATATTTATGGTGATTAGTCTTTAAATAATGTGTATTGTAATATTTGATTTTTGTTGTTACATGCTTTAATTGTTTTTTATCATTCACTCCAAGCAATTCATTATAATTTAATATTATAGTTTTATCCTTCATTATACAAAATAAAACAATGATTATTTGTAAACAAAATGAAATACAAATCTATTAAGTTTCTTATTTGATACTTCAGAAATGCAATTTATAAATTTTAAAGTGACCTGTGGTATTTTAATTTAAATAAAATAATATTAATGAAGCCAATCTTATTTACAAATTACATTAATATTTTAAGATTAATTAATGGTATTATAGTTAAGTAAAATTTTGGTATGATTTTTTACCGTAATATTTTACCAACCTACATATTTAAGTATCTCACAAATTAATTGTGCAACATATTATGTGAACCTCAAGAATCACAATTGATAACAAGAGTAATATAAATTAATAGAGTTGATAAAAAAAATGAAATTATAAACTAAAAATTATACCTATGATTAAATGTAATTTGGGAATTTTTAATTTTATTAATTTTATTTGATAAATTGTGGGTACTTTTGACATGTAGAAACATGAAAGTTGAAATATATTTCAGAAAGCAGTCTACACTATAATTAACAAATATACCTTCAAGCAAATAATAATAAATACATTTTAAATTATTCTATGTTACCTAACTCAAAAGGTATTTTTCCAAAATAAATAAAATGATATTAGATACTGTAAAAGTAGAATAAATAGTGTCTGTTTTTTTCATAATTTGGCAAATAATGAGCCATAATTATCTAATTTAAAGTTTTATATGTGTACATAAAAGATCCTCAAATTGAAATGAAAAAATATTTTCTCAATAATTGGAAAATAAATAAATTACAAAATTATATAAGTTCATTTCATATATGATATTTTATTAAAAATCAATTGATAAGTATTCAATATTGGCTCACATAAATTTTAATATTGTATTTTTATTAGTTATATCATCAGACATATTATTTATTAAGTATAAAAAAAATAAATTATTTGACTTTTATGAAACTAGCCCATTATTATATACATACCAGCCCTGGTAGGCTCTTAATACCCAAATTGTATTTATTTACTTTTCAATTACTTAAATAACTTAAGTGCATATCTTCAATATAATATTAATTATCAATTGGAATAGTAGCATTACAAAAAAAATTTTATCAACAAATAAATGTTTATCTAAAAAAATCAGGTAAGTTTAATTCGTTTAATTCATTTAATTTACTTTAAATGTATTACAAATTTGAATATTTTATCATTTATGACAAATCAAGACAATATAATTTGTTTATGAAACAACTTAAATGTATTAACATACTTAGTATACTAAATTAGGTGAATATTATAAATTATTGTTTCTGTTGCCATGGGTGAAAAAAATCAATAATAATGTGCCAGAAACTAACATTTTGATTTTGAACAAGTAAAGCTTAACAGTAACATTTTTATATTAAAATATTAACAGAAAAACTTTCAGTTTAACTTTAAGTTTATTATTTTTTATATATATTTTATTATATAATTTAATAAAATATTAGCATGAAAATATATTTTTTCACAATCGTTCAATGACGCAAGACCTACAGAAAGAATTAATTTTGCCTTCTAACAATGACTATTCATATCCTGGGTAATTGTAATGCATTTATTACATACATTTATCTGTAAATTACTAAATTAATAATTATTTAGAGAGATTATTGGCCAGTACATGATGGAATTGCCTGTATCTGATAACAAAAAGGTTAACAGTACTCCAAATCAACAGCGCAAGAAAAAAATTTTAAAACCAATACGTGTACACACATTATCAGCCACCAGGCGACGACAATGTAAGTTTACTCCAATACATATTTAAAATTAATTTTATTTTGCTGTTTTTTTAGGCATGTCCAATTCACCATACCAAACAAATTATACTAACCATACTGGAAGCCATTCAAAAACATCAAATTTAAATAATTTACTAAATGATGAGTATACTTATAAGCTCAAACAATTAGAAAACAAGCTTGTTGAAGCTCATATGAAAATACGCGTGAGTTAATAAGTGTAAATGCCATTTTTAATTTTATTAAACTTACATTATATTTATTTAGGATATTATAATAGAAAATCGTTTATTAAAGACCTTAGAAAAAAGACATGAAAATGCATTATCTATGTACGAAGGTAAACAAGCCAAATTACCACAAATTATTAAGTCTTACGAAGACGACATTCGCATATTACAAAGTCGAATACATCAAATGAAAATTTCATACAAGGAAATGGAAAACAGATATAAATCACAGAGCACAGAATTTCTAGTTTTGCAGAAGCAATATAAACATTTGTTAAATTTATCTAAGAATAAAGAGCTTAGTAAAAGAGA
This sequence comes from Sipha maydis, assembly GCA_034509805.1. NCBI lineage: Eukaryota > Metazoa > Arthropoda > Insecta > Hemiptera > Aphididae > Sipha > Sipha maydis. The sequence goes on along the minus strand of JASXSY010000188.1, from coordinate 37,594 downwards.
GAAACTCTTTGACCAGCTAGAAGAAGCACGACATACAATTAAACAACAAGATAATAAAATTCAGGTAAAATTTTATTTTGTCAACTATTTTGATACATTTTATTAAATTGTACTTTTTAGAACTTGATGAAACAATTAGAACTTCAAAATAAAACACATAGACATCACATAAATTCAGAAAATATTAAAGTAAAAGAATTGCAACTTGAAATAAAACGTTTGAATAATGAGATCCAAAATCTAGGACCACATTTAGGTAAATTAAACAATAAAAATTCAAGTTCAAGGAAAATTTTTGCTAAAGGAATAACTGAAAATTCAATAATCATAACACCTCGGTAAGTAAGCTTAGTAACTTTTTTTTTAATCTTAACCTATTTATAAATTAAATAGTGTTGTCAAACCTGTACCAAAAATACATGAACAAGGTGATGGAATTAATGAATCTTTTAACAAAACTAATGAGTCAATATCTCTTAAACCAGAATCATTGTATAAAGAAAATGAAGATGGTTCTTCAATCAATGATGTTCAAAAAAACTCAATTAGGCAGATAAAAAGTAACACAAACAAAACAATACCAAATACTATAATAAATGATAAACCATATTCATTAAATATATCTAATAGTACATTATGGTTGAATCGTGATTCAACCAAATTATTAAACGTAAGTATAAAATACTCTTACATTAAATATTAAAACAATATTTACTTAAAATTTAGGGGAAAAAATCAGAATTATCAAACATAAAAAGTAATAATCTTGAAAATCACAATGAAGAAACGTCAAATAATCATAGCCAAATTACAGAAACATTGTCTATGTCTAGAACTCAAAAAGACTTACTTTTAGCAAAACTAAATAAAGTAAGAGAAGATAAAGATGACTATGAAAACTATTACAAATCAAAATTATTTAAACAATCAGAAAATAAAAGATACTCATCATTTGATTCTAATGATTTAAGCAATGAATCTTCAACTAGTGATTGATAAGGCAAACTAATAATGTATACTCTAATTATTCAACAATAAATATTGTATTTTTTGTTTTATGTAGTATTATCTTTAGCATTAGATTTCTTAATAGTTTCTGCTAACAATTTTGTAAATTTTTCTTCTATTTTAGTTATATCTTCAATACAATTCTGAAACTAATAGTAAAAAATATGAATACTTAATTGCAATTTTTGAAAGTAAAAATTATAAATAACAGTTTACCTCTTTTTCAGCAGAGTAAAGCCTTTCAGACATACTATTGAATACAGTTGTGGCTGATACAGTAAATGACATTTGTACAGATGATTGTCCTAGTTGTAGGGCAGAATCCAAAGCACTTATGGAATCCTATACAATATAATAAATGTGTAGTTTAAGATAATAATGTTTGATAATGAAGGCCAGCGTTAAGAGTAGGCAACCAGGGCTTATGACCAGGCACCTAAGTAAATTAAAATCTGCAATACATTTTTCAATTTAAAAATAGATAGTTCAGACATTGAATATCTGAAAGAATATAAAAAAATTTACTCAGTTAAAAACAAGAAAATTTCCATTATTAAACAACTCTTATTTTTTTTTTTTTTTTTTTAATGCGAAAATAACTAAAATCACATACCTAATATATGTATGATTAATATCCTTTAAAATAAAATTTATAATACAGTAAAACCTCTATATAGTGGACAGCCACGGAGAATTAAAAATTGTCCACTATAGAGAGTTGTCCACTATTGAGAAAACCTATTACGCATACATTTATATGCGCATACATTTTTGCCGGGGAATTTAGAAGTGTCCACTATTGGGAAGGGTCCACTATTGAGAGGTGTCCATTAATAGAGGTTTCACTGTACTTATATAAATAATGTATATTAATAACAATAATATTAATAGTATTACATTTAAAATGAAAATGCTAATGTTTAAATATGTATAGGGAAGAGCATAATTGTTTCCTCGCCCAAGGCATCAAGCACTCTATTATTGACCCAATTAGTAATCTAGAATATACTAACCAAATAAAACGTTTTGGCGTTGGTGATAACATATCGAGACTCCATTAAAATATTGTCTAATTCATCATCATTAGACCATTCCCTGTTTTCTATAGTATCCATAATCTTAAACAATTCATCTCTTAAAAGGAAGAAACATAGTATAATTAATTGCATTATATAATTGAAATAAATAATAATCTCTTACTTATATTTTTGTGATGCATCCGATAATGCAACTAATGCTATTGTAATCATCTGGCAAGAAACATTAACAGATAGAGTACATGTTTGTTGCAACAAATACTTGTGAGTGAACTGTTCAGGTATTTGTTTCAATTCTACAGCAATCGGCTGCTGAACAATGTTAACAGGTTCATTATCCATAGTTGTTCGACAATATACTATTGCTACAGCTAATCGATGCCATCTAACTAGTCTTGCAAATTTATTCTGAAACAAAATATACTTAATATTGTTAAATTAAATACACCAATACAGAAAACAACTGGAAAAAATATTTACCATCGTAATATAATGTTCTGTTGGAGAGAAGCAATTATTATAACACCTATTGATAAATAACTTCAACTTTAACTCTCATCTTGACGAAAACGCTGAATTCGTGATCAGTAAAAGATTAAAAATACACGACCAAATTGGACTCATTATTCTATTCTATAACCACGGAACAAACTAACCAAATAAATAAAAATCTACAAAAGTAATACGTACAAAACGAAAATATTATATTACTATGATTTTTAACCGGTGCTAAGTGATAACGGAAAATGTGATAAAAGTACTCACGTGTGTACGACAGTGAAGTCGGTAACACGAATCAAATTGTCTTCCCCTAATCCTGAACACGTAAAAACGGAAACAGGATTAACAGACAAGCCCTTAACTAAATCTTCGTTTTTCAGTAGGTAAATGTCAAATAACTTGGTTATAAGTGGGTAGTAAATGGTTATTTTTTATCAATGGCACTAGTTTACGAGGATTCTCGGACGGATGTAAGCTGATCACGTTTTCTCACTCAAAGTTTCAGCCTAATTTTCATAAATACTATGAATGTTACGTCTTTCACAGTATGAGTCATAACTAATAATTGTATATTAATACAGTTTTGGGAAGGAACGTGTCCCTTTTATAGAAACGAAGCTCGGAATGCGTTCTATTTAAAATATAGGAACGAGGAACGAGAAAGAGTTCTTATTCTTAAGGAACTTGAAAGAAAATTTCCGATCTCAAATAATGAAAAAAAAATAATTGAAGTTATTTTTAATAATAATATTTTATAGAATATATTTTTAGTATTGGTAATTTGGAATCACTTCATCAATCATTAATGAAGGAGTGCATTTTTAGTCAAAATAATAAACTTTTTACTGGAGAAAGTTTCAAGTCTACGTTAATAATTAAGTCGACAATTTTTGAATTATAACAAATAAACCTAAGACAAATAATTTTTGTTAAAAATGCAAAAAATACCATTGACCACCACTCAGATCGTAAAAAATGTGTAAAGGAACGGGAACGCATTCTTTTTTCGCGACAGGAACGAGAATGAATTCCTTTTTAAATGGAACTTTCCCAGCACTGACTGAATATTACGTAGTAAAACTAAATCAGTTCTATAATTATTAATAAATATAGTATTATTATCAGAGGCGCATCTAGCTTTACAACACTGAATGTGCTGCAACACCAAGAACGACGAAGATCCCATAAACACAAATGTACCTTAAATCGTTAACGATGTTGATGAAACGATAACTAATTAAACTTTTGTTCTAAAACTAGAATCTTTAAGCTAATATATTTTTACATCGACAAAGTAATTTTAATTTGGAATTTTTGATAAAATAGAAATTGAAATATTATTTATTTTCGATAGCAATCAATAATTGTATAATGCATTTTATTATTACAACTAAATACATAAGCGTTTAGTTAATATTGACTTTAAATTAACAAAACTTTAAAATTGAATCCAACTAATTCGTGTCAACTTATTTTTTTTCTTCGACCAATTCCGTTCGCGCGGTAGCATACAATTTAAATTATAGGTACCTACATAGCTATATTTAGACATGATATAGTGGTTTAAATTAGACATCAGTATTATTCTCTATTATACTGCTGTATTCAAGCAGCAGCGTCTGTTATGGTTCGTTACGAACTGGAAATTTACGTACACTTAGCTAAGCGAACAAACTTTAATAATTTATAAACGTCGAATCATTTTATCGATTTATGATAATTAACCATGGCTGCCCCTTGTTTGAATGCAAACAACTACGGTTCAGCGCAGTTTGAAATCCCAAAATATATTTAATTATCTAATAATCAAAAATGTATCGCTACATGTATTTAGTATAGATAGTTAAAATAAATCGATCCGGAACATTTTCACAGGAAAGATTACCTATACTCTTATAGTTTATCAGTGTTGTTTAGAAAATATTGAATGATAAACCGAGGTAAATTATAAGTAGGTTACTTAAACATTAAAAACTGCCTGCCAACATGAATCATAGAATAAAAATGCTTTCAGTCGACATAAACAGTGATGACTTATTTGTACTATGTCACCCATTACATTTTCATGTTCTACTGCAGCCAAACAGAAACTGAACAGTTTATAAAAATAGACTATAATTGTATATTTTTATGCCTTACGACCATGCCTGTAAGCTATATTGCCTGATCAGGTTCTAGATTACAGATAATTTTTATTCTAAAAAAATAAAAATACAAATAGAAGAGAAACTCTTGTCAGTCCACCATTGATTACAATACTTGATTACGTACCTGACACTTGGATTATTTGTATTAAATGATGAAGAAAATATGTAAACCTATAGCTCGCAACAAAAATAAAAATGCAGCAAAATCAAGTAAAATCCAATTCAAATAGCTGAAACAAAGTTCACGTAACTTTAAAATATTGACAAATCAATTTCCTTCCACCAGAAATCTAGATCAGTGATGCCCAACCTTTTTCCCTTGGCGGGCCACTTTGGTATACAACTATCTTCAGCGGGCCACAAAGTATGAAAGTACAAAATAATCTTATATATTGGACTTGTTTTCTTATCTTTTATTTTCTATTGAAAATATTATGATAGATAATTTAAAACTTTTTTCAAAAACATTTTTCATTATTAGTAAAAGAAGTACAAACTCAAAATTTTCATTAAAAATAAAAGTAAAACTTTTTCGTATAGTTTTAAGTTTTATTATTATCATTATAATTGTTTTTTTTTTTTTTTTTGGAATAATTACTTAAACGAATTCATAAATTTAAATAAAAATAATATATGAAAAAAAATAATTTAAACATTTTTTCATTCATTTTTAAAATTATTTTAGAAAATTCGTTTTTTTTGAAAACGGGCCACATAGAATACCTTCGCGGGCCACGGGTTGGCCACCACTGATCTAGATCAATACTAACTTGAACCAATATTAAATCTATTATTTATATGTATGTAATCACAAGGGCGTAGCCATGATTTTTGCTAGGGGGGGGGGCACGTAAGCATTGAAAACACATTTTATGAAATTTATCTTATAGTTATTTATTAATAATATAAATTTAATTTTTATTTTAACTCAATTTTCATATTATCTAACACAACTTTAAACTTTAAAGCAACGCTAAACGTAGTGAATCCAAAGCAAAACGATTTAAAATGTCTTCCTCAAATGTTTTTTGTTTTTCTAAAACTAATTTTTTGTGTACGCTTAACATACAAAGACCTGCAAATGAAATTTAAACAAAATTTTACTATATAATTTTTCATAAAAGTTATAAGTTGTATATTTTTTATCACATTCTAGTTTTTACCATTCAAACGATTTTCCGTCATTGTTGAACGTAGCCACATTTTGACTCTTCTAAGCGTACTAAACGATCTTTCAATCGTACTTGTTGTACATGGTAGTGCTAAAGTAATATGGAGAGCTTGTTTTATTATTGGAAAAAAGGAGCCCGTTTCTTTGACTACTTCACACAAATCAAGGGATTCAAGTTCTTTATTTGATAATTGCTTGTCTTTCCAATGATTATACCATAACTCAGCTTCACCGTCAAAGTTTTGTAAACTGTAATAGTCGGTAAAAATTGTAGTTTTCTTTTTAAAATCTTGAAAATTTATTTTTAGCATATTTGCAGGATGTAATAGAAACAGAGAAAAAGCTGGCAAATTTTCATCGTGAAATCGGCGTTCTATCGAAGATATAAAAAAATCTAGGTACGGTATCAATAGTGATATTTTCCAATACTCGGTTTCATTTGTCGAAGGCGGATTTGAGCGATTTTTTTGTCGTTCTATAGTTCTAGGTTTCTGAAACGTAACTCCTATAATTTGCGCTAATGATTGAGAATCTGCTAAAAGATTTTCAATTTCATCTTCAGCATTTCTACGGTTCTTTTTCACGATGTTGAGAATTTTTTTCATGTGATCAGTGCATGAGAAAAGGTCTAAATGTTTTGCTTGTAGAACATTAGCATCAGGCTCTAGCAAAGCTGAATATTTTGATATAAGGACTCAGCATAAAATGAATGTTGAATCTTTTACCGCATTGTTCAAATGAAATGCTGTTTTTTGTGTTGCATAGTTGCCTTCTTTTGACAATTTTTCCAGTCCATTAACAATGTTAATAAAATTCTGTTTGAAAATTGCTATACTTTTGTATTTATAAGACCACCTTGTTTCACAAAACGCAGGAATGTGGGGGACATATTTCGTCTTAAAGTTGATTCACGGAAAAAATTGATGATTTCTTTAATTGTAGCAATAGTGTTCCGAATTTCAGGTACAAGGTTTAAATCATTTATAACTAAATTCAATTTATGACTTGCACAATGGAAATATAATGCATGTGTGTATTTTTTTCGTAAAATAGATTGTACGCCATTATCTTTACCCGACATGGTTGCACAACCATCGTAACCCTGTCCAATGAACTTTTTTGGATCAAGTCCTGAGTCTATAATAAAATTATCTATTGTCAAAGCAATTGTTTTTGCATCCATTGCATCTAATTCTACAAAACCTAGGAATTCTTCACGGATTACTTGTCGTATTTCATCAAAAAATCGAATGCCGATTGAAAGTTGTTCTTTTCCTGATATGTCTTGACTTTCATCTGCCATCAAACTGTAAGCAGACGCCTCCTTAGCATCCTTTAAAATGTAGTCCTTGATTACCAGTCCACATAACTGAATTATATCATTTTGAATACGTGGAGAAGTATAAGTAGCATTTTTCTTACCATCTTCCAAATGCTGTTTGAGACTTTGATCACCTGCTTTGATTTGAAAGTGTAGTAGAGCTTGAAAAATCCCTATAAAAATTTGAAAATAGTTTTTATTTGAATTAAAGGTATTAAACAAAAATACTAATTCAAATTTAAAGTAGCCAAAGCAAGTTACCTTCATCCGAATTTTTTCCTCTCAATGGTAAGCCGTGAACTCCGCAAAATAAAATGTTTGATATGATACTTGAAATAATTTTCCTATTTTCTTCTATTATTTTTTTATGTCCCGACACCATCTTAATGTTAATAGGAATTTCTTCTGTGAAGCTTTTTGCTGATTTAACGGCATTTTGATGCCATTTGTTGGTTAAATGATTCTTACAGTTTTCGTGCATATGTTTATAACGCGTAAAAGGTTTAATAATAAATGAACCTAAAACTTCTGATACATTTATTGGTGGAAATAAGACGCAATACAAACACAATGCGCCTTTTAATTTTTTAGAATATTTCAACCAAGGAGAATATGTTTCCAACCAATCAGTCCTAAATATTCTTTTAGGATCATGAGCGTCCTCCTTAAAATTGTAGTCTTTCGACGGGATCCAAAAATGCTTAAAAATTTCCATTTTTTGTGATGCTGTCATATGTGAAGATCGCCCAACCCATTCTCCTAAGTCATTTTCAAAACATTTTTCAGTAGTCAAAGAAATCGACGGTGTAACTTTGACACTACTCCACAAAGGTGCTTTTTTTTCACCGTCACATTCAGAATTATCACTATCACTCATTTCAGCATGTTTTCTCTTCTGAGCTACTGATTCTGAAAATAAATGAAAATTAGTTATTAAACTAATTGAAAAAAAAAATGAACATAGGTTCCCCGGCGCCCGAAGGCAAAAATGTTTTAAAAACGTAAAAAGTTATTTATCATAAATAAGTATAACTAAATACTGATTATATTATTTCAGAATAAGATTGATTTTTTAAAAATATTATTTAAACTATACAATTACTAAATGTTTAATAATTATTCAAAAAATTGTAAAAATTATTATTTTATATTTGAAAAAATTTAATCAAATAATTTTTTAAATAAATGAAATATGACTTTTTTTTTACTTACGAGTCAAAAATGTTCTGATATCCATGATTGAGTAGGTACATATACACTTCATACAGTATACCTTTATAATGGTATCATGCTCTAAATATCTATAAATTGGTGATACAGTGTTATAATAATATTTCATCGAAAACATAATTGAAAACCTTTCTAAGAATGGTATACTTGTACGCGATATGAATTATCGATATCTTCTCCCAGAGAAAAATAAATCGCTGTGCAATTAAAAATAGACTATAGTCTACAGATATATTAATATTATATATTTATAATATATCACGTTATTATATTATAATATTCCAATTTAATTTATCAATTACGTATTTATATACGAACATATTAATTGAATCACTTAAATATTCGATATTCAACATATTAAAAACATCTACTTAATATTTTGATCAGGGGGGGGCATTTGCCCCTAGCTGCCCCCCCCCCCTGGCTACGCCCTTGTGTAATCAATACTTATACTATTTTATATTCTGTATAACCGGAAATTAAATTGAAGTTATTTCAATTCTGTGATTTCATTACACTATCATGCATGTGGTTGTGAATTGTTGTAGTACACTTACGTGCGGTAAACACGATTATAAAAAAAAAAAGAACCGGATGGGCCTCGCTCTGCTGTACACTTGGGGGTGAAGTGCGACTCTTCATAAAATAGGTCATTATAATGGATTTGTTAAATTTGAATTCAATGATAGGTATCATTGTATACGAAAAACGATTCTGAACGGAGATGATATGTTAGTCTAGAATATAATACATTGTTATTTATAAATATTGTATAAGTATATATTATTTTTAAACGAAAAATTTAGAAAAACCGAAAATTTAAATTGTCTATAAATAAGTCAAAATATGTCAAAATACTTTGAAATTATAACCGTGTATAGAAAACGTCAATATAAAGATTTAATGATAATTTCAAGTTGTTGCGGGTTTTCGTTTTTGAGTTAGGGCATTTTAAAAAAACCTATATCATTTGTCAGTTTAGAATATTATACATTATATTATATTTTACATGTAATTTTATGTCAATATTCGCTGTTCAAACGCTTATAAAAAAAATTGTGCCTATGGATTTTAATAATTTTTGAATGACAATAAGAACTACTTCTGTGGAATCTTCTATTAAATTTTCAAGTATTTTGTAGGAGCCAAATTTTTTTTATCACCGATTATAAAAATAAAATGTAAAAAAATCGAATATTTTAAATACCTATAAGTGGCTTAAAAATCAATATTATATAACATAAAGGAAATACCAATCTTAACAGCTGGTAGAAATTTCAAAAATCTGTGACTTATACTTTTTGAATTATAACAAATATTAAAAATCGTTTGAGAATAAATTGCTGTTTTATGCAATTTCGTAAATATTTAAATTTCAAACAGTCATAAAATTTTTCCCTCCAAGTCCGGTATAAATTTTTTTAAAGATTTTTGAAGAGTAGCTTATAGATAACCTAGTGTGAAAATTTTGAACCTTAAGTATGAACAAAAAAAATTTTATGAATTTTTATGTACAAAATAACTTGCAAATTTTCGCAATTTTTACATATTTCGTATAAATTGGATCTTTGGGCACTTATAAAAAAAAATTGTGACTTACGATTTTAGATTTTATCAGTTAAGGAACAACTTATAAGAAACCTTGAATTAAATTTTCAAGATTTTCTGGCCGGCCAAAAAAATTTAATCGTTATTTTAAAAAAAAAAAATTAAAAAAATTGAAAATTTCAATTGTCTATAAATAGGTTAATAAAAGTCAAAATACTTTGAAAATTCAACGGTGTATAGAGAACGCTAATCAAAACATTTAGTGAAAATTTCAAGTATTTACATCGATTAGTTTTTGAGTTATAGCAAAATAAAAAATTTGATTTTGTCGAAAACTGGTTTTGCGTAAAAACTCCCGTTTTTCCCTTATTTTTGTAGGGTTTTTCTCGTCGCATTTAAAAAATATTGAAAAGTTTTTACTTTTGACCCCCCCCCCCCCCCCCCCCAAAGTACCAACTAGATTCACTTTCCTTTCAGAAAAGTTGCTACATAAGCAAATCGAAGCATTTTTACTGCCAAAAATGGTGTCGTTAGACACAAAAATAAAAAAAAAATAAAAAAAAAACACACACATCATTGTAAAACCAATAGATTCCATCACTCCGTTCAGAATCTAAAAAATAAAAACTCTACCAGAATATTTTTGCAACAATAATTCTTGCGTATTTTGATAGTCACAGCTAATGTCTCATTACGTTGTTGAGCATCAAGTGTTGACATAAACGAAAACTAAACCATTACGGCGAAACATCGTAAACGAATACGAAGAGGTCGAGTGTAGCATGTCCAATATAATAGGTATTATTTACAACAACCATAACGGTGTTGCGATACACTTGACCTTTTAACCTGTACTTCCGCTTTTCGTATTCTCGTACACACATTATTGTAAATATCAGGTTTACGACAAATCACAATACAGGTACCAGTTAACAAAGTCGCTTGAAAATTAAAACGTAGGGACGGATACAAATGGCTTCAGTATTGTCAGAGCATAGAGGTCTGCCCTTTTCTCAATAGCCTAAATTCTTGGATAAATTAAATAGACCCTGGTTTAATAGTTTTAAGTTGTGACTCATACATTATGAGTAACTTTAGACCTTAAGTAGGTAATGCTAGAAGACAGAGATTTAGAGCTTTTAAAGAAACTTTTCAATCAAGTATACGAATATAAAGAAGCTTTGCATGATTTCAAAAAATTTTCAAAAAAGGAATATCGTATAATAGCAATTATGAAATAACAGATGTAAAAGCAGAAAACGTATTTTACTAAACAACATTTTAGGCGTCAACAATTATGTCTCGTATAATTAGTATATTTTTTTCATAGTTTACAAATATTTTCAATTTCTTACTTATACTTAGATTAATTTGATATACCTATGTTCATATTACCTACTACTTCTTCTTCTTCTTTTACCTTGCCTTCCTCCCAACTATTTGGGGTCGGTCACCCTTGTCCTACACCTCCACTTTACTCGGTCAATCACATCTCCTCTGCACACACCGACAGCCCTCATGTCATTCTCCAAAGTCTCCAACCATCTCTTTTTTGGTCTTCCTCTTCCTCTTTTCCCTTCAACGTCCATCTTCATAACCACTCTTACTGCATTCGTTTCCTCTCGCCTCATCACATGCCCAAGCCATCTCGCCTATTTTCTCTCATCTTGTCCACAATTGGCGCTACACCAACACTACCTCTCACGTATTCATTCCTTATTCTATCTTCTCTTGTCACTCCACTCAACCATCTAAGCATTCTCATTTCCACGACAACTTAATATATACTAAGTTTGTATATATTTTAATTGAACGTTTCCGGATAAGAATTTGATTCAAATTCTGATTTTCGGAAAATTCAAATTTTCGAATTCCATGCCCATCCCTAATACAAACTATGTTGATCTCGTTCGTGTGTAAGTTCGGATATAAATGTACAACAGAAACAAAGAGTGCCAAATCTATCGTTTTTGTCAGAAGACCAAAATGCGAAAACACCATTCGTCATAGAGCGGTCAGCTGATTATCATAATATTATTTACAGCCACTGCGAACCATTGGACTGTGCCAATATAATAAATGCCATGTTGTACGGAAAAATTGTTTTTACTTAAGCAATGTTATAATACGCTTTCGACTGTTGACCGCTGCCTTTACTGCTCCGTGGCGCATTCGAATAATATTTAAATGTAGGGAAACAATAATATGGACATGACCGGATATTTCCGCTAAAGTAGTGTTCTGTATTTTTCGACGGCCGTTTTCTAGTTTTATTCCATTAGTATTTTTCTCGTCAGTCTAATCCAAATTTTCAATATGTCATGTTATACAATTATTCACTTCAAATATTTACATTTTGTGCGTCATGTTATCTAATGTAAACAATATTTGGTACTAATGGCCGTTGACAAAAGTAGAATACGTATCCCATATATTACTGCTTTACATTGTGTTCGATACAATAGGAAACGCACTCGAATTCTTTCCAAGTCTTAAATCGTTATCTGTTCATTTTATATGAAAATGGAACGTACAAATCAACAACATACGTTTAAAAATGTCTCACAAATTTTGTTCTTTCCGAAAAAGACATTCGTTTATTTCCTTAATAAGATTTTTATAATAATTAAGTTGAATTATTAAAGCGAACAGTGATCTAGTTAATGTATAAATTAGTCATTACTAATAACTTATTAGTCACGTATATTGTAGAATCGTCGTATATTGGAATTTGTTTTACTTTCTCGAATAATTGTGTGGACCATACCATAATAATACATAATAAATACATAAACAATTTAGTTTCAATACCCACAGCTGAAATATTAACGAGTACAATTCACGTACACGGACAGTGGCGTATTTGAGAGTTAATGTCGGTGGGGGCGAATTTAAAAAGAGTTTACCCAACTATTCACACAAACTTACCAAGACATAATGAATTTTATATTGCACCTGTATAACCTATAAAGTAATAAGTTAAACAAATATGATAAAAAAAATCAACATATTAAGCAACATTATTAATAAAACAAAATCTATATTTCTATTTTTTTTATTAGCAAATCTATTTATAACATTATCTATTGGTATAGTATGATGTATTTTTAGCAAAGCCAAACCAGTCAAGCGTTCTTGCCTCATTTTGGATCTTAACCATGTTTTCAATCTAACAAAAAAAAGCAACAAAAATAAGCAATGAGATGAATTATAAGTTTGTTTTTAATGTAATTTAAGAAAAAGAACAAGTCCTTAGTTTTAAGCAATGTAAATATATAAATACATATATACGACATGTGTACCACAAAGAAAAATGTATGTACATTTTTACCACGGTTATCTAGATAACCGTGATTTTTACCAATAATTTGTTATCATCAACACAATTTTTGGGAATTTTTGTTTTTTAATGAAATACTCAAATACCATATACCCATTAGTTATATAAAATTTTCCTGGTCTAAAAATTCTCGGGGGGGCGATTGCCCCCATCGCCCCCCCCCTCAAATACGCCACTGTACACGGAGGCGTAGGAAACAACAGTATACTTGGGTGTTGCAACTTATTTTTACACTTATAATTAATGTTGCGCAGTTTATAATATATAAAAATAAAAAGCAAGAACACTTCAAGTAAAAGTTTTTGGGTACAGTCCATTTAATAAAATACCGAAACAACACAAGCATTTTATTACATAAAGTATAATTAATAAAGTCAATGCGATCACCGATCGGTACAAATATAGTATAAAAATTAATCGGAAAAAAAAAAACACAAAATATTTAGTAATAAAAAATATTTCAAACGTCTTTCTCCGTTTTGACACACAAATACAGCGGAAACGAGCGTGGTACGTGTACACGTAATCATATAGGAATAGTACTCTCGCGCGTTTGAACCGTGTGCATAGGTATGTTATATTATTGTACATCGAGTTATTGGGCGTATAAAAATATCTTGGTAAAAAAATGAATCAACATTCAAATGGTACGGTTAGTAAATATAGAAAAAAAAAAATTAAAAAATGTAATCATTTAGGTGAGCGGAATTGCGTTTCCAGCTGCAGTTTACGGGAGAGGATGTCCCGATAACGCACGTCATTGTTCGACGCGGCGACGGTCGTCGTTGAGGTCGGCCGACGGGTCATGCTCCAACGTGCGCCGATCCGCCGTCGAATCTTCCTGTCCGACCGGCTGCTGCAGTTCTCCGGGCAACCGCTGCAAGATCGCGCGCCGGAGCCGATCGACAGCCCGCGGGAGCGCCACGTTGACTAGCGCGGCTCTGTCCATGCGCAGAACATCGTCTTCCGGATCTGTTGACGTGTGCGGCCCCAGCGGGACCAGGTCACCGCCGCCGCCGAGCAGTTCTTGCCGTTCGTACGCCTCTATACGTTCTCGGAGCCGAGCGAGCGTCGTCGCTGGCCGATCGTCCACCTGTTGCAGTGGTTGCTGTTCCGTTCCGTTGCCGCCATCGTCTTGTTGCTGCCGTTCTCCGAGGTCGTCCACCGCGGACCGCATAGACAACAGCGGCGGCAATAGGTCCGCGATTCGGCCACGTACCGCTCGTGCCGCTCGTCGGTATGATTCAGGCGAACCGTCCCCGTCTTCTGCGTTCGAGTCCGTGGCCGCGTCGTCGTCGTCTTCGTCGCCGAGGAACGAAGCTTTCGGGCCGTCCCGACCTTTTCGCCTGCGCAAAAGCATGTCGTACAGCCGACAGTTTTCGCGGCGTCGCGCGTCCAACTCGCGTCGCAACTGCGCCACCGTCGTGCGATTCTCGTCGCGGCAGTTTGTCGCTAAGCTTTCGTCATCGCCGCTGCACTGCACTTGCGCGTCGACTACAGCTGTTCGGACGGCTGGAACCGGATAGTCGTCGGGTGCATAGCGACGCGCACACCCTAAACACCGACGCGGCCTGTACCGGCGACGTGGCCGCTGCCAACCGTTACCGCTGAAAGTCCGATGTCGTTGAGGTCGAGACGACGGTTTGGGCGGCGATGCGCGGCCACCGTCGCTTAAATCGCTCGCCAGTCCGTTCACTGCTGCAGCATCGCAATCCACGGACGACGACGACGACAATGTGGTCGTGGCCGTTTCAATGACGGCGGCATCTTGATGATGTTGCTGCTGCTGCGGTCGGTGATGTGGTCGGCACTGACGTTTTCGCGGTCGAACGACCGGTGCACTGCCGGCCGCCTCCGCAACAACCGCGGCCGACCGTATTGGTGGCTGTGCCCGCTGTCTCACGCCATCGGACTCGGTGTCCTCGTCCATCGATGCCGATGACAGCGTGTTGGTCTCCGAGTTTTCTTGGTTATCGTCTTCTTCCTCGTCGCAGCTGAAAAAGAAATTCACTTCCGAGTAGTCCGGTAACACGGGCGGCGGCGTCGTAATGGTCGTAGCGGCCGTTGTTGTCATCGCTTCCGACGACCGCATCACCAAGATACCCTTAGTGGTCGTGGCAGGACGCGCGGACTGTTGCTGCTGTTGATGATGCTGGGCGACGGCCGCAGCGGCCACCGCAGGTCGACCGTGTTCCCTTTGTGCCGCGGCGTCACGGGCCACTTGCGTCACGTACCGCTGCTGCTCGAGCTTGCCAATCTGCCTGTTCCGGGCCCACAGCTCCGTGTTGACCAGCTGCTGGAGCGATCGTTCCAGACGGCGGCACCGGGCCCGCAATCGAGACAACTCGCTGCCGGCGCTGTCGTCATCCGGTACCGGATGTCTGTCCGGTTCGGGTGGTGGTGGCGAACGCGGTACGAGCAGTCGGGTTCCAGTCGTTGTCGAGTGTACCGCTCTCTGCGTTTGTTCTCTTGCCGCGCATGTCTCCGAGTCCGTCGTCGACGCGTTCGAATTGTCATCATGTCGTATCTTCTCTTCCCCGTCTTCCTCTTCCTGTACGTACGACAATTAAACGAGTCGTGAGCACAAAGATTATATTATTATTAAAATTATTGTTACAACTATAAGCCAAGAAGTAAAATCGTGGTCGAAAACTGTTTTAAATGGACACGGTGACCCGGAAAATCGTTCACGACCAAGGTACACGACATTTTCGGTCGCGTATATGCTTTCGACTGTAAACAACATATTTTTCATCGTACCTGATCGCTCGCGGCGTAGTTTTCGATGTGGTTCCGCAGACGTCGCCAGCGCCGCTTATCGTCGGCCGACACGGCCACCGCTTTGGCCGACACCGTGGCCGCCAGTAGCGCCAGCAGCCGTCGGTTGACAGTCAATAAATCGTGGATGGTGCGCACGGCTGCCGTGGCTGTCGCCGTGGCCGCTGCGGCGGTTTGAGAGTCGGGTACGGCCACATCGTCGGCGGCGCTACTGCTGCTACCGCTGCCACTGCTGTCGGTATTCGTTTCGCTGTCGCTGTTGCTGCTGCGCTCGTTCCGGTGCCGTTCTTGTGCCGCCGCCGCGGACAGCCGGTCCACGCGCCGTTCGGCGTTGTACACGCGCAACCGCAGTTGAAAGTTGTCAGTGCGCAACTGTTCCAGCTCGTCGATGAGCAACGTGGTGGTAGTCGTTACGGTATCGTTGTCGATGTTGTTGTTGTTGTTGTTGTTGTTGTTGTTAACGAAGTGCTCGTCATCGCAATCGTACAATCTGCGTCGACGGTGCAGCTGCAGTTTATGCGGTTGTTGTTGTTGTTGTTGCGATTGTCGCGAAGCCGACGGAGGCGATCGCAACGCGCCCACCACATCGATGCCCCGGTTGACCCGGCTACAATCCATTGCTCTACAGGGATGATGCCCTCGATGCAGTGTTCGGTGCAGTTATGAGCGGACGACGGCGGCAGTGCATCGCGACGGTAGTGCATCGGTCCGTGGAACGGAGCGCATTCATCACTAACTCGTAGCTACGACTACGGTGCACGCAGGCATACTATGCATACAACATTATCGCTGTTCGAGAGCGTTATCGCGCGCGACGAACGGAACACGTCGAACGGGGAGGAGGGGCGATGACAACGTCACGGTTTACCGTACTGTGTTTGCCCGCCGCACCGAGAATTGGCAGCGAGTCGTCGGAACGCAGCGTTCGTGTTTTGTCGCCGTAGCACTGCGCGTGAATACTGCGCGGAGTAGGAGCAGCCGAGGAGTTCCGAAGTCTGGACGCGGCACGCCCGCGATAGTCGTTTATTTTTACACGCGGGCGCAGCGCTCGCGGCCGTCTAAATGCGTACACGCGCTCCGTGCCCACGCCTGCGCGTGCGCCAGCGGTGGACTCTGAGCACGGGCCGGGCGATAAGGCGCCGTACGAGTTGTACCGTTTTCGGTCGTCGTGCCGTTTCCACCGTGTTCGTTACGCCACGAGTAGGTACGATAGAAATAGACGATTAAAATAATAATAGCGATAATGTTACGCGATGGTTCGCGACGACACGCGCTGGACGAACTATATTGATATTGTTCTCCACCGGTGGCGTCCGCAGCATCATCCGACCCGCACGTGACCCTCTCGTTCGTACAGCCGGACGGGTCGAACATGTCGTAATAATTACAGTCTCGCGGCGCACGCACTCCTCGCTGATAATATTCATGATCA
Source organism: Sipha maydis (assembly GCA_034509805.1). NCBI lineage: Eukaryota > Metazoa > Arthropoda > Insecta > Hemiptera > Aphididae > Sipha > Sipha maydis. The sequence continues at coordinate 20,081 of JASXSY010000188.1, read as the reverse complement.
TTGCGCGGGCGACGTTATGCGCTTGCGCCGTTCACGCAACGAGAGCGAGTGCGTTTTTACGAGCGCCACGGGTGTATTGTTGTGCGTGTGCGAGTGTACGTATGTGTTGGAAAGAGAATGAGAAAGAAAATGTGTGTACTTGCTAGAGTGTGCGTGTGTGTGAGAGAAAGAGGGGGAAATGTGCATATATGTGAGAGAAGAAACGTGCGTATACGTATGCGTGTGCGAGAGAGAGAAGGAAAGTTGATCGCACCTTGTCCCATCGCTCTCACCGTGACCCTCTCGCCGTCACGTCCCTCATCTCACCGTGGATCGTGACAGCTGCTGGTACCGTTCGCCAACGGACCAGACACGAGGCGTCGCGCGGTACTGGCGGCAGCTGTCGTCGTCGCGTAACACCACCGCTGCCCGAAAGTGTTAATACTTCGGCAGTGTAGTGTGAGTATTTCCGAGGTTACACGATCTGTTCGATTTTTGGTGTAGTTTTGGGCGACGGACGCTTCCACCGGAAAATAAGTGTTTACCGCAAAGACGAACGCGCGTCATCTTATCTTAAAATAATGGACAATTTTTTTATGCTTTTAGATGGTACGACTCGGATCCCTCTGGATCTTGACAACATTTTACACCGATACAACGTGTTGACAATCATTGTTATCATAGTCGTAGAAAATATTTTGAGTCATGTGTTTCGTCAAATTTATTGTTGTTCTTATTTCCGATAAGTAATCTTTAACTTAAAACTATTCACGCCAAACATTAACTAAAATGATTTTTGACACGAAAACGTAATCGATTGAAATTCGATAAAATAAAATCGAAAACAGCAAGATATTAACTTCATTTTTAAAAATTTCATTTAATTCGTTGGTTTCACGTAAATTGAAAAGCAATAAAGTTAAGCTTGTAGTTTAATCGATGGATATTCAAAAGTAACTATAGTCAAGTTCAGAAGTTAAAATAAAATAAAATTTATTTAACTTAACTTTTACTTTTTATGTCGTTAATATCAAACATGAATCGTTAAAAACGGGAATATTTTTGAAAATAGTACTATTTCACACCGATAACCACTAGAAATCGGCGATAATCGATAAACTGGTAGTTGCTATACATTAAACGAAAGCGTGTATTAGTATATTCTACATGAACGTAGTCAACGCGATTCGCGACTGACCATATTCCGATATTTTTTGTTTGTTGACGTGAAGTGTGTTTTGAAGTGAGTTGTGTGGTATATTTTACATGTATATGTTTATATTCAACTCTTTTCTAATTTTCTTTTTTAATTTTTTGTTAAAATCAAAATCAATTACAAATTTAATTGAGTTTGGAAAAACAATTATTAATGTTTAGATATACTACAGTAAAATGTTTATCGTATAAATAATATTTGAAAAAAAAAATAAAAGATCAGCTGTAAATTTATAAAAATAGATTTGTACTTGGTGAATTATATAACCCATATCCACAGTTGCGAAAAAGCGAAACTTAGTTTCGATCTTATAATAAAAAGACTATCGATACCTCTAAATTTTAAAATTAATATCACCAAAGATGAATCTTAAAACCACAAATTTCCAATCAGACGCCAATCTGTCCCTATAATTTTTATTCAATTTTTTCCAGATTTTTTTTTCGTACCTTGGACATAAGCAGCTCCATTACGAATACAATATATAATGTATAATATAATGCTAAATCATAGTTTAATAACTATATAATATTAAATTTTAAAATTTTAATAATTTTTTATAACCTGTTTATCAATTCGTACATCGTAAATTAATACGATCGCTTCGAATACGCTCTATGTAATACAAGTCTATTCGCTTAAACGCGCGATCAAGAACAAAACGATTAGATTTTCATCCCGTGCGTCGAATGCGAACGAAACAATTCACTTGTACCGCCCGCGTTTTTCGCGTACGTTGAACATTTTTATGTGTTTGATAATTTTATTTGTCGTATCGCTCGCAGCAGACCGCGTTCGCGTAGGACATGGTGTCAAAGTCATAACACTATTATATCATTCATCACCTAGCGTAGTGCGACCAAGTACAAATTAATCGTTATTGTTCGCAAGTTACAATAGTTGTAACAATAGTTAATAACATTATCATGCCGTATTATAATGTTGTACCACACGACGAGAAACTAAGTTTACGTTAATTATTACGTAATTCATTATTATTTGTCATGTGGTTATGAACTTGAACCACTACTCACACAATTATTTCATGACAGCGGCCAATCCGTTTAAACTTGACAATATTCCGAACTCAGTACCTTGCCTCAGGTTCAAGAACGAATCGCAAGATTAACCGTAAATAAATTACCTACGTAATGCTTTCGAAGTATGAAATACGTAAACGTGCACGTTGTCCCTGTTCTTCATTCGCCAACGTTTCGTCCCCAAAACCAAATTTACTATAATAAGAACACGGACTTTCACGCAATCGTATAGTTCTTCCTTTTCATATTTTTGAATTTTTGTCATTTTTCTTTTTAGTAATCATAATAATAGTTTAAAATTAGTGCCAAATGACTTTTTTTTTGCATATGACTGCATGTTTAATACGCATCTTATATTTTTCGAGAAGATTCCAAATTTATTACACTTTGAAACGAAAATAAATAAACAGTTAATTAATTTAAATAAAAAAGTATAAAATACAGTTACGTCAATTATTCATAAATTATTTTTTGTTCTTGTAGTATATGTCTAGTTATAACAGTTGTTTTATTTGTTTTAAATTATTTTAAAATCTCATGAATATATAATATAATAAAAATGTTGCATTTTTTTTATCATACTCCCTAGTTTAAAAACTGTTTTCTTATTCTTTAGTTATATATTTTCATGAATTGACTATATAATATTATTTTACAATTTATTTTGATAATTTTTAATACATACAAATCTGCGCTCCATTTGTAATATTACTGAAATCTGCATTTTTCATACCACTTTTAGACAGTCCAAACATCAACGAAAAATATGATTGAAACTAGTAAAGTACGGACAACAATTTTTGGCTTTCAAAGCACAAACACTCATTTTCTGACAATAATAAAATATCACAATAATGTAGTTCTACGCCTATATGACTTTATACAATAGGTAATAAATAGTCAACCGGATACTGGTGGATCCTGCAGGATTTGAATGATAAATTGTCATATTTTATTGACGTCCCTGGTATACATGAGTGTATAATAAACTGTACTCTATAAGTGCTCGAAGGAAAATTTGTTTGTTGAAATTTTCGAGGTATTCTAAATTTAGTTAAATTGACCTTGTGTTACAATTTCAAGTCTAAATAACCTTTACTATGAATTCAATTTAATAAACTCAATATAGTTTATTAACATATAATTGATAACAATTAAGAAATGTCATTGGCAATTCGAATAATCTAAAATATGATGTATAGATGTTTATATTTTATAATCCGAACAAAGCGAGGAATTTAATGGTTGTACTTTGAACAAAAAATACTGTTTTCAACCGTATATTGTAAAATACTGTTTATAATACTGTATGGTATCAAAAAGTGCCGTAAAATATTTTTTAGACTATAGCTCCCCCTTGCCCTTCCTTGATTCAGCTTTGGTTCTGTGCTCAGTTCTGCACGAATAACACCAATCAGAAATCAACGACTGAACCATCCCTTAATATACATCGAATAATAAATTTGATAATAATAATAAATCGGTATATAAATTGTAATTATTATTCAAATACAATTGTTATTTCACTCAAATACCGATTATAACTGGGATTACAACGTATGGTTTAGAAATCTACTGTTAAATACATTAACATTGTTAATCATTTTAAGGAAGTTTAGTCTCAGAAATATCCGATATCTTCTCTGCTCCAGGGCCTCGGGGTGCTGCCTCGCTTTGTCTAACAATTGTTCCGTCAGAAGTCCGTCGTGAACCTCGGCCATGCTAATCAGCCACGCGTTCCGCTGGGATCGTATAAATTGTCCATGGGGTACTGTTGTGTTCCGAGGATGCACCGATTGCGCTAAAATTTTCCGAATGAATAAGCGCGCTTTCAACCCAATCGCATTTCAGGGCCTGGATCGTGGTTATCCATCATTTCGTGACCATCAACACTGAGAACTTAAAATAGAACCCGTTCACAGTACCGTTTTCACACCACCGGCCGTGTTGAATGTTTTCAAAGAAAGCCGTGTGATATTTGTTCGTGGACAGGTCACGTATGTTAATTTGACAACGCGGTGGGATCACGTAATTATCCGTTGCTCAACACGAACCAAATACTAATCTTTTCGCGCTTCTGATATATTATCGCAGCTTATTTTTACGATTGAGTGCGTACATAGACGGGTCATAGACAGGAACTGACGAAATATTTTTATTTTATTTTTTTTTTCTATCGGTAATGCGTATTTTAGTTACAATCAGTAAAATTAGTAGTGTGCGATACGCATTTAATGTACGCTACGTCGCAGTTACGTCACAGTTATTTTAAAATTTTGCATGTTAATTGCGACTTGGGAAACAACAAATTATTTTTATTGAGTATCTAAATGATAGACATCAGACTCTTTATCACCGGGTATTTTGCAAACTTTTCTCAGTTTTACTCACTTTAAACTGTTATATTATCGTAATTAAAATGTATTATTTTTTGTCGAGTAACATTTATAATTTTTATGACGATATTTATAGGCATATAGTTTGAAATTAGTCTGAAATAGTCTGATGAATTTATGAAAATACACAATCATAACAATATTTCTTTATATACGTTCGATTTATTTATACAATTATTATTCTATCTGATTAGTCATAATGCACAGTTTACAATTATATATTGATGATTTCTTAACTTCTTATTTTAATTACTTGTACAATTTCATGAGTAAAAGTTTTGTCATATTTACATTTAGTTATTATTAATATAACATTAATATTTAAAATGTAAACACATTGCTCTTTACAATCGAAAATAAAATTTGTACAAGTTATATGATATTAACTTTGCAAATAAGACTAATTTGAGGCGTCATAAGCTATACCATTCCAGAGCAAGATCCTACAAATGTGAAATATGTGAAAAATTGTTCGTCCAAAGATAAAATTTGAACAATCACTGAATGAGTTACACCAAAACTGACTGCCATAAAAGCGACGTTTGCCAAATGCCATTTTTAGACCTAACGAATCTGGAGTGCCACGTAAGAATGCATACTGGTGAAAAGCCGTATAAAGTGAGATTTATAAGAGCGCGTTCACTCAACTAGTGCTGAAAAAAATGTTCAATAGATGCGACTTCACATTTCAGAACTCATTCCGGAGAAAATCCATTTGGTTGTGAGGTCTGTAAAGTTTCGTTTAAGTGAAGGCAGTATTTGACAAAGCACACAAATATATATATATATATATAAATTAGCAATTTTATCATGGGGACACGAGAAAATTTATACAGACCAAAAAATCTGCATATGTAGAGCTTGTAAAATGTAATCTTATTAAATGTGATCATTAATACGAAAATACAGGCAGACGAAGGTAATCATACGTGAAAACACGTTTACTGAAATAGCTCTCAACTTTCATCGTTCAAAAGAACAATTCGAACAATTCTAAACGTAGTTAACTTAATTATATCATATCGGCTATTTGATATAGGTTTATATTTAAGTAGTTTTATCCGTATTACCTATGTACATCATTTTTATAATATAGATTAATGAATTCGTTATAGTAAATTATCTTGGAAAAAAATTTTGTAGTTATACAGAGAAAACAAACACAAATCGGGATTTCAATAATAATGGGACCAAATTTATACAATAGCATATATTATTTTAAAACACTATAAAATAATTAAATAGTTAAGTGCTAATCATTTTTTGTTTTGTGTTTACCAGTATGTACCTTTAACGGTCTTACAAATATTAATCTTATTAGTAGCCAATCGTTTAAAAAATAATTGACCTAATTTGCAATTATGTAATATGCATTTGGCATATTACAATGGTATGGAAGTGGATTGTTAAAAAAAAAAAGAAAAAAGATCACGGTATAGATCCAGAATCTGGATGGTTTTCAAATAGTATTTTAAGAATAAGGGCTTAAAAACTAAATCATAATATAAGAACAATACATTCTTCGTTTCTCTCGATATCTAAAATTAAAAGTGTTCGTAGCACGTAGAAAAATGTTTATGTAAAAATAATAAAATTAACTAAATGTCATGTAACTATGTATTATTATTTATAATTATTTTAATTATCATTATGTTATGTTATTGTAAACATTAATATACAACGGTATCTTGTAATATACTTATAAAATCAATCTTCTATAATATAACTATATAAACGTGAAACTACTTTATTTGAAATGATCAATCTCAGAAACTACACGACCGATTACATATGTTTTTATTTTTGGTTTTATAGATAATTGTTTTTAGCTTTTTATTTTTTTCAATATCTTATATAATAGTTTTTTTAAGTTTTGTTGTTGTGTTAACGCGTCATTGCTCGCATGCAAGATCACTTTAATTTGAGAACCATGGGTTTGCTATGGTAACCTATGGCACATAGATTTTTATAATTATTTTTATTTATATTATTATAAAAAATAAAATGACAAAATACCCAAAAGGAAATCCAATATTGGCAATGAAACGGAATGTTAAATAAACAACTAACTAAATTAAACATCATAAATAACATTAAAATAAAATGATAAAATAGTTATGAATACCGAAATATATGTCAAAAAATCGTCGTCGGTTTGTTGCGAATCAAATGAACTATCTATTAGGACATTAGGGTATAACAAATGTTTACTGAGTACACAAGTATTTTGGTTAAAATATCTATTGGCATACCATACATACATTATAAACGTGAGTTCAGGTGTCATTAAAATTGCCTATACGAGAATCCCTTAAAAAAATTGGATAAATCTTTCATGAATTGACATAATATTTATTTTTTTCCGTATATGTCTGTGGTTCTTGTTGTGGGCTATTTGGGTCTATTTTTAAGGTAATTAACGTATGTTGTTTTTCAATTATTAGAAATTACGAATGACGAAGAAAGACGCATTACCAATAGAATAATACAAGGAAAAATAATTAGTAATAAACAATCATTAATTGAAGTGCTCCCAGCAGAGATACCGTGAACGTAATAGCGTAACGTTCTGAAGACAGAATTTACGGTGGGTCCGAACGCGTTAGCACACTACTGAAGACATGGACAAGCCCAAAAAAGAAAGTATTCTGTTTGCGGAAGTGATAGGATAAACGCACGACGTTTTTTAAAACCTTACGATGTGTATGTGTAGGCACAATATTGACGCTCTGTTCAACTCTGAAACCCAAAAACCGTCACTCGTCGGTTGGCCGAAAATGTCTAAAATTTTTTTTAAGATTTTTAAGCCGAAAGAAAAATGTACATACTGTTTTCGTAGGTAGTAACATTATAACATTATGTCATTTATGTTACGAGTAATGTGCAGGGCCATCGAGAGCCACGTCGGGCCCCGTGGCATGGTTTTTCGCGGACCCTTGCTTTTAAAAATATAATTTATAAAAAGTAAAAATCAAAAACTTAGTATTTTTATTTAGGAAAAATAAGTATTGAATATCGGAAATAGTTAAAATGAAATAAAAAAAAATAGGAATCAACATATTTTTGACTTTGCCTTATACTACTATATCATTTAGTTGGTAAATTTGTTTTTTTTTAAGAAAGAAAAAAACATGAACCCAAATGTTAATTTTTTTATTAATTAAAATTTCAAAAATTCGCTTTTCGCGCCTTTTGTTGTGAAAAATCTTCAATTATGTCATCGTAATTGATTGTTCTCGCCGTTTTACTTTCAATAGCCAAAATGACTGTTTAATCTTTTCTGGCTCATGGTGGCCCTGTAATGATTTTTTATTAGAGCTAGAACACTGAATGAGCGCTCGGCACTCGCTACCGTTACAGGCAGCGTTAGGAAAATTCGTAAGACGATACAAACATTGGGAAACAAATTATATAATTTGAGGTTCTTCAATTTATTCAAGAGAGCGAGTCGCGCTAAAGGTTGTCCAATATTCAAAGAATGAATCGATTTCAATAAAACGATTTCATCTATAAGTTCAATAGAAACATCTTCCGGACCCTTGAGGATGCCCGGGCCTCGGGGACAAATACCCGAGTTCCCCCCCCCCCCCCTCTAGTTGGGCCTGGTAATGTGTTGAAATCGTAAATAAGTAACGGGTTACCTAGTATGGGCATCACTATTCCACAGTGTTTGAAATGCAAAATGTCAAAACTGCATGATTTTTTAAAATGATCGAGTATATTTTATTCGGAATGAAAAATACGTCCAGAGATTTTACGATACACGTACAATTAAAGTTCCTTACTTATTCGTAAGACAATTTATATTTATACAAGTCTTATGGTCTATGAAAATGATGTTTCACAATTGTAGAAGTATAAAAAATTAAAATTTACGACATTTTCGTAACAATACCAAAAAAAAATGAAAGGGTCCAACATTAGACTGGTCAGTACATTTCATAAAAATATACCCATAATGGCTTTAACTCTTGATAATCATATTTTACGTCATCAAAATTGCCTACATATAACTCCTTTTAAATTCATCACAGATGGTTTGAATAGAAATTGAAGAAAACAATTATCAACAAATAAAAGTGAAGATAGGATGTATAGTTGGGATATGGAGGCTATGTGTAAGATGTAGAAATGGTAAATTTCCAATGTATCAATTTGATTCCTAGTAAGTAAATATTATATAATGATATGTGAAAACAAAACATACAGTTTAACAAATTACCTCAACAAATAAAATAACAGTTAACGTATAAATTAAGTTTTCTTGGTTTATTATACAAAATTGAAGAACAGAAATGTGTATTTAGATCATTCTACCAGATTAAATAAATGTGTAAAAGTATGACGAGTAAAAAACAGATTATTGAAGATAGCTTTGAATGAAGAACTGGAGAGATATATTACCAAGAGAAAAACGATAAGAAATGAATAAATAATGTTGAAGAGCAAAAAATTAATCAAAAAATACATTAAATCATAGTAAAAAATATTGTTGACAAGGTTTAGTTAAATCAGCTGAAAACCTTAATAGCTAGTAAGTGTACTAAGATAAAAAAATATTTGAAAATATATTGAGTTTATTATTTACTCAACTTAAGCTTATAGGAACAACTATTAATTATAATCATCAAGAAAAATGTTTATAAATAATGTCACTGAATGTCTTGTTGAATGAACAGTTTTAAAATTAATCAATTATAAAATTCAAAATGTTTCTGTTAAAATCTACCTAATTTTCTGTATAATTTTATTTTTATTTCAATTTTAACTGATTTAATCAAATCTATTTAAGCATCTACAAATGTATATAAGTTTATCTCTAAGCTATCATTTAATTATGTATACAAACTACAGTAAATCAGCAATAATTTTATCACATTGTTTAAACTTAATTTTCTATACATTTTTTACCAATCAAAGATGTAGTCGTAATAAGTTGAAACTTAAAAAAGTTAATGTTATTATTATTAAATTCATAACAACTTCAGTTTGTTTTGCTATCAATTATTAATTGTATGACATTTGACATAAATATTGTTATTTTTTTTTTTTTGTTACAAAATATAATACAACAATTGCATAATTTACATCAATAGATAACAAAATAAATTTTTCTATATAACGTTTAACAATTCTATATGATTTGTGGTCACGAAACTATTTAAAATTACAAAGCAATTTAATACACTATGACAATATGACATAATACAGCACAAGGCTTTTGACTAAATTGATCAAAATAAATACCCTGTATGTTACAACAATAGCAATATTTAATTAAAATTAACTTTTTTTTTCTAAAAAGGAATAGAAAAAATAACAATAAATATTAAGAATAAAGCTTCACTATTCACCTCCCATTGCAACAATAATGTTGGACAAAGCTGTTCTTGCATCACTTTCTTCAAATACTTCCAATACTTCCATTGCTTTTTGAGAGTGCTCCTTTTGCAGCTGTTTGGTATAAGCAATTCCTGGTCCTTTCATTACAATACCATGTATCTATTACAAAATACAACATTTAAATAATACAAAAAATGTTAAATACAACTATTAAAGACCTATTCAGTTAAAGTTTAAAATTGAAACTATAGATAGAAATTTACTCGACTAAAGCATTATTTTGGTCAAATATTTTGTTTGTTAGTATAATTGATTATAAACACAAATGATGAGTTAACCATTACAATCAGTTTTTAAATGTTTCTATCAATATTCTATATTTGTTCTATTCATTGAATTGTTTTATATATTGAAAACAATTAAATTCAACATTTGAAAATAAAATATTTGAGTATACAGTTTATCAATAATTGGTATATTAAAGTAAATTTAAAAAAAATTGTTTATTTATTTTAACTTCAATTGATATAGAGTTTAACTTGTATTTATATTTTTCACAATATAAAAAAATTAGAACACATAACATCAAATTTTGTAAGTTAATAAGATAACACAAACTTAATAAAAAATAAATTCAAATCTTACTTTAGCATAATCAACATCTTTAACAGAATTAACACCTTTGTCGATTTCTTCAAATAAAGATGGATCATGTTCAAGATGAAACATAACTGGTGCTGAAGTTAAGTTGAAAGAGATTCCCAGTGAATATGGCGAACCAGACATAAATGGTTCTAAATCTAAGTATGCCTAAAAGACAAAAAAAAAATTAGAATAATTAATAATTTTATGACTTTTAAGCATAAATGCATGGTAATTTTTTAATTTTAGGCAATCATTAACCAAACTTAATAGTTAATAATAATTTGAATTAAAAATGTATATAAACAGGAGTCATAAAGTATTCTAAGTTAATAAAAGTATATTTTAAATACCACATAAGAATTATTTATTTTAATAAATATAAGTGACCTATAATATAGGTACTATCATACCTATGATATAAGTACCTATGTTAAAATAAGTTTCAGTACATAAGAATACCAACTTATGTCAGTAGGGACCATTTTTTTTTTTTTTTTTTGGAACTATCGACTACACTTATTTCTATTTTTTATCAGTTTTAGTTTACATATTATAATTAAAACAAGATTTACTATGTAATTAATCAGGTAGTAATTTGTAATTTTATTAAATGTAAAAATCATAATACAGTGAAACCTCTATTAATGGACACCTCTCAATAGTGGACCCTTCCCAATAGTGGACACTTCTAAATTCCCCGGCAAAAATGTATGCGCATATAAATGTATGCGAAATAGGTTTTCTCAATAGTGGACAACTCTCTATAGTGGACAATTTTTAATTCCCCGTGGCTGTCCACTATATAGAGGTTTCACTGTATATAAAACTGTTAACTTTCAGGTATTCAATGATTTAGAAATTTAATTAATTTAGAGTTTTTCTAATGATATTATTCAGTTTACCTGCCATGCAAGTGAAAGATGTTTGCCAAATAGAAACCCTTGTTTTTGTAATTCTACTCCATGTCCAGCTAAAGCTAATGTGCCTTGGCATGATTTGCCCAATAAGCTGCCAGCTGACAAAACATTACGTCTAGTCCAGTCTTGAAGAGCTGGTGTCAAAGGCATACTACCTAAAGAATCTGATGGTTCCAGAGGGTCAAGAGGTAATTTTGATTAAAATGTCGATTAAGTGGTTCAAATGGTGAAGGTAGAGGATTATTTTGAGAATCTCTTCGGCCTACAAATTCAGCCTCAGACAAATCACGTAGAGCACTACTGATTAAGTGGACAAGCTAGAAAAAAAAACAAAATCATCCACTTAATCGATTATTTTAATTTAACATAAGATAATAATATTAAATACTTACATCTTGGTTTCTAAGAGAAGCAAGTTCTGCACATGAGTTGCTCAGTAAATAATCACCACTGAGTAAAGCGATTTTATTTCCAAAAGCCATGTCATTGAGAATAACGGGTTCAGGATACAGCCCAGGGTAAATATTGACTAGACCATTGTGTACTAGATGACTGGTACGAATCATTTCGGTAACTTCTGCCAACGCTCTCTGACTATGCAGAACACCAGCTGCTTTGTCCTCTTCCATTTCGTCAACGTTCAGATGACCAGCCGCTTTAGAAATAAGCAGTACAATCAAACCCCATGCCTGCATGTTATTCCTACCGTTGTACAATAAGCCCCTGGTGACAGAAACAGAGAGATGAAAAAGGCCACAACCAACAACAAACAGTGGATGAACAACTTACTTGGCAGTTTTCAGCAGTGGATGATTGGATCCGACTAACTTGCGCAGATGTAGCGCAACGTTTGCGATCTCGTCGCTGAGCAACCATCGTAAACTGAGGAAGGACGTGGGATAGCCGACGATCTTCTCAGCTTCGGACACAGCGCGGTTCCAGTCGGGCTTCTGCTGGCTGTTGTGCACCGCGGCCGCTGACGAGGCGTACGGTCGCCCATAGCCGGCGACGGCGGCGACATGGTTCCTCGTCGACATGGTCCTGGGCCATAGCAGCCGGATCGTAGCTGGTGCGGTGTTCATGACGAACGGCGGTGTGGCATTGGACGCGGCGCGCTCGCGACGAGCGCGCAGTTATGAAAGAGAAAAGGAGAAAGTGAACCGATTACGAGTGTACAGCACCATGACCGGGTACGGTTTTAGCCTCAAGGCCGTCGTTGGGCAGCGGCAGTTACGGCCCTCGGACTTAATATTTTTTCTTCGATTGATTATTATTCAACAACAGCGACGATGACGATCACGGCGCGGTGACGAACTTTGTTCGTCATTGCAGGGCTGCACACTAGCGTCGTCGTAGCCGGGTGGTGGGTGCGCTATTGCCACAACCGTTGTTGGCGTTCGGATCCGTCGCTGTAGTCAAGAAAAACAGAACGAAACGACTACGGACTAGTCGTGCGTAAAAAACAAAACATCGTGATAGTCGTCGCGATACCGTGTGGGCAAACCGTACGAGTTATCAGCATTTTTTTCCATTATTATTATTGTTATTATCAGAGCAACGTTCGCCGCCGACTAGATAAGAACGACGGTGAAACGATTGGTCATTATGTACTCGACGGGTCTCTTACCGTTTGTTCCCGCCACCTGATAGGCCCTATAGTAGTGTAATCTACGGACGTACACCGTAATCAAAGGCCTTGACGACAACAGCAGCTGTTGCTGACGGTTGCTGCTCGCACGTGTTTTCCACGGTTGCGGCGAGTGGCGCAATAAGCCTCACGGTTTTAATTGGGAGCGGAAGGGGGAGCGATTATTTTTTGTCGTTAGAATACGTGCACGAGTCTTACCATGTTGCAAACGTTTCCCGTTCGGTGAATATTTGTTCTCTATCGCAAATCAGTTCGGAGACAACTACAAATTAATCGTGGGAAGAATAAGGTTCAACCAACCTCAATTGATAAAAAAAATAATCTTAATAATAATAATAATAATAATACAAAAAATATTTTGATTTAACAAAGTTGGTGTTCATCGTTAAAAGGTTTAAAAAATGGTTAATTTTTCTTCGAGCGTTGTATATTGCAATTGGACGAAAAAATATATCAATGGATTAGTCGGACTGTACAATAACCAGACTGGTTGCTACACGTCGGGCAAAAGCGGTTTTCTCCGCGAGCCCCACGTATACGCTTGTCCAATAACCTAACGACTCATTATGTAGCTAGAACGTTCGATATCGAGGTATCAATAGGCCGACGTGGTTAATATTTTAGTACATAATACTGAAAGCCGATGCGCAAAGAATGCGATTTATTATTCGGAGCAAAATGGGTTCAAAACGATGTTTTGTTTTAACACAATACGAAGTCGGTCGTTTCATAAATAAACATGCCACTGTATGGACGCATGTTGACATCGATGACCGTCATGTGGGCAAAGCTTTCGAAAATTTCGGACGAACGAGTAGTGTTTTATTGTTTTTATGATTATGGAAAACTTAGAACGCAAAAAAGTTCTTTGGGAAATAAAAAAAGTCTGACGCGGTTTTGAACGTTGAGAACACTGCTCGCTCCGTACACGCAAATCGGCCGAGTAATTGTGAGCGCATTCCTATCGTTTCATTTTATTTTTCCCGCTAGTCTTTTCCTCACCTTGTACTATATACCTGATCATTCTAAAAATAACTAACCCGGTCTACGGTGACCAAACCGTTATCGTTCCTTTGTTTTGTGATTGACACATGCGGATGATCGTGTGTACAGAGCGTATTTGGTTCTCAGTGAAATGTTATTGTGATTCGATGATACGACGGTTGCCCAACCGACATGACGATGATGTTCGAATATTATCGTTCAGTCCATCAGCATTTCCAGGCGAGACCAATAACACAGCACGTTTATTACTAATACTCATTAACTTAATTATGTTACTTTTTGAAACTGCAGCAAACCACACGATATCATTTATACACATCTTTGCGAGTAAATACAGTAAAAACTGTCTACAATCGTACAGGACTTTTACGTTTTAGACGGGTTTCCAGTTTGGTCAGCGGTCATTTAACGCGGTACTCGCTGTACATAAAACGTCGACGCCGCGGCGGTGTGTGGAAATGTTTTCTCAGAAACGCACACACGAAATATTTTCTCCAGTACAATTCTGTCCATTCAATGAACCCTGAATAAACCGGAAACCGGTCCGCAATGAAAATGGTATCTAGCCCCCGGTCACAAACTATACGACAAATATTGCACAACTGGGTGAGCTGGAAACCTGTCTAGAACAGAATATTATAATTTCATGGTTCCGTTGAGCACAGTTTTTACCGTAACACAATAATACACATTAATATAATCGAAGACGAATATTCATGATATAGGTTATATTGCGTTGTTTTCTCAACGCATTGTCGTCATTACTTGACATTAATTGCATAATATATTTATACGACGGTTTTAAATTATATACATTTTATTATGCACAACATATATACGTGTATTTTTTATTTGTACAAGTGTCGCGTATACTTATCGATAATAGAGTAAATAAAAAATCAAACGTCACCACAACATATAGGATATACGTACAATACGAGTGGACGTGTTACAACAACTTTAACACCCACACCTCTTCCACGAAAAAGGTCCTGGGACGAATATGTTTTAAGCCGTGATGGCTGCATGTCAGTGCCGTCCCAAGGGCAGGGCAAACGGGGCACTTGCCCAGGGCCTCGCGTTTTAAGATAGCTTTAAATGATATCCTGTCCATATGAAATAAATAAAAAAAAAACAGTTTTAGCGTTTTATTCACGGCTTAGGATTTAGATTATTCTAAGTTACCATCGACACACAAACACACTAATTTTCTGTATTATAAGTATTTAACTAAAATATATTGTATTGTTTTACTAATAACAATTAATAAAGTTCAACATCTGGTTTTAGCTTCAAAAAGAACCACATGCTATGTTTAGACATAAATAATTATCGTCGTAACTTGCCAATGTCGTCATAGGTTAATTTTCGTATAATTAATATTATTGTAATGTCCGTTATACTTCTTGATAATTTATACACGACCTATTAACGCGTACACTAAAAATGTTTTTGGGGTTGGGGGTGGGTTTTAGATTGTAAATTTGCATACTATAAATCACTTTTACTCTATAAAAACATATTTAATAATTTTCCAGCATTTCGGGGGGGGGGGGGAGAAGTTGAACACTGTGAACTTTGACCCTTGTGTATGCGCCTGTATTATTACAGGGGCTCTGATTATACAGAGTGACTTTATTAACGTTAACCTTTATCATAAATTAATCGTAAAGACAAGTGTTTAACGTTAGAAAAATCATCCTCTATACTCGTATATGAATACAATTAATAATCACTGGTTTCCATCAACCGCTCGCGTTAGTCGTCATTGTCCTTTAATGACGAATTTCAAAATAATAGACTTAAAACTAGACGACCATCTACTATCATATTTCGAACTCGTACGCCTAAACTGTTCAACTGTTTCAAGGTGATGCAAAAAGTCCATCACCTTAAAACTTAGTAATGCTGTATAAATCTGCAAGTATAAATCTTATATACATTTTATTTACAGATATAGGTAATAAACTAGTATTGTATAGTACACCGACAGACTATTCGCTGATATTGAATTCCATGTATTTTCCCACCGCTTCAAGTTTAGAAATATTACGATTATCTTATGACGTGTTTTGGCAGACATAAGAAAAATTGGATTTACTTTTTGTGCATTGAAATCAAGTACTTTCTGTTATTTTCGAAATTAATAATTCATATATATATATTAAAGTCATTGCAGTAATGCATATAAAGCATAATATTTGAAACGCGATTGGCACTGAAGATGATCTGTGAAATGTTAATTAAAAAAAAAGAACCGGATGGGCCTCGCTCTGCTGTACAGTTGGGGATGGAGTGCACCTCGTTTAAAGGATAGTTCATTATTACAACGGAGTTAATATGTTTGTCTAGGATATAATACATTGTTATTTATAAATATTGTAAAAAGTATATTTTATTTTGAAACGATAAATATATTTTTCAATTAGGATGGGTTGGCAGTTGCATACAGCGACATAGTTTGTCAGTCTAGAATATTATACATTATATTATATTTTACATGTAATTTTATGTCAATATTCGCTGTTCAAACGCTTATAAAAAAAAAATTGTGCCTATGGATTTTCATAATTTTTGAATGACATTAAAAACTACTTCTGTGGAATCTTCTATTAAATTTTCAAGTATTTTTTACGTGCCAAATTTTTTTTATCATCGATTATAAAAAAAAAATGTAAAAAAAATCGAATATTTTAAATGCCTATAAGTGGCTTAAAAATCAATATAATATTTTGAAAAAAATATGACATAAAGAAAATACCAATCTTAACAGCTGGTAAAAATTTCAAAAATCTGCGACTTATACTTTTTGAATTATAACAAATATTAAAAATAGTTCGAGAATAAATCGTTATTTTATGCAATTTCGTAAATATTTAAATTTCAAACAGTCATAAAATTTTTTCCTCTAAGTCCCGTAGAAATTTTTTTAAAGATTTTTGAAGAGTAGCTTATAAATAACTTAGTGTGAAAATTTTGAACCTTAAGTATGAACAGAAAAAATTTTATGAATTTTTATCTACAAAATAACTTGCAAATGTTCGCAATTTTTACATATTTCGTATAAATTGGAACTTTGAGCACTTATAAAAAAAAATTGTGACTTACGATTTTAGATTTTTTTTTATCAGTTAAGGAACAACTTATAAGAAACCTTGTATTAAATTTTCAAGATTTTCTGGCCTGCCAAAAAAATGTTATCGTTATTTTAAAAATAACGTCTATAAATAGCTCAATAAAAGTCAAAATACTTTGAAAATTTAACGGTGTATAGAGAACGCTAATCTAATCATTTGGTGAAAATTTCAAGTATTTACATCGATTAGTTTTTGAGTTATAGCAAAATAAAAAATTTGATTTTGTCGAAAACTAGTTTTGCGTAAAAACTCCCGTTTTTCTCTTATTTTTTTAGGGTTTTTCCCGTCGCATTTAAAAAATATTGAAAATGTTGTACCAAATGTACCAACTAGATTCACTTTCCTTTCAGAAAAGTTGCTTCATAAGCAAATCGAAGCATTTTTACTGCCAAAAAAGGTGTCGTCAGACACAAAAAAAAAAAAATAAATAAAAAAAAAATATAAAATTAAAAAAAAAAACACACATCATTGTAAAACCAATAGATTCCATCACTCCGTTCAGAATCTAATATTAAATAGTATCTCAATGAAAATCGTATTAAATCGAAGAGAAAATATGTTCTTTTTTTATCAAAACTTTTAAAATAATAACAATAATTTATTAGCTATATAAACGTTAATAAAAAATAAATAAATAATTGTGAAAAGATGTTTGTGATCAATCACACATAAAATCGCAAAATTTCGTATCTGTGAGTGGTATTACAAAATAGCAACAAGTTTTACTTTTATTCGCAATACTGTAAACATATTAAAAACGGTATAATTGAACGTAATGCATATCATAAGCATACCCAAATACCAGTTATACCACTTTCTATCCCTTTCTTCTTCCTGTATAGTATAGAACAAACCTGCAGGCTTATATTTAATTTCATATCTCTGGGTATGCATGTACATTATTAGTTTTGCGAATACCGTTAAAAACTGCGATATATGTCTTTATCAAAATTTAATTGTTTACAGTAACTAAATAATTTATTTATTTTTTCAATAAATACCTTTGAAAATTTAATTATAAACTTTTATATTTCGAGAATTAGCAAGGATATCGTTATAATTGGTTTAAGAATGTTGTTTTTTAATTTATTTTTATATTATTTCATATTTTAAGCTCGTAAATTGACACTGAAAGTATAAAACCTACAACAGAAACCGCCACTCTCGAATAAAATAATTAAATCGCTGAAAGTTAATTTTGTAACATTTTGCTCGTGGCCAATCAAAAACGGAGACACCTACCTAAAATAGTAATATTATTGGCTAATGCGTTAATGATAAATTTTTTAAACCTACAATAGAATTTCGTTATAATGACCATCCTCTTTTGACAAGCTTGTGAATGCAAAAAAATAATGTATATACGGCCATGAGAAAATAGTGGTTATACATATATTATTAAACCGGCAAAACGCATTCTGCTGATAATTATTTTTCTTAAAGAAAGTTTAGGCAGCCTCTCGTGTATTTTTTGTAAAATCAATACATCTGTCATAGGATAAATAATCAAAGATTTCTATAAAATATGTCACAGTGAAAAAAAACTGTGGGTTGAGTACAGAGCGAAAATAATTACTATAATATTATACGCTGATCAGTGAGTGAGTGAGTGCTATTTTAACTATAAATATAAATATTATTATCTATTAGTAGTCACTTTCGCTTTCATTTTGCAGTATACTGCAAAAATTGCCATACCAATTCATTTAAAATTTTAAGGGATTATAATTATTACTACTTGGTGCAATAAGAAAGGATTTTTCAAAAATCGTGTTTTACAGGATAGAAATAGTTTTGAGTTCCGATATGGATGTATAAATGTTTTAAATTTTCGGTCGTCAAGTAAGTATTTTATATTCTTATTTAATACGTTGATTTTAATAATTACTGCAGGCATATTTAAATAAATATAGTATAACTAAATAATACTTAATCCAAGACAAAAATGATGCGCTTTATACAACTTAAATTTTTTTTTACAACTAAATAGTAATATTTCTCCCGGATTAAGTTATGTAGTTCAGTTAGTAATAATACATAGTAATGGGAAATATTGGGAATCTTTTGAATTCGTTTAATATTAAACGTAATGTTTATGTGTCCGAACTCGCAGTATCTGCGAATCAAAAACATTTGAATACCGGCCGAATTCCGTACGTTTGTTATAGTGAAACCAATTATATTTGCTGTAGACCGTTCGTTTTTTATTTTTTTTTTTTTTTAGAAAACATTCATCGGAACCTTATAAAACTTGCTCGCAGACTTTCCCTTCATAACCGCGATATTCATACTCGAAGTCGTATACGTATTATGTACACGTACACCTGCAGTAGACACATCTCTCCTTCGCGACTCTGATAACGTTTCTTACGCAGTTAGTCACGGAGACGCGATGGCGCGACGCATATCATTACGGTCACGATAATGAGAAGGAACGGTAAAACTTTAAAACAAAAGTTGAAAATCTCTCGCGTTCAATCCACTGTTTAACTCCTCTACGCGAGCCTTTATTAATTCAAAAAACGATACGCATTGCACCGGATTAGGTACACCCTGACAGTTTAATACAATATAACGTTATATGAATATATCGGTGCGCGAACTCGTTCCGAGACGTCGCGATACAGTCGTACGTTTTATAAGCCGGGCGAAAACGTCAGCATTATAGATCGTGGCGATTCGCGTATACGCGAATTATTACTCCTATAGGAGTAAATTACATTCGGTCCGGACGCTATCAAGCAGTATGTACAGC